>OX453273.1:1373321-1780821 GCA_949710005.1 Ricordea florida
AGCTGTCGAGCGGTTACCACGAGTGCCCGACTAGTCTGTAAGAATGTGGCGCCACTTTCCAACTCGGTTTCTCTTGTCAGGTGCACCTCAAGCATGTTCTTTATGCATAGGAAGGCGTGGCATAGTCTAAACTCGAAATGGAGGATAAACGCAGCAACTCACTGCAACAAGGGAGGATAAGGAAAACTGGTGCGAGGTTGTGTTTGTGTTCCCTAGTCCAGCTCCTCTTTAGATGTTGTCTGTGTGGAGTTGAACATTGTTAACATTGATAATATAGGTTAACATTGAACATTTTGAACTTTGAGAGCTTCGGATTTGTTATTATTGCATCATGCTATGCTTCGTTGGTATGTTCTCTTCAAATACCATACTTGTTTACAAGGAGAAACTACGTTACATGGAGGAACACCAAAGAAATAAAAAAAAACCACTAAAATCGTAGTATTGTGTTAAAACAAAGAAGCACACACAATTTATTGACAGATGAAGTTTCTTTTATACGAACAAGTTTTATCATAGTTTTGCTTAGAGAGTCCTTAGAAGAAATTTTTATCCTACTTAGCTTGACCGCCAGCGGTTTCAACTTTTTTTACGCTATCATTTTATTTATTCTTGTTCTGTAAATATTTCTTGCTCCTACATATTTCTTATAGCACTCACCTTATTACATTTTTAACAATATTTTCCATTTGTTGTAATTTAAAAGGAACAAAATGTAAAATCACTGCACCTAACAAACCTACTATTTCATGTAACAAGCCTCAGACTGTCTTGAAATTTTTCTAAGGGTTTAGCTTTTAATAAACAAGTCCACTTCTTATAGCGGGGCTCCCGCGCGCGAAGCGCGCGTGGAGCAGAGCCCCATACTCATGGAATATGGTCAACCTCTTTTCTTTTGGTTGTCACGTGACTGACCGAGCGTACGTACGTACGTACGTACGCGTCAAAAGATTGTATGGGTAGGGTAGGGGAGACTATCAAAAAGAAGGGAGGGGTATCTCAGGCTTGTCTTGGCAAATCCACATCTTTTATATTGGACATTCATAACATGGTCAATTGACAGCTGTCAAAACGGGGATAGCCACTGACCAGCATCACATGACCATATTGTGGGCTCATGTGTCAACTCATCGAGGTGACGTGATTTATTTGGAAGCTGTTCTGGTAGCCCGCATATTTTTGGCGGGAAATTGCGTTGACGACTGAAAAAGAAATTTTCAGTTCATTGTCTTTTGAGACACAATATTACTACTCTACACTGTTAAAGTTTTACTAAAGGATAAACGAAACAATTTCTATTGCTATGTCAACAAACAATAGCAGAGAAAATATAATTTGCAGAACACAGGGTTCAGGTGAAGAGCAACGGGAAAGAGAGCAAGAATTAACTGAGGAAGAATGAGCGAAGTAGATCGCCAAAGAAGGCGCGCTCGGGAAAGAGAAAGGAGACGAAATTATAGCTAAGAACGCCGACAAGCAGAAAGAGTCCGGGCTCGAGAAAATAGACAAAATGTTAACGAAGAACGCCGAGAAGCGGAAAGATTCCGTGCTGTGGAAAACAGACAAAATTGCAGCGAAGAATGCCGAGAAGCGGAAAGACTTCGTGCTGTGGAAAACAGACAAAATTTTAGCGAAGAAAGCCGAGAAGCGGAAAGACTCCGTGCTGTGGAAAACAGACAAAATTGTAGCGAAGAAAGCCGAGAAGCGGAAAGACTCCGTGCTGTGGAAAACAGACAAAATTTTAGCGAAGAAAGCCGAGAAGTGGAAAGACTCCGTGCTATGGACCACAAATTTGCATAAGTTTTGTCTGCATAATATTTGCTCACTGATGCGTGACTCAGCACTCGCACTTTCCACTTTCCCTTAAACTTGACACTTGACTTGGAAAACCGACTTCTAAACAAACCTTCTTCAGAAAAATGATCTTCTGAATGCACTACTTTTGAATGAGAAGCAAACTGATGAAAGATTTCAAATTTTTATGTCCTTTAATCATATAAACATCTCCCCTGTCGACGGCTAAGAAATATAGCTCCCGCGGGAATTTTCTCTTGGCGGCAAATTGCAGAATGTAGCGCTTTCACTGGCAGCTTTTCGCGTTGTCGACGTTGTCATTTAGTGTGTCGATTGAGAACTTTGGTTTCAACGCCGTTGTTTTCGTAAAAAATGTTCTTCTAAATTGTAAAATGTCTCAAATGTATGTTAGTCATTCACGTGTTGCGTTGGACCAGGTCTACTTATAGTTCACACTTTTACGGTTATTTATTTCTTTTGTTAAGTAATTACAGCTGATTGTAGTGAATAAATGAAGGCAGTAATTTTTTAAACTTACAATGTAATTAAGAAAAAAATAATATTTTTTCATTCTCGTGAAAAATGTTTTTCGGGCTGGTAGATGCTGGTTACAGCTTGCCCGAAGGGCAATCTGTAAAATTAATTTTCTTTGCACCCTGCTTGGAGTAAACATTTATTTTACCGAGGTGTTCGTTTTAACACGAAAATGACAAGAGTTGTGTCCTGCATTTCCCAGTAGCGTGTACAAATCTTTAAAATACATTTACGCAAATAGAATGGTTAATTTCATCAGGAATAGAATACAGTACATTGATAATTTGTGTTTTTTGTAGAATATACTCCATGACTTTGTAGGTAGAAAGACCGTACTTATGGCAGACGAAAGTTTAGACAAAAATCATAGCAAGTTAACCGACCTCGACACTTAACTATAGTTAAAAACGTTTGTGAATTCCTTCGCAATATTTTAGAATGCTTTTACAGTTTAAAGTGAAATGAAAGTACTAACGGGAGCACCGCTTTTAGGCTTGGCTAAATCTATATATTATATTTGTCTAAACCTAAGGTTCATTAGACTACTGTTAAGAGTTCAATCAAAAAATCCAACACTATTCAAGATTGTTCTGTTTTAAATGTGTACAAAAGAGGAATTGCAGTCATTCGTAAAAATCTTGTCTCTACTGATTCGGTAATGGTGTACAGTATATGGAACAATGATAAGAAATACGACGTTGAACCTAGAGAGTTAAGACTCAAAGGAACGAACATTTCAGTTGCGAATATTGCGATCACCAAATGACGTCACGAAGGTGGAGTAACCACAGCAACACTTGATCTTTGTTCAGCTGATTTTTAGACGAGCACGTGAACAGTCTCGTGGATTTTGCCTTTTCCCCCGTTGTTTTTCTTGATCATTTTCTTCAAGGATCGTATTTTATCATCTTTCTTTTTCATGTCACTTTGCATTTCACTGACTGTTGTCACTAGATTTTGAACTTGCACCGTTAATGCCTTGATGTCCTCTTCGTAATCCTTTTTAACTTCTTTCTCCTACAAGAATGGGAAACACCACTTATGAGAGTTCCCCATATTTATCTTGGCTTTAGAGTCTACAAGCTCAAAGAGTTCATACTGCAGTGATAAGTTCCAATCGTGCATTTCGCGATATAACGTGTGCGCTGATTGGCCAACCACCCGTGTTTTACGTAAACCCAAACATTTGCCTTGATTTTGCAACAAAAATATAAAAATGGCTGTTTTTGTTTTAACATCATTGATACAGACATTCGAGGGAATTTAAGGGAATTTCAAATTACTTGAGCAAACCCAAGCCTTCCGTAAACTTTGATTCCGGATTCCAGGGATACCACAAAGAAAGAATTATTTTGTTGGAAGTGATCAAGTCTACTGGGGAATTTGAGGAAAACTTTCTGCTGTGTCATTTATTACTACGTGGTCAAGAGTATTAACTTAAACCGACTGAATTACTGAAAGACACTCACTTGAGGTTTCGGCTCAGGAGACTGGGCTCTAGACACGACTATAGATACAGAGAGAGCCGCTTGCAAGGCAGCGATGACAGGCTCAAGTGGCGAGTTCAGTACGTAGTGACCATTAATCTGAAAGAAAGAAATAGCGTAATTTAGAGTGATAACATTGTTTTAGTCTCCCTCGCAGCCGTTCTTAGTTTCGTCCGTCACGCGTTCCTCCCTCCCCACTAAGTTAGTGGGGAGGGAGGAACGCGTGACGGACGAAACTAAGAGCGGCTGCGAGGGAGACTAACATTGTTTTTGATTATGAAACAAATGTAAGACGGATTGGAAATATTAGAATAAGGGTGGGACGAGGAACAGATACCTAGAATAAGGTAAAACTTAACTGTTTTTTAACTTTGATGTAGAATTCTTTGTCATTCACCGTCGGATAAAAACAGTAACAATAACATTAATAATAACAATAATAAAAATCTTGGTTTGTTGATGAATTAGCCTACTAAGATAACTTAAAGTTAAAAACTGGTTAATGACTAAAATTGCCTACAAAGCAAGTATACGTTATTTTTTCCGGCTAAGCGAAGCCATTCATTTTAGATTTGGCTTTGTTCATGCATCAATATTAATATACAAAATGTTCGCCGTTAAAAGATGTTTCTCCTTCCTTTAGAGAAACAGCGAGCCACCGAGACGTGTTATACAAAAGATGGAAATATCTATTCACCGGAAGATAAGCAAAACACAACTTTACCTCAACAATAAGGTCATTGACAACAAGTTGTCCATTTCTTGCTGCCACCCCTCCCCCTGTCATTCCAACAATGCGTACTCCAGGACGAGGTTCAGGACTTGCCTCAGTTCTCCACTGGGCCAAAGCGGAAGAGGGTCGCTGAGGAAGAGGATTAGTTGGTCTGAGCACAGAGGTCGAGGACGGTCTGGACGGGGGAGGGCTTGGGTTTGAAGGTGCAAGTTGGTCAGCGGTTGAGTTGGTCGGAAGACATACTCCTACTCTTCGTTTCAAGTTGTTTTTGTGTACCATGTGACGCATGTCATCTATTAATCCATCCAGTTCAGCACTGGAGTGAGACGACATTCCTAGAATGGAACTCATTTCGTGCTCGCTTGAGCCCGCGGAGACACCGGAAAGCGGAGTACTTGTCCCAGAAGGCGTTAAAATCTCGCTGCTTGAATCATGAGCCGAAGAGTCGCTTAGAACTGAGTTTTGTCCATTTCCATTGTGTAACACATAAATCACTTTCTCTTCTTTGGAGCAGTCGTCCTTCTGGCTCATCAACGAGCCTGTTTTGGTTACATGAACCAGCTCTAGACCCCAGTCTTCTCCTGGCTGTCTCGTAATCGTGACCAGAACAAGCTGAGAATGCTCCAGAATATCAGCTAAACTGAGTTGTGTCCTCCTTGATGAAACATTCACACCGGTTTCCAAATTTTCGCCATTTTCATTTTCTTGGGAAACGCCGTTGGCCTTATTCTGTTCAGCGCTAAGAAACCTTGGCGGAGAGGACGAGAAACGGGGTAAGTCTTCGCCATCTGAGGAGGGTGGAGACATTTTCCTATCAAAACTCTTGTTAATTCCGTCATTTTCAACTTTCTCCATGTTTTCGTTCAAAGAATTCCTAGTCGCAGGACCCTCGGCTTTACCACTATAATAAGCAAGAAACTTGCTCCTCAACACGTCGATCTGCGACACCTTTCGCTTCTTGGAGCTGTCACCGGAGCCATCGCCTGATTCATCAACAGTTGTCTTTCGATGAAATTCGTGAAACTTATTCCTGAATTTGTCTATTTGAGAAACCTTTCGGGTTCTTTGATTTAAGTGATTGAGAGTCTGTAAGTCCAGTGCGTCTATTGATGTCTTTCGTTTTCGAACATCTTCAATATTTTCTTTATCGTCAGGCGAGGACGCCCGAAGGACTTCGTATTCCTCGTCATCTTGCTTCTCTCGGGTGCTGTTTTTTTCTATTTCACGGACACTTTCGCGTGTCGTGCGGTGCAGTTCCTCGTTTGGTCCATGAAGTGAGCCCTCTTGAAATTCTATGTTATCACTTTGCAATTGACTGATGGGACTAACCTGAAGGAAAAAAGGAACATTCAACAAATTGTAATTTGCAAATGCAATTATTCTTATCATTTTTACCTAGTAATAACTTAGAGGTACAGAATTGCTAAAAAGGCTTGAAAGGCATTTGGAAAAAGCCTGGAATAGCTTCCAAAAGAGTTTTAATACTTCAAGATTTCATCTACCGATGAAAACGTCAGAAACGCACTGCAAGGCAAAGAGAACATTACTTCAGGAGAGTGCTGTCCAGAACTCCAACCAATTGGTCAGAATTGTCAGACTTCGCAAATATTCAGAGAGATAAAAGCTGAAATCCACACTGCATGACAATGAAATACCATCAGCACAATTTATAACACCTTTGTATGAATGGTTACATTGTATGGTTGCCTCCACAAATGTAAAGTTTGAACCACGGTAACAAAACAGATCAGAGCCGGAATGACCATACTACAGTACTGATCACCAACTTTCCAATTAAAGAATTGTTACACATCATAGGTTTATCCACACAGACGAAGTACAGCACTACGGTGTGATCAGTAGCTTTCTAAAGAGGTCGTAAAGTATGGTCGCACTGCGTTTTTCAATCTACAGGTAAAATAGTAAGAGCCCACACTGTATAAAGAAACAGAGAGTACCACAATATAGCACTGTCCAGTAGAGAAGTCATTCTGCATGGGTTTCATCTGCAGTTGCTGTTAAAACGTTATTTTAGGGCTACATATTTTTTTCAATCAATCGCATACCTTATTTTCAATCCGTGAAAGCGTAAACGCTTTCTGTTCTCCTGTCTTCCATTGAGATTGAACTTGAAGAGGACATTCCTCATGTGCTAAGACTCTGCAGTCTATAAACACAGACCATACCATATAAACATAGACCATACCATATAAACATAGACCATACCATATAAACATAGACCATACCATATAAACATAGACCATACCATATAAACATAGACCATACCATATAAACATAGCCCATAATGTAACCAAATGGACAAATAGTATATCATAATTAATGCGAATCCAATAACTGTTTTATCATTAATTCAAGTGCAGTATTTCAGTAAGTCCACTTTCTCCTGTTGCCTCTCACTTCGCTGACAATCGGTGTTGCAAGACTTCCCGCACCACTTATTTTCTCGGCCGTTGTAGGATTTCCGACTTTTTTGCTGTGATATCCGCATTCAGCCCGAGAGCATGATTCCCCTCAGACTCTGGGCCTGTAGACATAAAATAAGATCGAAATATTTTCCCGCCAACGGCTTTGATTAACTTTGGCGGCCACTTCTTTATGTAACAACATTTGCCGCTTCGCTTTCGTCCCTTTCTCAAGCGTTCGAATCCCATTATCATTAAAATTTATTAACTACTAATTTCGAAGACACTGAAAATCGGTTTCACCGATTTTTTCAGTTTGCTACCAACCTCACCACTCTTTCCCACTTAAGTTGATCGATTAATTTATTCTCATAACTCGCATGAGTGCCTCTTGAGCTGATATTGACATGAAACTTTAGTTTGATTTCCATCAATATCTCACCGTCTGGATCCGTTGAATTTTCTACGAGGACGAAATTTTCAACAGGTTCGTCGCATTCGTAACTGGACAACACCATCTTTACAACTTCTTCTGCTGTTGTTTGACGAGCAATCTGTACGCTTTTGTAAGTCACCTGAGAAATACAAGGTACCCAAACATTTACATATACGTGCTTTCATTTCTAAATCGTCACGTGTGGCCAGGGGCAACAAAGAACAGGTAACGCTTGATTAGAAAGCCACTGAAGTACAGTTTGTTGTACAAATGCAATGCTGTGTGCACTGAACTTTATATTCTGCAGACAGCAGAGGATTATTTCACCTTCTGTAAGATCTAGTTCCCAGTGTATTCACTTTCTCCTTTGTTATTCACAGTGAAAAGTGCTTCAAGACCAATAACAAGATTGATTATATCCAAACAGTTGCATTATAACTAGCCCTTAGGCTGTTTATCCACTATAAAAGTAGTAAAACATTGTGGCATATTAAATTCAGGAGACTATAGTCATTTTCTTGCTAAAATTAATGCGGTGAAGACTTGATGTTAAGTCCTCCAGTCAATCATTATCTTACCCAGCCTGCTAACAATGTCGCTGTTAAAAAAAAAGTGTCACTACACACATGCAGAACAGTGTGCAACTACCCTTATTTATTCCCAGTAGGTTTATCACTAACATATCCACAGGTATTCTCTCTAAAACCCAACCTATCTTGACTGCAATATACACTTTACTTACCCCTGGACTTAGAATACCAGCATGTACTCGTAAAAGACCTCCGTTCCTCATTTTAAGGTGAAATCTGCAAGACAAATCTTCGATCATTTTGTTTTTCTCGTTATTAGTCATCGTGATGTTGCAGATGATATATAGCAGTTGCGTTCTTTTGATAATTAGTTCACTTTTAGAACACCATTCCCTCAGAGTTTCCGGCAGCTGATTGGTCGAAACTGTTACACTTGGTTTGGTTTATGCATAACGCTCAATTAGCCTGAAATCCCAAACTAGAACAACTCTAATGTGACTCCTTGCTCTGACTCATTTCGTTTCATATGAGTTTTTTATCACTATTTATAATAACAAAGTTTATAATAACAAAGTTATCTCAGTCCATTGTCACTTAAGAGCTGCACTTTTATGAACAGCTGAGTGACGTAATAGTGTAGCAGGATGCCTTCACGATGATGAAGCTTCTAACCCCACCCCTCCCTCCAGGAGTGTGTGGTGACGTAATCTGTACAAAGGGACTATCAACACGCACGCAATGCTAAAATAATTGCATTCGAGAGAGTAGAGGTTAACAAAACGTTCCAGACAACATTCGAAGGAATTCAGCAAAAATTATATAATCAGCAATATGTCTTAATAACAATGTCCAGTCTTTCCTGAAGAGTATGATGGGAACCGTGATCCATAGGTTAATATTAACCCTATGCCTAACATTGCGTGACTTCCGCCAAAGAAGTTAGTCGTGCGTGACACCAACCATACAAAAAAGCACGTGTGTAAGAAAGTAAGTGATTTGCAGCTGTAAATTCACTGAAGAGTCTTTTACCCGGATGGAGCAATTCTCGCATTTCCATTTTGAGTAACAACTTTTATAGAACTTGTTATTATTAGAATGCTCGTTGCGCGGTATTGGTTGTCGCTGGCTAATAGCCCTCGACATCTCCTGCAGCCATGAATTTAATAGGACAAAGGGTGTTCGTTTAGGGCGGAAACTTGGACAAAGTATCTGGAAAAGCTCATTCACGGAAGCAATCCAGTTGATTGCTGCGCATTATAAGCTTCTGGTGAACAAAATTGTTCTCATCACACAGAATAGAAATAGAAACTTATCACCCCTGACGTCACTGCTCAGAAAGAGTAACTGAGAGGAAACGCTCAACCATTTCACCCCCAACAATGACTAATAGTAGGGCTCCTGCCAATAGCTAACTTCTCCTTTCGATTTTAATATATTAACAAGCAAACAGATTATGAGAATTGAGAAAATGATCAACTCAAGGACACTGAATTAAGCAATCAATTAATTTTCCAAACTAGCATAAAAGGGAAAGTATTGCATTTTCTAAGGAGAATCGATTTTTAGCTCTTGGGAGTGAAAGGGAACAGCCAAGTACTGCCCTCCCTACCAAGCTAATTCAGTTGTTACTAGTTCCCTCTGAATTCCTGATTCAGTGATTTACAGCGTTTTTCGCTTCAGTAAATTCAATGAACAGAGCATTTCCGGTGGACTTACTTGGCCTCTCCCGGTAGCTGACGGGATTGAATCTCCAACGGGCGCGCATCATTGGCTAGCAGCATCATTTGAGATGTTGGAAGATTGGAGTCTTGGAAAAAATTGATATTGAAAGATTATTAGTTTAGATCAGTCAGTTCAGTCAGCTTCTTTTTACATTGTAAGCAACTACCTACTTATTATTATTATTATTATTATTATTATTATTATTATTATTACCTATGACAACATGATAATCATCACCATCATCGTCATTATCATCATCATCATTATAATCATCATCATTATCATCGTCATCGGACTAGCGTGCGGGAGGTCGCGGGTTCAAACCCCGGCCGGACTAACACTCAGGGTCTTTAAATAATTGAGGTGAAAGTGCTGCCTTTGCAATGAAATCTGTTAATGTTTAGGACGATAAACCCTAGGCTCTGTCTCACAACTCCTTATAATTAATTCTGTGGGACGAAAAGAACCCACACACTGTTCGAAAGAAGTATGGGACGTACTTCCCTCTGTTGTGATCTACCTCTCATCTGATGGTTAAATGCTCGGAAATATTAGCTGCATAAGCTACTCTAAAAATCCAAAAGAAAATAAAGTAATGTATGTATGTATGTATGTATGTTATGTATGTATGTATGTATGTATGTATGTATGTATGTATGTATCATAATTATCATTGTCATCACTCGTCATCTCGTCGAACTTTCGAACCGAGAGTACTAATACAGACAAGACCCAATTTGAATCTATCTTTCTTTGACATAGCTTCCAGGAAGTCCTCAGAAAGGACGAGGTGGTAAATCGTAATTCAAACCCTCCAAAAAAAAAAACCTCTTGCTATTGTGCGATGCCTGAAAGTCAATCGTTGGTATTGCAATAGTTCCAGTAACTGTTATATTGTTCATATTGTATTGTATCGTATTTTATCTACTATATTTGTTGCTTTTATTGTTTCTTGGTTAGAAAGTATGTTTTAAGTTGTAACGGGAGCCTCTTCTGTCTTACCTTTCTTTTTTATTCCGATTTCCACTGCGATGTAAAACAGATTGTGGTCCTTGGAAATAGCATCAGTTTGCTGTAAAATCATGCGAACCAACTCTTTACTGAAAGGAGAACAACAATGGGAAATCACTATCATGGGACCAAGGACAATTTTCAATCGGGATAGAGAGGGAAGGGCAAACAAAAGTTGAAAGCTAAACAAGTATTAAACAAATGGTGTTTTTACCGGTTGGGGGGGGGGGGGGGGGAGGGGGATCTGGAAGATGCTGAGAATCCAAACATCGACTATTGATACAATTGCATGCTTCAAACTAACCATGCAAAACGTTTCAGTATTTTGAGCCAGAAAGGAGAACAACTTAAGAATGCGTAACGATTCTGTACGAGGTGGGAGTGTGTGCGGTTGCTTTCGGAGTCAAAGCTATTCATAACAGTACTGCAAGAAAATATTTCTTTCTATTTTATAGACGTGTATAGACGGGACCGTATTGGCGTATTTTCCATATCTGGGATATCGATGACGTCATTTCCCATCTTGTCCGATTCAGCTTGTGTACAAAGCTACCAAACGAACGCCTAAATGTGTTTTTGTCTATTTAATAAATATCTATAACTGAATCGTAGCATTTGAGTTGGACTAAACATTATACAGTGCTTTTTTTTAAAAGAGCACAAATGGGCAAAGCAAAGAGTTCTTAAGTCAGCACCAATTAAATCTAACCAACCTTGTTGTTTGGTTTGTAACTGAAAGAGTTTTATACTCTTCATCCAGGCCTCGCGTGTACACCCGAATTTCTCCCTGACCCAGAAAAAAATCAGAAAACAAGTTTGAATGATGAATCCACATTTTTTTTCAATCTGAATGGTGATCGGTTATACTGTATTGAAACAATACAGTTGACTACCAACCTGTCCAAAGCGGATTAACACTTTTTCTTCGAACTTCATGGCGTATGGTATTTTCTCACTATATAGCTTACGATTAACGTTATATCCCGGCGCTCGCCGTTTTTTTATTTCACCTAATAAATCTCCACGAACAACTTCCGTAGAAAACATTATATAAAAGTTGACGGTGTGTGTAGTATTCTCAGAGGACTAAGCCCTGGTCACGTGATTACCGTTTTTAATATATCTACCTAATCGACTTGCTTCTGTTCTAAAATAGCGCCTAGACCGACAGGTGATGCATCCGTGATAACACGTGTTTTTGCGCCTTGCTTAAAATAGGCCATGACTGGTGCTTGTGTGAGGCACTCCTCTATCGCTTGAAATGCGGTTTCTTCTGCGTCTCCCAACTCTCAGCGATGACCTTTGCGTGTGAGGTCCCACAATGGACACGGGAGGAAAGCTTCAGGAGAGTCCCTTACCAGAACTGGAACAGCGTGTTCGCACGGAGAGTGCCAATGGCCCGACAGTTAGTCTGCCGCCTGCGTGCTCTAACAGCTCCTGCATGGCTTAAAGATTATGTTACCTATTACCTGTAGCGAAGTTGTCTGTAGTCTTTCTCTACATTCCAAATTCACACTTATTATCATACCATGAATAATCACAGCAGAAATTGTAGTTGTTAGATTAGACTTAATAAACAATTCAGTTGTGGACAATAATATGGACACTTACCTGTAACATTCAAAATCTTAGATTTATTATTTTGGAGCAGAATACTAAGCATGGGGGAGATGTAGTATCCCCAGAGGACTAGGCCCTGGTCACATGATTACTATGTATCTACCTAATCTACTTGTAGAGAGTTATCAGTGTGTGTATTAAAGTAAAGGTTCGTGTGTGAAGCAGCTCCCTTAGTGAGTATCGAGAATACCACAGTGTGTTATACCTTTTCTATGTATTGCTGTCCAACTGAGTAATGTTTCTCTGTTTCCTCATAAAGTACTTGTTGTGGGGTCTTACGCCCCGTGGTCTCCATTATGTCTGGACCCTTCCATGAGGCAGACCGTCTCAATTCTGGTGCCTGATCACCTTGCGAGAAATAAGAGGGGTTAGTTTGTTTCATTACGCTTATTTAAACAGGGACAGATATGGCTACTGTTTGTTTTAAAATATTCTTTTATCTGTAAATAAAACAACCGTGGCAGTGTGACCATTCTTTGTAAAGCTACTGAACAGTACTGTACTGTGGTACCGTTGCTTTTACTATACAGTGTGGTTCTAACTTTTTCATCTGTGGATCAAACTATGCATTGTGATCATTCTTTGAAAAGCTAGTGAACAATACTGTACTGTCGTACTGTTTGTTTTACTGTACAATGTGGTTCTAACTTTTTCAACTGTGGATCAAACGTTAATTAGTTAACCATGCAGTGTGACCATTCTTTGCTGTACTGTGGTAGTGTTTGTTTTACTATACAATGTTATTCTAACTTTCCACATGAAGATCAAACCGTGCAGTGTGACCATTCTTTGTAAAGCTACTGAACAGTACTGTACTGTGATACTGTTTGTTTTACTGTACAGTGTGGCTCTAACGTTTTCATCTGTGAAACTATGCAGTGTGACCATTTTACTTTAAAGTGTGGCTCGCATCTTTTTCCCCACTTTTTGTGAAACTATGCAGTAATTTCATGTTTGATACTCATGCCGTGGAAGCCGACCTTTAAAAATTGCATCTTTTAATATCAGCAGCCTAAATTTTCATTGTGTTATGTATTATGCAAATAAGATGACAGAGAAGAACAGATACCTTTTGTACCTGTTTCTTGCACGTTAGGTAGCGTTCCCCTGATAAACTGCTGTAAGTCCGGGGGCCTGGAAGGTAGGGACCTTTTTTTCTGCTGCGCACGAAGCCCCCTGCCATCCGGACCTGCTGCACGAGGGCGGAAGTGTCTCTCGTCGGGTAATGGGCTTCCAAACAGTTTGAGTTCATGAATAGCAGCAAGGAGTTTGTCCCGTGAAGACTGGTTAATAATTCCACGCCCATCTGAAAACACAAGCCATACTGATCTACATTCGGTAGGCAATTATTTCTGCTATTAGCTGTCGTTAGACTTCAGCAATTACTTAAATCAATCACAATTGATGCACGCAGTCCAAATAACTAATCAGAGCGCAAAGTAAATGCATGTTGTCACAGCAGCAAGCACGGGAAAACGCTTGCAACCCTGTCATGTGTGGTTTTAGTTTTCTTCTGATTGGTTGCGGACGTAGCGCGTGCTTCTTTAGCCAATCACCTACTGCAGTAATGCTGACAAAGAAACCACATAATGTGCGCGACAGCAGATTAAGAACCCCCCTTCTGGTTGGCAAATATGCCCGCCTTAATGTCAGTAACGTAAAAGGGATTCTTATAAATTTCAGGTCGGTGGAAAGGTCTCTCAGTTGTGTGGGGATTGCGTTTGGTTATAATCTTACAACATGATAAAACACGCGGAGAATTGCTAAGATTCATACATGGCTGCCACCATTGAATTATCATTAATAGCGGTGTTCATACTATAGCCGCGGGCATTATATGTCTTAGACTGAGGTATATGGCAACTGATAAAGTTTCCAGACCGTAGCTTCAATCAGAAAATCCGTTGAGGCAAGTGAGACTTTGCATAAGCATCTCTGCGTTAGTTAGTTAGACGCCTTTATTTAAAAATGTACAAAAGAAATACATTACTCAGGGTGGTCCAATCAGAGAGCTATAAAAGCCACCCTGCTATCAACTGGAGCCCTGAGGTTAATTCATACCTAGATAAATTTAATTCTTAAAACTAGTTATAAAAATCTAAAATATATACAGGTATATCAAATTTGTATGTACAAGAAAATGAAACATGATAATGACAATAATGGCTTAAAATGATTTAAAATTATTATACACAGTACAACCGTGATAGTAAAAAGATCTTTTGGCAACTTCCGTACGAACGGCAGGCAAATGTAAAAGTTTGCTCTGACGTGTAGAACGCACACAGACATCCTTATTATGCTTAAAATAGTTGATAAAATGCTGTGGGCACCGCCCGGCTAAACTTTTGTTTACAAGATTATAAACATGTTTCATACGTCTTTCTTTAAGTGTCGGCCACATTACTGATGCCATCGCATCACTACTGCTACCCGTCTTAACGTTCTTCGACTTTCTTCCCCATTACACCCCCTTCATTATTGGTCATGGAATGGGAACTGAACACCACCTCACCTCGCATAGAGAAGGGGGGGGGGGGGGGTGGGAAGTTTGTGGACAGAGACTGGTGTTTTGACAAGCATTTGACTCGGGGTCTAAAGGTACACTGAGTTCACTATCGACAGCTCGAACCATCATTAACTGAAAACTAACACCAACTCGTACCAAAAAATTGATTTTCTGTGGATTTGCTATACATTTATCTCCAGTTACCTCTGTTAGTCAAACCCTCAATAACTCGAAATTGAGCCTTTTGCTGTCTGGAAAAGACTTTGGTTTCCCTTATAACTTTACCCCTGATAACTCTACCCCTGATAACTCAAACACAATTTTTCAATACAAACGACATTCCAGAACATTGAATTCACAAGTACCAGCGTTTTTTCTTTTAACAAAATATTTCTGTCAAGGGTAACTAAGGGACGGACCATTAGAAAAGTGATGGCAAAAAAAAATTCATGCAAAGAAGAAGGTAAAAAAAATTCATGCAGAAGGAAGGTCCAATTGTGACTTTTTCACACGTAGTAAAAAAAATTCGTGCAGAGGGATTCACCTGAAAAAAAAATTCCTGCACAAGCAGTGAGCGAAAAAAAAATTCGTGCAAGCTGAAAATTCCCCACCCCCCCCCCCATCACTTTTCTAATGGTCTGTCCCTAACGAAAGCTCTGAAGTGCCATGAGCCTCATCTACTAGATTTTTCTTTGTGCGCTTAGCGTAGTCTGTTTTACCGTGATATTTCCATTTTTTAAGGCAAAGCATTGCTCTAGAGGCTAAGCATTGCTCTAGAGACTAAGCATTGCTCTAGAGGCTAAGCAATGTTCTAGAGGCTAAGCATTGCTCTAGAGGCTAAGCATTGCTCTAGAGGCTAAGCATTGCTCTAGAGACTAAGCATTGCTCTAGAGGCTAAGCAATGCTCCAGAGGCTAAGCATTGCTCTAGAGGCTAAGCATTGCTCTAGAGGCTAAGCATTGCTCTAGAGGCTAAGCATTGCTCTAGAGGCTAAGCATTGCTCTAGAGACTAAGCATTGCTCTAGAGACTAAGCATTGCTCTAGAGACTAAGCATTGCTCTAGAGGCTAAGCATTGCTCTAGAGGCTAAGCATTGCTCTAGAGGCTAAGCATTGCTCTAGAGGCTAAGCACTGCTCTAGAGGCTAAGCATTGCTCTAGAGACTAAGCATTGCTCTAGAGGCTAAGCATTGCTCTAGAGGTCTGTTTCCGACGGAATAAAGGTGGTTTTCGTGCAGACTGTTCATGGTTATGAGACATGCAAGTAAAAAATTTCATTTATTTTAATTTCCGGCCAGATAACTCGAATTTATTCTATTTCCCCAGAAGGTTCGAGTTACCGGGAGTCAATTGTATTCCCGTCTAGATTAATTTTGAGTAATGCACAGTACAAATTTCTCAATCTGTTAATGTGGACATAAAACAGCAAATGTTATTCTATCATTCGAATTCAAATACGCACGAAATCAGGTGACAAACGCCGTTAGAAACAAACCAATTGTTTACCATAACGAACATTTTGGTGGCGGTTTCTTGCTAATTACACGGGATGACGTAGTCAGCCAGCGTATAAAATTCGGTAGCGCATTCCTTTCGTCGTCTTGGGAGTCAAAAATTGCCTCGTCTTTTTAACTTTCCCGTATCCCGAGCCCGTCCCGAAAAAATTGTGTGATTTTTATTGGCTGTAACTCCGAATCACGTGCAAGTCAGGTTGGATTGCACCATGGATATCCATGATCGCACAATCAGCAAAAAAACATACTACGTTAGCAATTTTAAATCAACACATCCCGCGTAAACGCCTTCAGGCGTCTTCTTGTTCGTTTTAATGAACGAAGATTTTAGTATGACGAACAACTGATGCCCTCAGCTTCTAGGCATTTTGTAAAAATGAGACTACAAGGGCAATAAACATTCGGCGTCCAAGTTTCCCTTTGCGATCCATTGAGGTCATACAACCTGGCTAACTTTCTTATTTTTGTCGAATCAAGCATTGCCTGTGATGAAGTTATTCACACATTAGACGCTGGTTAGAACACCACAACTTTCCCAAGAATGGTTTTGGCATCTCTTAGTCTTCCCACCGCTTATGCATGCTGTTTGAATTCATAGGAAACGAATCGCCTTCGGTATCGAGTTGAAATCTAGGAATCCAAAATCCTTTTTTATCAGGGCTTGGTTTTATTGAACAAATCTTCAACTTGGAGCTTATGTCAGAATCGCTACAATTTTGAAGATTGCAAACAAACGAAAGTTTACGGTATTATCTCACTAATTTTTTCCCAGTGAAACGTTCTAAAATTATCGCGTTGCTTGCATACTGTTACTTTTCAGTGAATTAAGTTATTTAGCATTCTGTTTTACAAATTTGTTTTTCACTAAGGTATTAAAGAAATCAGAGAAGACAACTTGTGCCCTAGCCAATATTTACCTCTAAATTCCACTTAATATTTTACACGTCAAACTGACAGTGAAACCAGACAGCTCAAGAATTGAGGATTTATCGTTAATCATTCACGTCTTAACTTGTCTTTTCTAAATTTCATTTTTAATCTGAGCAAAATGGGTACGATATTCCAATTTACGAGCTTGCTGGCATTTTGGGACGAACAAAAACAATGTTAGACCACTACAGGATAATTTCACTGTTATCGCATTCAATCTGCTGTTAAAAACTTTAAAATTGTTAAAATGTTTTGAGCTTTTGGCTGTAATCTCGGCGGGGTCACGAATAGAGTCTTAATTATTTTTTCGTCTGTTCCTCTTTGTCGAAAACCGGCCATTGCTATAAACATCAACAAAGAAGCTCTCAAAAGGGTCGCTCATGTTAAACCGCAAAACTAGCCACTTAGCAACCTGCCAAATTGCAACAGCATTCAAGTGCGAAATTCTGCTAAGGAATGAATCTACCGCTATCTTTGAACAACTTAAAAAGCCTTTCTCCTATGTAGTTTTTTCCGCCTTCCAGAGTATCTGTTAGTAGGATCCTTCATGACATTCACTAATAAATGTATCCATCAAGGAACAAAATTACACATCTGGTTTTATAAACGATAAGAGAAGAGAAAAACAAACGAAGGTCCAGTTCTTGCTAAAGAAAAGGTTGGTTGTTTCTTCGTTTGTTAAAATGTCGAATTCACGGGTAAAAACGCAGAAGTTGCTCACCTTCATTTAGTCCACGGTTGGCAAAGAAAACACTCATGACTTTGCACTGAAAGGTTGATCTTAGGAGAACTTGACGTAAACCATAACTGATAAACTGACTGTTTTCTACAATTTTGGACGAAGAAGATATATGCTAATCTGCATCTCTGATAGAGTGTTTTCACTGACTTGATTTCCGAGTATTGATTTCAAAGGTATTCAAGAATAGCTGTGCACAGCGGTTTGCATGAATGAAGGCAAAATGAAGTATCAGCACACCATGGATATCTTGTTCACGATTAAACTGAAAAAAAGGCTGGAAACTTGTTTCAGATTACGCCAGGTTTCTTGTTCACACCCGTAATAGACTAAACAGCTGAAGAGTTTGTCGGATCGGAAATATTTTCTAATCATGGCGCGGCTTCTTTCAAGAGGCGATAAAGAGAACTCTCTTAATTGAAAATGTCGTAATTAACTTACCAGTCTTGAGACATGACTGTCTAGATCTTCAAAAGGGAATTTTGTCACGTTCTTTGAGGAATACGTTTTCATGGGTTTTCCAAGCCACCTGATCTGTTCGACTCTGAAATGAGCCTGATCAATCGTTCGATGCTCTGAAGAGTTTGAATTGCTTTTAAGGCGATTAAGTGTTCTTAATCGCTTGAGAAAGTTATTGAAATACGCCGCTTTTGAAAACACTCAATATTTGAAGAAAATATTTATTACCAACTGCGGAACCCAAAAGCGGATTAGTGAGTCAGGGTTTAATGAAATGACGGAGGGCACCGGAGATGCATGATGGGAAGTTATTTTGAAAGTTTGATAACTTTCCTTTTATTATATCTCTCAGTTAGTACGCCCGCTTTGATTGGTCAAATTTAAAAGCTTGTTTTGAGGTATAATAAATATCTTACAAACCTCGTTTTCTCGGTCCGTACTGTAAGTTACGGATCCTCGTCTTTTCCGCTTGGATTTATGGCCGGTCATAAATCCGAGCCGAAAAAACTCGGTCAGTAACTTACAGTACGGACCTCGAACTCGGTTAGTAAGAGGTATATATATATATACAATAAGCGACAAGTCACGCAGTCAATATGAATCGGTAGAAAATCTTAAGACTGCAAAGAAATGTAAAAACAGGGTGGTCTTAAAGTTGGCTTGTAAGAAAAGTACCGTATATGTAAGTATGCTCTAATGAAAAAAAAAAAACTCATTGGCAGTGCGACGCGAGCCTCTGAATTCAAATTCTAATTCAAAATACATAACTTAAAAATGAAAGTATGTTGAACAATTAGACTAGAAGTTGGAGTTTTTCATGATAAGTTAAAAGTCGATTGACCGTGAGGAGTGTAGCGCTGTCTGGGGTTTTTAATTCTAAACTCGCCGAGAACGAGAACGAGAAGACTGAATTGATTTAGCGGAAGACAACTTGCATACAACCTTCCATTTTATACCTTCCAACATGAATCATAATGATTACCTTTTAAAATACAATTTCACTGAATAGATGGCGAGTACGTGAGCGCTAACCAATCAGCGAGCGAGCGACAGGCTACTGCTGTCAAGGCGTTTGCAGGCTTTACAAGCGAAATAAATTTCACCTTCAGTAAAATTTCAAGTCTGCCGCGAATTTCTTTTCATGTCAGTTAAATATTCATTTTCAACTTAATTTTACTGATTTTGTTAACACGCAAAAACTGCTTTTTATGGAAACCATTGGCTGTTATGAAAGACAATAAATGGCGAAAAGGTTTTTTTTCCAAATTTTCAAATAGACACGAAGGAGATTTCGTCGTACACGTCCAGGGTAAAATTGGACAAACGAATAACACCGGCGAACACTGACGCTATAATATCGCTGGTTCACTCGTATGCACTCTTTGGTACGTACCCGTTACCGGCACTCGAAGGTTTCTGCCATACCAAGGGTTACAAGGAGTGAAAGGGTTATATAATCCTCACATGGATTGGATTGGTTTATATTTTCCGCTGTTTGTAATAGAAATTTGTGTGACGGTAGTGCCTTGTGAAAGCACATCGAGCGCCCGTTAACTTGGAAATGTCGAGAAAGCAAAGGATGTGACAGTAAAATTCCCTATTGTGTTCAGCATTGATTGAAGATTTTGTTGTGTAAACACTTACTTCGTAAATACACTTTTGACAAGTCTGCCACAGGGAAATTTTCGTTTTCAGTTAAGGTTACAGATGTGGTCATGGACACTTAAAATGATGTTTAGTGCGATAATACATATGCTTTCTTGTGTTAACATTGCCAATTAACTGAACAAAGAATTCTGACAGCTTGGTGGCATTATACACCGCACATATGGTGATACGTTTGCTCTTTTGACAGAGAATATTTATTCTGTTTTAATTTCCAATTAGATTCAACCTCATAGACACGCCGCAATAAATCATGATCATTAAAAAGAAAAGAATTCATTGTTACGCCAACGAACATATTACGAATTTACAAGATCATTTCTGCTAAAATGGGACTTTTTGTAGCTTCCCTCTTCCAGAGTTTCAAAGCCTAGATTTTTCACTTTTCAAGCAAAACTAGGCTTACGGTCTTTGTTCGCGAAATTTGTTCGTAGAACTGATAATGCGACGTAGTTTTTGGATAAGTTATATAAGAGCTGAAATAGATCATTAAATTGTACAAATCATGGCTTTATTTAACCATGACAGTTTGAATGATTGTATGATGTATAATTTTGTCATCTATATCGCGTGTAAACCATTAGACCAGAACCGGCCTTCATTTTCATGCATCTAAAATTGGTTCCTAACACACGAAACGTGTTTGAATTTTAATGAAGCTCAGATCTTTATTCTAGCTAGCATTTGTCCGTTGAAAGTTTGATAGCTTGTCTGTTATGTGCTCCTTGACAACAAGGAAATTTCGTTTAAGGACGCACTAAAGATAAAGTTCAAAATCTTCTTGAATTCTTCAAATGCTTTCACTGTCATGGCTCATTTTGCCTCAGCCAACTAAGAGTGGACAAATTTAATTGCTCACTGAAATTTTCAAAAGAACGAAACTTCTAAATACTTACCAAGATATTGGCTTGTAACCTGTAGAAGAGTTTTGCCATCAACTTTTCTGTCTGTCAGAAATTTAAAGAAATCATGTTATTTTGATATTTCTGTAGTAAACCCTTGAGATGTTAGTTATTGCTTTTTAATCGTCTTGGCTGTTAGATTCCAAATTTATGGAGGCGCTTAGAAAGGAAAAAGAATTCCCAAAGTTTTAAGTACCTACCCCGAAATAGCCTTAAAAATCTTCCAAATCCTTTTTCCTTGAGCCATCGAGTCACGTCCCTTTCGTTCCAGTTGTTAACAGAATGTCTTTGAAGTCCTTTTTGCGAGAACATCTTGTTTAGCAGTTGCTATGTTTGCAATGGTCATTAGCTGCAATAAATTCTATCAGCGCTTTTAACGACGTTGCCTCAACTTTCTAAGTCACACAATGTTTTTACATGCGTAGGAGTTTGTCAGCGGAGTGTGGGTAGTCACGAACAGAGTTTCATTTCGTACGATAGGAACGGCGTTTGTCCAGCTAATCCAGTGTTTCTTCATTAAGGATTCAATCTCTGTGTTCTTGAACACACATTGAATAGATGCCTAATCGAGTTGACAGGTTTAAACAACAGAACAAAAGCTTTGGATAATTGGGTACGAAAAATGGATGCGTGTATTTGTATATATTTCCTGTTTTGCAATGGCCCAATTTGCCTCCGGTGTGAGGGTGTTTTGGGCTTTGTTAATCAAATGTCTAGAAGTCGGTGACCCCCAGATGATTTAATGACTATGGCCATGACTGAACAGAAAATTGGTACACTTGCAAATCTTTATGACTGAACTGCGATTAAATAGGATTTTGAAAACATCACACGCAGGGTACTCTTTGCTTGACTCCACTTAACCTCCCTTGCTTTTGTGACGTCATGTCGTGATGTCACTCTAACCATACGTATCTTGGGGAAAATCATTTTTCAGGATAAGTAAAAGGCATTGATCGTTATCTTCGGTTCCATACCTATACATTCTCTATTAAACTAAATCAATTAAAATTTTCCCCATTGCTGACATTTTTACGGTTATGTTGAACTATTCATGCACTTTTGTGGCCGGAGGTCATTTCATGCTGAAACAAGTTCACTCTGAGTAAAACCCGTCAGAAGAGTTCGTTTGGGGTAGAATCTGGCGCGGGTTTTCGAGGTCAAATCGAAAGCACGGGTAAGAGCCAAAATCTATATACACAGTTAACTCCCATTATGCACAGTGTGGTTTGGTTTTTATCTACTTTGCAGACCTTGCCTGTTTCGGGAACACTTTTGAAAATACCTAACCATTGAAGTAGGCTCCGAACTGAGTAAGTTCAATTCCCAGCTTCCCTGTTGTATTTACTACTTACTAAACCTGTGGAACTAAAAAAAAATGCACTTACGGTACTACCGTGTAAAAGGAAACAGTTTCAGATATAGACACGAACTGACTTTCACGCTTATTCACAAAACCGTAAGAGAACTGTTTCGCTCATTTGTTACTTTGTTGCTCATCTAAAGTATTTTTCGTCCCTAAAGCTCTATTTCGAAGACTGCCAACAAATAAGAGCGAAAAAAAAAATGTGATCAGACAACAATATATCGTTACGTAAAGATATTTAAAACTTAAAATAAGTTTTCTCCATGCTCCGCAACATATTGTTACTTTGTATTACCTCTAATTAAGAGTAGTGGAACTTTTCCTGAGTTAACTAGTAGACAAACCTTCCCCGGTAAGAACGGCGAGTCTTATGCCAGTGCCATATCTTGGCTTATAACAGGCATTTATTTTAGTATTTTAAGATCAGTCCGCACATGTGTCAGAGGACTAAAACCCCTTTTCACAGCCGGGAATGCAGACCTTTTAGATGACTTTTTTGTTAATGCAAGGAATTCGGATATTTTCTAATTTGTTTATTTTTTATAATGATTTTTAGGTTAGGTTTTGGTTTTCTGCCAAGAACTAGAAAGGAAGATGGTAGATTTATTAGAATTTTTATTGTAAATAGTAGAAAATAGGTTTCTTTTTTGTTTTTGATTACATGCGAATAGAGTCTAATTTTACTTGTGGCTTTTTAATTTTAGATAAGATTTCTATTAATCCGTTCATCTAGATATTTATTTGTAAGGTTTTTGTTGTATAATAAAGTTACTTGCGAACTTTTTAGAGTTGTGGATTCATCATTGTGATCACGTTATGCCTATTCAGGGCGTAGTAATTTTATCGCGCTTTGATTGGCTCTTGTACCTCGAGATATCATTGGCCTAACCAATGTTTTGAGACGCGAGTGGAAATGGCGTCTCGTTTCGCAACAATTTCCAAAGTTGGAAAACCATATACTGACAATACTGACTGTACTCGAAGTCACCCATGTGTGTTCGAGTCACAATCATGAATTATAATGCTTGGGCATGAGGGAAATATGGATTTTATCTCACATATCGTTTGAACAAAATAGGGCAAATTCCATTTTTACAACAATTGCTACTAATCTCGCAATCTGATTGGCTAATTTGCCGTTGTCGATAAGAGCCTTGAAAACGCTGCTCGCGTCAATGTGTCACGCAATGCAAGAGCCATTCAGAAACGCTCATTTTGGGGAATGAACCAATCAGATTGCGAGAAAGTTATAGACAAAGCGTGCTCTTTCTTTGTGTCACGATTTTCGTCACGCTCTGAAAAAAACATGTCCTTTGTCCTCTGAAAAAGACATGTCCTTTGACGTTGATATTATAGTAAAAAAACAAATCGAATGTGGTTTAGCGTTGTCTGTACTCCTATCGACAACGATATTTGTCATCACAGTTGACAAAATTTGTTGTTCAGTCCAAAACATGTTGACCACTGTGATGACGCGTACTCGCGGGAGTGTCGATAAGAGTACAGATGACGCTAAACCACATTCGATTTGTTAAATCTCTAATGATGCATGTTTGGTATACATTTCCACGTATCATATCATGTAAACAAAATATATTTGCTTTGTGGTAAACACTAAGTAAAAGATCTTTTCTACAGTGTACGGTATTTCAAACGATGACAAACAGTCACTGACACTTGTTAAATTAGCATCATCAGTTTTTACCACTAATGATAAATTAGATAATGTTATTTTTTCGCTTCAAGATTTTCCTCTATTCTAATATAACACTCTAGTTTATATGTTTCTTCAATATAAATAGAATACAATGTAGTTACTAGATTCCTCGTCTTGCAAATTGACCCGTGACCCGCCGCTGTTCCAGTCTGTCAATAGGGAGTTTAAGATCTCCGAAGGCGACGGTAGACAAAAAAGTCACCTCAGAATATAACTTGGCGCTATCGTAAGTCTTCCGCGATTATGCAGTCTCCTTTACGTCCTACAAAATGGGCGATGTATCTTAAAAATAAATTGGTACGAGCGGTTTCAGTGTGAACATAGAGGATGAAAGATTCTCTGTTACATTCTTACGTTGTCATCAAAACTTCAAATTGGATGATTTCACGTAGTCCACGAAAACAGTCACGTATGCAGAGGACCGCTATTGCTAAAATCCGTGCTGCACGTGCAGCACGATTATTTATACACTTTTAACCAATGATATTATTGTTTTGTGGAGTTGTCGTAGTCGTAGCCGTCGTCGTTCCTTAAACTCCCTAATGTTTTGACTCTGTTGATTAAAACAGTTATTTTTTGGGTACAAATCTCCTGCTGATTCTGATTATTAGCTTGGCCATGACTAGAATTTGATTGAACAAAGTATTTGTTTCAGCCAAAACCCCGTGTAAAGAACGGTTTCTGTTGTTTTACTTGTATCAAAGCCTACTTTCAAGCACTTCTGGTGAATACACCTCAGTGGAAAAGGTTTCTGATCTGGCATTTTCGAAAATAAGACACTGCTGTTTTCTGTTTATTGTTTGATGATTTACTTGAGGAAACGAACGGTTACACTAAGGAGGTTTTTTTGTTTCAATAGACAAATATTTTGTTTTTCAGTCTCGTTGCGGAATTATGGTACTCGGCAAAATGAAGCGAAACGAAAGGTCTGTAAACGATTAGACATACCAAAGTTGGCGAAGTACCATTTCTACAATTAAACTCGAACGAAATACCTAGCCTAAGCTCATGGTGAATGAAAAATTTTAGGAATGAATTGTTACAACTGCTACGTTTTGCTAAATGAACATAGCAGAGCAATTTTCTTATCTTCTGGCTTTTCATCTTTATTGTACAATGTGGAGTTTGCCGTCTTTTGTCCTTTAATGAACCTGATTTATGAACTTCAAGAAAAATGAATGCTGTTTTCCTTTTTTCTGTCATCCGGCCATGATCACTATGAGAAGCCATTCTTGCGAGAAGGGTCTACTGTCCAAGAACTGCTTGCACTCTAAATTCTGGAACTATTTGTCGTAACGAAAACTGCATTTCGCAAGGAGTAAATTCTACTGTCGTCGGTATGTTAAGTGTTTATTTCTCTTAGGAAGTCAAACATATCTCCTAAACGTACTAAACGCAGAACCAACCATGCGACAATTGTTTTGCCAGTTAACCAGAGAATTGAAGAAGCCATTGTTGTCAGTTTTAATTATCAGTGAATGGCTGTTATTCTTCCAGTATCCTAGTCACATCAGACTCAAGGCTCGGTTTTAGGTCCGGCATTGTTTCTATTATGTAATAATTATCTATGGGTACCACTTTTTCCTCACTTGTAGCTAGTAGCTGAATAGCGGAGGAACCAGGGGGTGAGATCGGACATCAGCATATAGAAGGCAGCCACCTCAGTTCATAGATGATCTCACTCCACCCACCCAGACCAATGACGGCACAAGTCAGCTAGACCATGACACCGGAAACACGCCCTACTCTTTCCGAACCATGACATGGGTTTTTTTACGTCCCACAGATTATTAGGAGCAAGTGTTGTGAGACGGGACCTGCGGTTTATCGTCCTTGTACGAGAAGACATCACCTCACAAACCAACTCGAAAATACATACATACATGCATGCATGCATGCATGCATACATACATACATACATACATACTTTATTTTGTCTCGCAGATCTGGCAGCCGTTGGCTGATGTGGACTTGCGTTGCTAAATTTATAATATTTACATCTAATGAAATAAAATAAAATAAAAAGACCAAATATGTACAATGTGTGAGTAATGAAAATAAAAATTTAAACTAGGTTGCATTACAACTTCACGCCGGTTTAAGTGTGTCTTTCTGAAATGGGTGATACTGCTGGATTTTTTTGCTTGAAGGCTCAGTTTATTCCTTTGGGCATTACCTTCGGCAGTTGCTGAAAACGTGTCGGGCACTTTCGGTTTTATTCGTTTTTGAAAAAGGTGACATATTTTGGAAGAAGACCAGGAAACAGGCGGAAGCGACTTCAAAAGACTGGAACAATAGCGCAATTAAGCTACCTTGAGTGAACGGAGTTGCGAACGTATCCTTTTGTTCTTAAACTTGTAAATGAACTCCAGAATCTGCAGACATTTCGTGGATTCTTTTTTTTTTTCGCAATGTATTTTGAGCTTTCATATGACTTTACCAATAAAGAGCGTGTTGATAGCTTTAAAAAGAGATCTTGAACGAGTTACTTTGATCGCCGTAGGGGAGATTAATTTTGTTTATTGCCGAACGGCGGGCCCGATTCGCGAAGTTAATTATTATGCGTAGCCATGATCTTCTGACTCACGTTTTGTTCAACGCAGCGCGCGTTGAATCGAATGCCTAGATCGTTTTAATGACTTTAAACTTTTCCTTTTGGCTACAAGTGTTTAATTGAAGAAGTTCCAAAAGCATATAAAAGAGATATAAATGAGAATTCATTTCTCTGTACAAGCCGAGTGAGTGGTTTGAAGTAGTCTGTTCCCCCAGAATAAAAGAAATTATTTTATCACGCAAAAATCACGTTCGGCGCGGCCGATCGATCGATGTAGAAAGATTTTACGCAAAGACGAGTAAAATTTAAAGCCCGAGAAACACGAAACAAAAGAAAAAAGCCAAAGACAGACCAGCTATCAACTTCGAAGTTGGGTTTCAACACTTTCCTGGTTTTGTTTCTGCTTGCATGTGTCATGACTCGTATCAAAAACCCGGCACAATAAAATCGCTTTTCATTTCCTTCCTTGAATAAAATGTCTCAGAAAACTAAGAGGAAAGTGTACAGTTATTAAAGAGCTCTGATTTATTTCTATGTGATATTTCTTTTGAAATGATTGCTCGCTTTGGTTGCATCGAAAATATTTACATCCGGTTATACTCGAGCTTGCTTTGCACGCATCCACTCGCTGTTAAAAAGTATGAGGTTTTAAAGTCGATCAATTTTAGACTAATTACCACGCATTGAAAGGCATAGGAAGTAAAATCAGTCAAGCAGATTCCCAGGAGATTTTATTCAGTCTGATAACAAAAGAAATACATCTCACCTACATCAAAGCGGTTGCGCTCTTCACGATCTTCGGAAGGATGCCGGCTAGTCGGCAAATGCATCGGAATGAATAAGCAATGAGTTTAAACAATAGCTTGAATATATGAATGCTTAATAACCTCAAAATTTGAGGTACACATTTTTAATGGGGTTAATAAATGTATATTAGTGGTTTAATAATAATAAAAATGATCTGATTTATTTGTAATCAGTGAACTCTCCTTTACGAAGGTGAAATTTTTAATAAATTTGGAGAATTGCTTTAAACGATTTTTAGACGAAGTGACATTATCATAGTCGTTAACGCTGCGGGGAATTGAGTTCCAGCCATAGTTCCTCTGTGTCGAAGAGAAAGTCTGCCTATTTCCTTTTTGGGTATGTCCAGTATCAGTTGTTTTGATCGTCGAAAGTTATACATTGTTGCTTTCACAGAAAACAATTCAGTTAATTGCACTGGGCCAGCTTGGTGGACGTGTTTTATTATAGCTTTTATGTACATGTATGAAAATGTAAGCCAGTTGGCGTTTTGTAAGATGTTGGTGTTATCTCGATCACGTGGTAGGTCATGAATAAGCCTGGCTGCTTTTATGTGGATCTCCTCTAATTTATTAAATAGCGGTGCAGTGCATCCACCCCATACTGGAATTCAATAGGTGACTCCCGGTACAACTGCTTTGAAGTAGACTTCCTCAAATACTTTAGGGGGAGGCGTGGCATCCTTCTCAGAGCTCCAAGATTTTTCCTGTAACCCTTAATTACATAATTTGTTAATGTGAGGTGACCAGGACAATTTGTTGTCAATTTCCACGCCTAAGCAGTAGGTGGAGTTTACAAAATCAATTCTGTTGTCTTCAAATCGGAGTTCTTGAAGGGGTCCAATTAGAGGTTTTGTAGACAGGAGCATAGCTTCACTTTTGCCATTATGGATCGAGAGTCTGTTTCTTTTTGACCACCTGTGAATTTGTTTAAAAGTTAAGTTCAGGCGCTGGGTGACAATATCAAAATAGACCCTTCCACGGTTAATGGTCGCCATATTGACTGGGGGGCAAACAAAACCTGGTTGCTACGCAACGCGCCATATATTTCCTTTCAAAATAAGACGCGGTTCGCTACCCTCAAATAGTTATTCGCTTTTTTTGTGAACAAACGTCTATTTCTACAGCCGAAATTTTTTGGCAACAAAAGGAAAACATTATTAAAGGTGAGTGATCGATTGCTTGGCCGAAATACGTCTTCTTCTTTGGGTTTGCACGCGTATGTTGTGATAGATTGTTCGAATGTGAATCGCGGTCTCCATTGTTGAGAGAAGCACACAAGAAACAGTCCTTTATGGGATTTACGTGGCCAAAAAAAGAAAAACATAAAGAAAAATATTGGAAGTATGGTTTGTCTCTTGTTTCTCTAGGTCTAAATTCACTTTCCGTGCATAAAATTTACTAGGGGAAATGGGATTTGGAGACAAGCTTTGCGTTGGAAGTTGCGACAACGACCGAAGGTATCCAGGGAAATGGGTTATTCACTCACATGTGGGGAGGTTATCATTCCACAAACCCAAAAACGAGATAATAGAAGCGTGGTCTCGACAGGTTTAGAAGATTTTCGATCGAGGGCTCTTTTGAGACACGAGTAGCCAGGCGACCTCGAGGGAAATTAAAACCCTAAAATAGAGGCAAAACCAAGAAGAGTTTTTAGCTGCGTTAATCGTCATTTCAGGCCTGCAATCTACCGCCTCCCGGTATTTATGACTAAAAGTTCTATTTTATTCCTCATTTGAGAGGTATGTCATTGGAATACATCCACAATTTACGTCTTGCAAAAGTAGTTTTCTGAGCGATTCACATTCGAACAACCTATCACAACATACGCGTACAACCCAAAGAAGAAGACGTATTTCTACAAAGTAATCGATCACTCACCTTTAATAATGTCTTCCTTTTGTTGCCACAAAGTTTCGGCTATAGAAATAGGCGTTTGTTCACAAAAAAGCGAATGAGAGTAGCGAACCGCGTCTTACTTTGAAAGGGAATATATGGCGCGTTGCGTAGCAACCAGGTTTTGTTTGCCCCCCAGTCAATATGGCGCCATTAACCGTGGAAGGGTCTATTGTCGCCGATGCAGTAAGCGGTGGTGTCAGCTGCATACATCTCGACCTCGCCTTCGGTAACAGCGTCAGGCAGGTCATTTACGTAAATGAAATACAGCCTTGGTCCCAGTAAGGAGCCTTGTTGAACTCCGTAATTTGTAAGTTTTGGTGAAGAGGATGAGCCGTTTACTGTGGTGAACTGAGATCTGTCTTTTAGATCAAGGTCAAGGTCAGCGGTTATCGAACAAGATGGACGTGTGGTTTTTGATGCTCCTCTAATTCTCAACTTTTGGTAATTATGTAGAGAAGCTCAAGACATTCTAGTCTCTTTTCTTTTACCCAAACGATTTACATATCTTCTTCAACATGGGAAAGACCAGAGCTACCTCTCACGACCAACAAGCGGCTTCTCAAGACCTGATTTCCGAGTCAGCGATGAACCAGATTTGGTCCCATTTTGAGACTAAACTGAATGATTGGATTTCCAATACTCTTCCTCAGCTTACAAAGGATCTCATTATGTCTTATGCTCGCTCCGCTGTTGATGAATACGTGTCTTCTACTCAGTTTAAAAAGTCGCTACTTGAAACCCTACAGTTCGAGGTTGGGAATTTACAGGAAGCTACAAAATCTTCGCAAGAAACAATCGCCGGACTGGAGGAAGCGAATGTCATGCTACGCGAACAACTAGATGATTTAGAACAGTATACTCGTCGTAGTAACATCCGGATATTTGGAATCCCTGAGCCAACAGGCACTGATCGTGAAGATACCGACTCGAAAGCAATAGACTTCTTTGGTAATCATCTTGGTATTACTGTGTCTTCAGACCATATAAGCCGTTCCCACCGTATTGGCAAGAGAGGTCGTACACCCAGGCCCATTATCGTTCGACTTGTGCATCATAACATGAAAGTTCAACTTCTACGTAAGCGTCGGGAATTAAAGGCTCAAGAAACTAATTTCGACATTAGGGAGGACTTGACACAATGCCGTCGTGACATTCTACATCATCTCCGTAATGACATCACAGAAGGCATCATTGACAAAGTCTGGACCATCGATGGAATTATTTTTATGAGGCCGACGTCCCGTTCGTCAGTGATTGAGAAATGTACTACTCTTTCTAAATGCCGCGAGATTGTGAACAAATACAGCTAGTCAGCCGCTGAAGCTAACTCTGCTTGTCACGCAGGTACTCTTTGCAGAAGCTAACTTTGTTTTGTCACGCAATGTACTCTAGCTGCAATTGATATCTTGAGGTATCAAGATTATGACTGTTTCGCTCTCTGCATAATTGCTGCCTTGTTGCTTACTTTTATTTATTAGTTGATATTATTTACTTGTTTGTGCATTTCTTGCTTACTTAATTACACTTGTAAATACTGACATAGCATTAATTATAGTAGTAGTAGTAGTAGTCCTATGCCTATTAAGTACCCATGTACTGTGTGTAAATTTAGCGTCCGTAATAGTCACAAAGCCATTTTATGTGACATATGTCAGAACTGGACACATTTAAAGTGCACTCCCCCCTCACATGTGAGGAATACATTGCTTTATCTAATACTAACGAAGATTGGTTCTGTTCAGTTTGTCTTGCCACGCTATTTCCATTTAACCATTTTGAAGATGATACTGATTTCTACTTTGCACTGTTTGACTTTAATTTTGAAGGAAATTTTGATCCTGAACTTCTTAAGCAAAAAGTGTTTAATCCCTTTTTTGACGACCCTGAGACATCTCATCTGCTAATGAACTCTAACCTTGATCCTAACCCCAATTTTTTTACTGCAAATTCAGAATTACTTTCGAACTGCATATATCTAACCTCTTCAGATTTTAACAAAATTCCTTTTCCTTCTGATGTATTTTCTGCTTTCCATATTAATATCCGGAGCCTCCCTAAACATTTTGATGACCTATCGGAATATCTTCTTTCACTTAATATGTTGTTTTCTGTCGTTGCTGTTTCTGAAACCTGGCTACATAAGTCTAATTCTGATCTTTTTAATATTCCTGGCTACCATTTTATCTCCAATTCGAGAGAACATAAATTAGGTGGTGGAGTTGGTCTTTATATTCAGTCTGATATGAATTTTAAGCCTAGGATTGATCTTCAATCTTCTGACAATTCATTATACGAATCAGTCTTTGTGGAAATCATGCGACCTCATGGTAAAAATATTATTGTTGGCTACCTTTATAGACCTCCCGATGCCTCTCTTAATAACTTTAACAGTTCTGTTGAAGATATCTTGTCAGCCATCAGTTTTGAGAATAAGCTATCTTATATTATGGGTGATTTTAATATCAACATCCTCAACTCTCATTCTCATCAACCTACAAATGAGTTCATTAATCTCATGACATCTAATAGCCTCTATCCTTTGATCTCCAAACCAACTCGCATAACTTCCTCAACTGCAACTCTGATTGACAACATATTTACAAACAATCTTGAATTTAACACGAATAGTGGCATTCTTTATACTGACTTATCTGACCACCTCCCTGTTTTTCAAGTTACCCATTTGAAAATGATAATTGAGCCACCACGCCAAAAGAGATTTGTACGTCTTATTAACTCAACAACTATGTCAGTATTTAGGTCTAAACTGGAAGGTGTCGACTGGTCTTCAGTCTATAATTCCATTAATTCTGTAAATGAATCTTATGACACATTCTCTAGTCTTTTGACCTCGGCATACAGTATGTCATTTCCTCTTCAACCCGCTTGTTCTAAGCCTCACTGCTCTTTAAAACCCTGGTTCTCAAATGGTCTCTTTACTTCTTGTAAAAGGAAGAATTCTCTTTACAAACAGTTCCAGTTAAACCCAACTGCACTCAACAAGTTGAGATACAACAAATACCGTAATAAATACAATTTTCTCATCAAACTTGCCAGGAAAAAATTCTTCCATGACAAACTGCTCTCTGTCAGTTCAGATTTAAGAAAGACATGGTCAATTATAAAACAGATTATCTCTAAAAGGGAACCTGAGCAACGTTTCAATAACATGAAAGATAGTTCTGGTTCATACTCAAATCCTACTCAGATAGCTACAAAGTTTAATAATTTCTTTGCTAATGTTGGTCCTTCTTTGGCAAATAAAATCTCTCCCACTCAAATTACGTACAGAGAGTTTCTGATTGGTCATTACGCAAAGTGTTTCTATCTCAACCCAACTTCTCCCACTGAGGTTGCTAATATAGTTCATTCTCTAAAAAATAGTAAATGTGAGGGTTTTGATGGCCTCTGTATTTCCCCTATAAAAGATACTATTGATTTAATAGCTGCCCCTTTGACCCATATCTGTAATCTGTCATTTTCTCAAGGTGTTTTTCCAGATAAGCTCAAAACAGCCAAGATCCTTCCCATCTTCAAATGTGATGACTCTTCCTTGTTCTCTAACTACAGGCCTATTTCTATTCTCCCCTGTCTTTCCAAAGTCTTTGAAAAACTCTTTTACTTCAGATTGTCTGTATTTCTTGAAAAATTTGACATTCTTAGTCACCATCAATATGGCTTCAGACCACATCATTCTACAACTATGTCTATCCACGAATTTGTAAACAATATATATGAAGGCTTTGAAAGTAATGAATACACTATTGGGATTTTCTTAGACCTCAAGAAGGCGTACTGTAAAATGTATACATTTGATACTGTAAATCATCAGATACTTATTAACAAATTAAACTTTTATGGTATCCGTGGTATTCCTCTAGCTTGGCTCACCAGCTATTTAGACAACCGACAACAGTATGTTATGGTCAATGGTCATGTTTCTTCTTATAATACTGTTGTGTGTGGGGTCCCTCAAGGTTCTGTTCTTGGCCCCTTATTATTCCTCCTATACATCAATGATCTTTTTCTCTCTTCAAATTATCTTTCATTTATTCTTTTTGCTGATGACACCAATATTTTTCTTCGTCATAAAGACTTGGCTACTTTAACTAGAATGATTAATCAAGAGCTTTCTCATGTCTCCTCCTGGTTTAACGCAAACAAGCTTACTGTTCATCCTGATAAATCCAAATTCATTATCTTTCATCCACGACGTAAACAGATCAATCCTTCAGAATTAAACATCTTAATAAATAACACCCCTATAGCACGGGTACAGGAACATAAATTTCTTGGAATAATTATTCACGAAAACCTTTTATGGAAACCGCACATCACTTCCATCTGTGATAAAGTCGCTAAGGTTATAGGAATTTTGTCTAAATCGAGACGATATTTACCTTCGGTTACTCTAAAAACTTTATATAATTCCCTCTTTCTACCTTATATCAACTATTGTAACCTCATCTGGGCATCTACATATGCCTCCTACCTTGAACCCCTCTATCTACTCCAAAAGAAAGCCATTTGAATTATCACCTTTTCTCCTCCAAAAACTCGTTCTAAGCCTCTTTTTTCAAAGCTTAATATTCTTCCTCTCCATTCACTTTATAAATTCCATGTTTCTTGTTTTGTATTCTCACACTTTAATCGCCTTTTACCTGCCTCTCTTTCCTCCCTCCTCCACTTTAATCGTGATTTTCATGATTATCTAACTCGTTCTCGTTTCAACTTGCATAAAAGGTCTCTCAGGTATCAATTTGCGATTAGTTCCCAATCCCCGACTATTTGGAACGATATCCCCTTGACTGTCCGTGACAGCCTTACTACTACTAACTTCAAAAAGAAACTAAAACTTCACTTTTTAAGCCTAAATTGAACTAGCGCAGGATTCTCTTAGCTTATTGTTAGATTATTTGTCACTAGTTTTGGACCGCTATAGGACTATTACGACTGCATGTATGTAAACTTATTTAATTTCAGTTTTGTACCTTGTTTTAGTTTTGTAGTTTAACCTACAGTCACTTCATTTCTGTATAGAATAATTTCTGTCATTCTGACCACAGGCCGTATAAGCCCCCGGCTTTGGCTTTACTGAGTTTGTACCATATGAGCGATAGAATAATAAAGTAAAGAATAATAAAGTAAAAGTAAAGATAGTCCAGTATCCAATTGTAAGAGTCACCCATAATGCCAGCTGCTTGGAGTTTGAGGGGAAATAGCTCGTGCGAGATGGTGTCAAAGGCCTTCCTGAAGTCGATAAATATCGCTCCGACAATTTTATTGTCATCGAGCGCTGCTCTCTATCTTTCGGCCAATGAGATTAGCAGAAATACGCCTATTTGCAGACGACACTCCTGTTGGTTGTCTACCATACGATAAACAACTACGTACCCCCATCACCACATCTTACAAAATGATCTATCCCAGTTGTCCAGTTGCGCCAAGGATTGGCAAATGGACTTACATGTAACAAAATGCCACCTTTGCCGTGATAAAATGCAACTTTCTACTGTCAAGGCGTTAACAATGAAGTCTTTGGGTATGCTTTCCTAAATTTTGTTCTTTACCCTCCAGTAGGGGGAAAACGACAGTTCTGGCGCAGCACTTCAAGACCAAAAACGCAAAAAATCCTGCACGCGTGCAGGATCCAAAATCCGATCAAAAAATCGTCTTAAAGGAATGACCTTGCACATCCAAACACTCATCATGCCCAATCAACGTCAAACTGTCAAAGAGCTCCGCGCCATTGCCAAGGATCGCAAGATAGCCGAATATTATAAGATGCACCGGGGAGAGCTACTGGAGGCGCTGGGGATGGAAGAGGTACCTAGTGGTGGAAAATGTAACCATGGCAGGCGTGAGGTTCAGTGTAAGGATTGTATGGGATCACAAATATGCCCTCATCTAAGACAGAAAGCATATTGCAAAGAATGTGGTGGTAAGGGCATATGTACTCATGGTAGAGTAAAGTACTCTTGCAAAGATTGTGGTGGTTCCCAAGTATGTTCTCATGGTAGAACTAGGTACAGATGTAAAGACTGTGGGGGAAAGGGCATATGCGTTCATCACAAACGTAAAGATCGTTGTAAAGATTGCCTCGATCTTATGAAGTCACAGTAATATAGTGTGCATTTTTGTAACGCGAACCACGTTACAAAAAAATCATATCGAGTCCATCAACGGAACAAAGCCCAAGCCAATCCACCAACTACGATTGTCAATGCAAACAAATTATATTCATGTTGTGTGTTTTCAGGCTCTTTGATTTCAGGTTTAACATCCGTCATTGGTGTTTTCACCTGTACAGTTTCGGTTCTGGTGGCTGCATGTGGTAACTTAACTTTCGAAGAGCCCAAGTTATGGCTTATCCCTACAGTCTTGGTCTCGAGGTTTACATTTGAGTTGACACCAAACTTCATGTCACCCGTGGCCTTCATTAGGTTGTTGTTGTAACCAACTATACTCTCCGTGTTTATGATCATATTACTGGGCATTAGCCAAACTCCAGGTGCAATTGCCAGATCCAATCTCAACTTCGCTTCCTGGGTTGCGAGTTGGTACCTTTGTACTGAACTTGATATGTCGTTCTCAATCACACTGCTTTCAAACAGAGCCAAGAACTCTTGCTGTGTCTCAATTGCCCCACCACCCGTGCCCACAATCGAGTTTCGCGTATTGACTTGCGATCCTAGCACACAGTAAACGAAGGCCTCAGCAGATCGATTCAGTCTGCCCAGCCCAGCCTTGGTGAGCCCATAACCACTCGTTGGAATGAACCAAGCATACTTGTACCCAGCAAAGTCATCATTGCGAATGAATGAGATGAGGTTACCTTTTTCTTTCTTACCACCATCATCTGAGAATTCACCACCATCACCAGGCCATTGGTTTGCGTCTTCATCATAGTTTCGAATCAAATGTACATTTTGAAATCCACCACCTCTTCCATGGTAACCAGCACCATAGTCAAGGAATATGTCACCAAGACCATGGTTTCGCCCGCCTTTCCATCTGAAATCAGAACCATTACCGATTCCAAATTCAGCGCATAATCTTTGGTAAGCAACCTTACTGTAAGGGTTGTTAGCTATGGCAAATGGTTGTTCATCAGGCAAAGGCACATTCAATTCGTACAGTATTCGCCTTATGGTGAAATACACGTGAAAGTTTACAAAGCCAGCCACCACTTTGGGGTAGTTCAAACTTTCAAAGGGGCTGACACCACAGCCAGAGGTCGCACACCACACTGCAAAGTTTAGTTGTTGAGGCCAGTAGTTCATGTCGGGGGAGTTCAACCATTTTCGACTTTGCTTACCAAACTTGAAAGTTACAACTTGGGAGGTGAATATGTTACGCATCTTGGCGGTGAATTTCTTCGTATTGGACACGTATATGTCTAATGACGTCAGCATGTTTGTGGTGTTACTTGTGGGTTCGTCAAAATCAATGGCTGGAATTGGGTAGGAGCGATTTGTCATGGTTAGGCTCTTTGGGAATGGGCTTGATGTATCATCGAGTCCCAAATCAATCCATAGTAGTAGTTTGAGACCTGGTCGGAGGCCATCAGTCCATGTCTTGCCAGTGGGGTCATCATAGGACATGATTGTCATTCCGTTATGTTTCCATATAATGTAACCTCCATATTGATCAGCTATGAATTTGAATCGGTCAAGGTCAGCTTTTGGGTACTTATTTTTGAAGTCGTTTAGTAAGCCCATCTTCTATCCAGAATTTGGATAGAAGAGTTCATGATTTTAAGTCATTATGTGACATAGTAATATATAGCACTAGCCAAACCAAGGGTCCAGTGTATTGCAGAACATACAACAACCACATACAATCTTTTGTTCGATTCCATGATCTTTTCTTCATCAATAGCATTGACTTGTTTGTTTACAACGGTTTCATTTGCATTTGCATTATTACTACCGAACTTATTTCTGAGCATGTTAAATCCCTCATCAATCAAATCGTTGAAAGCATTTTTAAGGGATTTGTATTCCTTTGTTTTCCCCATATTCAGACTAGCACGTTCAAAGGACTTGAGTTTCTCTTCAACGGATTGAGTGGTCATGGTTATGTTACTAACGTATCAATCTTTAAGCCTATTTGGACTAGTAGATGTTTTGTTCATAAACTATAGTTATGGCCCTCCTTTTAGTTCTTCGAGTATTTCTTTCCGTATTCTCTGCCTCAATACCAATGGGTCCTCTGCATCGATATTTTTTTGAGCTTTAGACCGTATCTCAGCCTTTAGCTTTTCAAACTTCTTGAGCTCTTCTATGATAAGCGAGAATTCTTCATCAGAGATCTTATTGTCACTAAGGGCTTTGGAAACCAGGTCTTCAATGGTATTTATCTTGGATCTGGCCAGTGTGATGGTGTTTTGATGCTTCACAGCTTTCTTTGACAGTCTCTTGGATATTTGTTGCAAAGCTATGGATGCACACACAAATACGCCACTTACCACACCCAATGGCACAGATGCGATGATTCCGACTCCACTAAGCGATGTGCCCAATCCACCAGCCGCCAAGACGCAAGATAGTATACCACAGGTCGAGCTTGCGTTTATGAGCGCGCCTTCGGACCGGTTGTACTTTTTGAGTACCATCTCGTAGTGATTCAATTCAGCCTTCAGCTTATTCAAAATGTCACAACATTGTTGTAATCTGAAAGTAGCGCCATCAGGGGGAGGCGCCGTCGGAGGCAAGTTGGGGTAGATTCCTTTGTACTCACCCATGTTTGGTTACAGTCCTCACGTACTTTTAAATGTTATTTGAATCTCAAACTGAAGGTGATTGGAGACCCATACAGATTCAATTTGTTCCATTCGATGTCGAGGATGCTAAGATCGAAGTGATTTACGGGGGTTTTAGATTTATGAACGGGAATGACTGGATAATCCTGTGATGGTATGTTGGCAAGGAGTTGTGAGGGTGAGATCTTCACAGGGCCTGTAAATCGAGCATTGTTCATATAGGATGACTGGTTATTCACTAGACTGCACATAAGTCTCAGGGGCTCCTTGATCTGGAGATTTGTGGGGTATAATTTGCCAGGCGTTATGACTTCAGGTAAACCCAGAGCAACTTGCAGTCCTCTCGTAAGTTTGATGTTTGATTTCTTGTTGGAGTACAAATAGTCAACAGTATCGGTCTCAATGATCGATAGCTTGGCCTTATCCGTATCATTGAGGAATATCGCGTGTATACCACGCAGAGAGTATGTACCGGGTTGGATTATTATGAGGGGTCGATTTTCCTCATTGAGTATGCCTTGGCGATCCTTGAAATTCACCAATCGTTTGGGTATATTACAATCCAGGAGTTGTATCTCCCGAACCTTGTCCAGGGGAGGGTCCAAGTACACCCTGGTTTCAGACTCGTACATTGTTATGCTCAACATTTACATTAACGACGCCTCTTCTTTAATTCGTCCACAAAGTACACTACAACAGCGAGGATCAACAGCCAAGCGTTCTTCCCTAGGAATGAAATGACCTCCCCAGCGGTCTTGAAAAGGAAACTCACGATCGCCCCCACCATACCGGGCAATAACTCACCAAGTTTCTTACCGATGGTCTTCAGCCCGTCACCCACACCTTTGCCCAATCTGGATAGGCCTTTGGAAAGATTAGACACGATAACGCCAATGACCACACCAACGGCGCTCACAACGGCAAATACCGTGAAACCATATTTCTTGAAGATCGCTTTCACCCGGTCTCTCAATGACATTCGCTCCTGGATTTGCTCATTCTCACCTTCCAAGTTAGCTATCTCTTGCTCTTGTTCAACAATTTGTTCCTCGATGGTCTCTATTTGACTTACTTCTTCCGGGGTTTTCAATGCCTTTTCTCGATGGAATCTTACCGTCTCCTTCAATTTACTAACGAACCCTTTTCTCTTGGTTATCTCACCATCATTGGCTTCCACAATTTCTTCCGCGCTTGGACCTAACTCTTTTGTAATTGTTTTGGGTAATCCTTTGTTCACATCACCATTCGCATCGAATAATGGATGCCATACATTTCTGTCTGGATCTCTGCCAGTGATTTTGACAACGATTTTACCCCATTCATTGTATTTGAAAAGGAACTTGGGTTTGGCATTTGGGAATTTATCTACAATCTTGGTCCAGACTTCATCTTTGTTTTGTTCCATAACCTCCATCTCTATATCTTCACGTGGTAATTGAAGATACCCTAATTTACGTCTAGCACCCTTGGTCGTGGATGTTTCCAAGACTTTGTCTGGTGTTGGAGGCTGCCTACCAAGTAGCGGGGTATCTTCGAAATCATCGGGATCTTCTTGTTTGTCTTCTTCCCCCAACCCGAAAGGATCGTTTTCTTCTTCTCCTTCAGGATAAGCAGTTGCCATATTTGATGTCGAATATGGGAACTTCTAAGTTAGTTTATCGCACCCACTTGCTAATTATAAATACCAGGATTAACATCCCAACCGCGACAAAAACCATCTGAGCCATTCTTTGGTCTTCATTCGGTCGGTAATAGTCAGAGAACTTGGGAGGATCGCCTATTTGATTGTACAATCTCATCGCTTCATCCGTCTCCGATATGTTCTCGGATGCCTGGTCAGCATCACTCTTCCTCTTATTCATAAAGTCAATATATGCCAAGCGCCTCTTTTCATGCGCAGCGTAATCTTTTTGGTACTCCTCCATTGCTTTGTCATGCCTTTTCCTTTCCTTTTCGAGTTCTTCGGGTGATGATCCAGTGAGGGTATGTGTTATGTAGGTACCAAAACCGAGGGCAACTGCATTGGCGATTGCACCTCCGATAACGATCGCTATAGTCGCCATTCAAAGCTCTTTTGGTAAGATCTTTCTATCCTCTAAATAATCTTTGATGCCCATACTCGATGCAATAACAGCGACCACTTTGGCAAAATGCATGAGACTGGAGAATGGATCGCCCATTAACGATTCTTTTTCTCTCAGGACCTTCTTACCAACATAGCCTAAACCACCAGCGATAAACACGATAACTGCAGAATCTGTAACAATCTTCACAACCTTGTTTTCTGACATTTTGTGTATTACATCAGCTCGTCATTTAAGCTGTTTTCTATGTTTGGGGGTGTTTTGGCCTCATTCATGTCCTTGACAGGAGGTGGTTCGAAGGTTGTGGAAGGTACGAAGTTGAGTATTCTGTCTTTGTATCTCTTGTATAAAAAATAACCAATCCCTCCTATTATGGAACCACCGATTAACAAATTATCGAAGGATAGGCTTCTGGGTATCCAGGCATCATCCTTTTTCACCAATGCATCTTGCTGCGGCTGCTCCTTTTCTTTCTGACTATCTGCATCCCGTTGCTCTTTTTCCTTCAATGCATCCTTAGCCTTCTTGTGGTACTCGGTCAGTTTCTTCCCGGCCTCCACCTTCTTGGGATCCTTTACTCTATCCTTGACATCGGGTTCTCTTGTGATTTGCTCAACAGGTTGCTCAGACATGTTTGTATCTCTGTTATCACTAAGCTTTAACTCTCCTAATAGGATGCCTATTAGGAGATCTTTTTGAACCAACATCTAGCAAACCCAATGACGTTTACTATACAACCAATATAATCCAATTCCGACCATCACACCTTTCAAACATAAAAATACTTTATTAGCGGACTCCTCAAACTCTTCTCTTTCCTCATTTCTACGTTCTCGCATTATTCCCCGACATTGTTTCTCGATATTTTCTCTACAGTACTCTTCACAATATTCTTTCACAGTCGCTCTATCAACAACTTCTGTGTTTGCCATGTTTGTATCCTTGTTGTCACTTAGCTTTAAGTCTCCTAATAGGTTGTCTATTAGGAGAAGTACGTCTTAATTAACAATGTTACAACACATACTCATCTTCTGATTCTTGTGGCTCAGCATCATTGGGAGCCAACATACGAGGTTCCGATTCTTGCGGTGTGGCATCATTGGAGGGTAACAGGCTAGATTCTGGTTCTTGTGTTGTGGCATTATTGGAGGGTAACATTCGAAAACTAGTCATGCTGTAGAAATCACTTGGAGTGAAATTCATCTCAGTGACACGAAGACGGGCTGAGGCACCGTAACCGGTCTGCCCGTGGGATCCCCAGAATATACCATCCCAACGGACAACAGGATGACCAAAACCGCTTACATACTTGTCGGGTTGCCACATGTATTCAAGTGGGTTAACCATTTCATCATCTGGACCGTATACACAAGTTGTGGATAGGATGTTACCACCCTTACCCCAGGTTATGAATTTGAGGTAGGCAAGTTGTGGGCTGCTTTTGTCCTTTGTCTTCTCACCCGTTTGTTGGTCCGTGATGTTTGTGTAATCGTATATTGGCTTCACAGCCAATGACCAATCATTTTCACTCTTGGCAGTCATGTATGCATTGAAAGTTGCGGGTGGAACGGACCTCTCTGATTTTGGTTTCTTGCAAAACTTTTTGAGTGCATTCAATGTGATCTTCACTACATTGTCAAGTGCTTTTCGAGTCTTGATCTCTTCGGTTGTTGGGCAATCCATGGTACCAATCGATGTCATTGGGTATGAAATTTGGAAGCCCTCCAGAGTCTCAAGTCTGCGGCTGTCTTTGTCGGTTCCAAATGGCCACACCCCCGATATACCCGAAAAGAATTGCTTGGTCAATTCAATGAAAATCGTCGCTTCACACCGTTGGGACCTTGTACGTAAACATCTGAACTAACCCATTGGTTTTGTGGTTTACTTTGGCCTTTGTTGAAGGATTTACTCTTGGGTTCAGAAACAACAATGGTGTTCCAGTCAAAAACAGAGTCAAGTGCAATGAAGATTGGTTCACTCATGTTTCAACACTTTACCTTTCGGTTATGCCATAGTACATAACTCTCTTTAAGCCACTTTGTATGTCACCACTAAGTGGCTCACAAGTGGTTATTTAGTCCTAAAAGTTGTGTTGGGGCTTTGCTGCTTAGGTCTCTTAGTAGGTCATCTACTAAGAGGCTCAAAATCGGTTCTTACATATTCCATCGTTCTTTCATGTCTCTCAATTCCTCGTGGTCAAAACACCAGTCTAGCACTCGATCGGGATGCCATGCTGCATCCACTAATTCATCAAGAACACTTTTGAATTCTACTTTATGGTATTGCTTGTCAAAGCTCAACATTGCTGCAGGGATTAGTTTATCGAAAACACGTTTGAATTCTAGTCTATGGAATTCCTTGTCATAGTTCAACATTTTGACTCTAATGTATGAAAGATCAGACTCCATTCCATTTGCAACATGATTAACCATGGCTATAGCCAGACTAGGGTTTTCTAAAACATCCACTACACTCCAATCCCAATCCCAATCCTCATCATCATCATCATCATCATTATAATAGGGTCCAAATATGTCACAGTCATCAACTTTTCTATCAAGACACACTTGGAGTCCATCCATCAAAGCATTCCTAATCCTGGATCTCAAAACTCTCACAATACGATTGATTGTATCATCCATAGAATCAACATCTTCATCGTAATGGTCTACTATCATCTGTTGAAGTTTCTTTTTGTTTTGTAGCTCAAAATTAAACTCAAGTCTTGTGTATCTAGGTTTGATTTTCTCGAAGTAGTCAAGAACCTCTGGTCCTACTCTATTGAAGAATGCATCAAAGTCAGAGTCATTCTCGTTGGCATATACGGTGAATATGTCGAAACGTGTTTCTGTGGTTTGCATGATGGGGTGCTTTTGCCTTTGACACAACCAGTCTTGAAGACACTTTTCTTAGAATCCACTTTAGTCCTCGAGTTTTGTTGGGTCTTGCTCAAGTTGTGTTGGATTGGTGCTTAGGTCCTGCTCAAGTTGTGTTGGAGTGGTGCTTAGTTCCTGCTCAAGTTGTGTTGGATTGGTGCTTAGGTCCTGCTCAAGTTGTCTTGGGTATCCATCCTCTCTCAACTTGAAGTGATTTGCAAAATGAACAAATGCCGAAAGTAATGCTGTGAGTCTTCCACCTTTGCGTATAAATGAACCAGATAGATTTGAGATCTCCTTCATTATCAATTCATCTTTCTTACAATCTTTCACAAGAGCCTCTTTGTCATCTATACTTCCGTAATTTCTCAAACCGTGATCCACAGCCTTAGCCATCAATTGAAAAGAAGAGTCCGCAAAGTAATCGGTAATCTTCTTGCCCGACTTAACTTGGTATATTTTGTAATACTTTTCCACATCCTTGTCCGATAGTTTAGTTACGTCGGGGAGGTCCATAACCACACCTATGTATTCTTTTGTCGAACCCGTACAAGCCAGGATTGAAAGAGATTCCCTCTTTGACTCCAAATCATCGATTGGTGATGGTGTATCAACTGATGCTTCACCGTTCAGTATCTCTTCAAGGTTAGCCATGTTTGGCCTCAGACGCGGGTATCTCTAAGTATTTTTCAAACGGATGGCGCAGTGAAAAGCAAAGTCTGGCGTACTTTTCAGTCTCGAGTAGCTTCTTGTACCTCTTGCGTTTTTCAGCATCTAATGCACCACCATATTCCTCAAATAACATTTTCATCGCGGTTTCAGACGGGTTGTAAAACGACACCACGCATGCGACATTCTCTCGGAATGGTTTCGAGATCGATGTTAGCTGTTGGGTGAGAACCCACACGGATATGCCAATGTGCCTCCCGGAGAAGGCCAGATTGATGAATTTGTTTGTCCGATCCTTCAAGTCTTTCGAAACAGCGCAATCGTCGAGTATTATGAGTGTGTTCTCACCCGAGAATAACGTTGAGCAAAGCGTTAGCAAATAGTCAATCTCGTACTGATCACCAGAGTCTGGTGAGAATACCCAAAATCTCTTGTCCCCCTTTGCAAAGCCTCTGTAAGTCTTGTTATGGATGTAAGTGGGGCAGATCAAGACAATGTGGTCGAACACGCCCCTAAAGTGTCCTCGAAGCTGGTCCACTATGTATTGAGTCTTTCCACAATTCGTAGGTCCAGTAATGATACAGTTGAATGGGATTTTGTCCACTAACTCATTCATGGTTTGATTATGTTTAGTACGTTATCTCTCTTAAGTTTGAATTCTTAATTGACATGGCAGCGTCAGCAACCACGAACATGTAACAGGTAAGGACCCTGCCTCCTCTCTTCTCCCTGTTAATCTCGAGTCTTATGCCATCCCGAGTACTGCTTAGCTCCAAACCGTTCCCATGAACATCGTTGTCAGGGTAAGTCCTCAGATCGATCCACAGAGCAAACTTGTTCGTATAGAAATCAGACTCCTTGATGGAATCATCGATACCAACTCGTTTAATTATGGCCTGCCATAAATCAGTTGGTAGCATGCCTTTCGAATAAAGTTTGTTTGGTACCCCATCTTTGTCAATCTTGACCGATGTGATCTTTGGGTTCACAAAAATCTCAGAGTCCCTGGCACCTGCTGCATATGGGGCTGTGAAAATACATAGTATCCCAGTCATGGACTTCCTGGGCACGTTAATATGCTCATTGATCACACCATCAGTGTTCTCAGAGATTGGGAACGTTTTGTGAAGAAGTATCTTCTCATACAAGAAAACCCTTCCATTCTGGTACGAGGCAATGGCTTGACTGGCTAATCGGTCACTTGATATGCATTGATACTCCAGCTCCATATTTGTTAGTTTGTAATCAGGCGGTGTTTCAGCGTTTGAGTAAACGACGACATCAGAGACTGAAGCTGGAGTTATTTCGAATTTGAGTGGATGTGGTAAGGCTTTTGGATAGAAGATTCCATGATCTTTCAGTATCGTGTGGTCCAATGGTATTTCGTACCTGGTGTTGTGGACTGCACCTAGAGTATTTTCTGCTGCATTTGAGGTAACTTTGTCACCGGCATTGGTTCTGATTTTCCTTACATTCTCGGATGATATGCCCTGTCTCAATCTGTTATTGCGATCGGTCTCTGACAAAAACAAATCGTGGTAAGTCTTGAACAAATCAAACCTGTCAATGTCCTCTATGATTTCACCCCCGAATAGAACCCTGTATCGTGAAACCAGGTTCCTTCCCAAGTTGTTGACAAGTGTGTTGTTCTTGTGTCCTGTCACGTTCATATCGAAAGTGATGTACACACTGCCAGGCACAATCACCAGGTTGTCAGCCAGTTTTGGTATTTCAATGTATAATGTCTCGCCAGGATTGGCTGATGAGGGGTTTAGCGTGATCCGATTTAATGAGGTCTCGGCCCTCAAACCTTTACGCATCCTGGGAACACGATCAGTATCAAGAATGTATGATATTCCAGCCATTTAAGTGCACTGAATCTTGTTGTAAATGTCTAGTGACGATGGTTTAAGTCGATTATACTACTCTACCGATGGATACTGGAAAGGGTACTCGGCCATAGCAAAGTTGGCGAGTGCGGCCAAAGTGACCGAAAGTGTTGCTAGAGATTGGTTGGAGAAGCAAGCATTGTGGCAGATTTATGTTCCTCCACCAAGGTACATACCCAGACCACATTGGGTCGTTGGCAAACCAAATCAAATTCATCAAGCGGACTTGCTGTTTCTTCCTCACGATACAGTGAGAAGAAAAACATACCGCTATGCGCTGGTTGTGGTTGATATCGCGTCTAGGTACAAAGATGCTGAGGCTCTGACCTCCAAAGATAGTGGTGAAGTAGCCAGGGCGTTTGAGAGGATTTATGCTCGGAGGCTAAAGTGGCCAAAGACATTAATGGTGGATCCCGGTAGAGAATTCATGGGTAGTGTCACTCACTTGATGAACAAGCATCAAGTAGACGTACAGCGAAGTAAAGCTGGTAATCATCGAGCGCAGGCTTTTGTAGAGAGGGCCAACAGAACGCTTGGTGAGAAATTGTTTAGCCATCAATATGCGCAGGAGATGGTGACTGATGTTAGGTCCAGGGTTTGGGTGAAAAGGCTGCCAGCCATCATGAAGACTTTGAATTCTGAACCCACACGCATCACAGGTAAAGAGCCCGATGAAGCTTTGGAATTGAAAGAGGTTGATGTTAAGCCTATGGAATACAAGAGAGCTGTGGGTTTGAATGAGAAGAGGTTGCCCCCGGGAGTCGAGGTTAGGTATTTGTATTCGCCCGGTGAAGATGAAGGTGGTGACAAACGGAGAGCCACTGATCCTGTATGGAGCCTTGAGGTTTATGACATAGCGAGAACGGTAATTTCACCAGATCAACCAGTGGTGTATTATTTAGATGGAGTACCGAAGCGAGGGTTTGTGCGCGAGGAACTCCAAGTTGTCCCCGATGATACTGAATTACCACCCTCTAGAGTACTTAAGTGACGTTGTTGAGATGTCAGCCATTTCGCGAACTATCTTGATCAATGAAATGTCCGAAATTTTAAGTTTGTCGGCAAAGATCTTCTTCGTCATGCCTATTTGATTTTTATACTCCTGGTTCATACATAAGTAAAAGAAGACAATACCCGCTGCAACTACACCGCTAGTACAGCGCTCAAGAATCTGTGATGTTGCTCGAAAGTACTTGGCAATGGACAAAATACGTCTTTGATGAGATTCATCAACCCCAGTAACTCTCATTACCCAGGGAATAAGTTTCTCTGGTGTAATGTAGTTGGTTCTCGCCTCTGGGAATGCTTCCAAGTACATTTCTAAACCACGTGTCATGGCTCTTTTCTTGAGTCCAAACAAATCCATAATGTAATCTAACGTACGATACTCACCAAATTCTTGGTATGTGTAAAACAAGCATGTAGCCACCAAAGATGTACGAATCTGGCCGCGATTTTCACACTTGGACTTTACGATTTCTTGATACTTGGCTTCTACGATATCGATCATCATAGAAGACACATTCAAGTTATGTCTCTCGAATACAGTACGAACTCCCTTTGGTTTTGATCTACGAAGATCATAGCTAATGTCTGATGGGTTGTACGTCCATTGTAGTTTGGAATAGTCCATCCGTTCTAGTTCAGTCTTACAGAGGCTACAAACAACAATCCCTGTCTCATCCCTATACACACTTACATGCTTACAGACCTGTTCGTCCTCTTCATCAGCTTTCTTGAACATAGACTGAAAATGATCGACAAGGCTGTGGTAAGTTTCATCTGAATCGTAATCCATACCGACTTTGTCTAGTTGTATATATGTACAATTAAATCCTTAAGTTTTTACCGAAATCAGAGTCCTAAAGTGACCATATGCATATGTGTGTATCCCATCCTCCCTTACCACCCTTTTGTCGTCTTCGCATGATAGTGCCACCTTGTTCACAGTCTCTGTGTACAAGTCGTGCAGGTGACTCCTGATGATATTCATCGTCCTCCTCTGTGATTTTTGATTGAAGAGGCAATCCTTGTAGTCTTTGAAGCTTATGCTCTTTTTCACCACAGCCTTCTTCACACCCTTACACTTCTTTTCCTCCTTTCCCTCATCCATCATGTATGAATATAGCTTGGCCCGGAGACCCACGAATTCTATGATCTGTTGGCCACCCGCTTCATCCTTGAACATGCCCCCGACTTTCTTGTTCACGCCCACCTCAATGCCGGATGGATGGTCTTCAGGGTAGTTGCTGGTGTCGAACCTGTCCCTCACATCTGGGCTAATGTCCTTGTAGAAGTCATCCGTCTCCACCTCGTATGCCAGTGAATCTGTGTCTGTAAACAACAACTTGGCCTTGCTACCATACTTGGGCTTGATGTAGTTGTAGTGAAAGTCGTACATTATGGTCTTGCTTATTTCCAGGACTGAAAAGCCTAGGTAAATGGGTTTGTCCAGCACCAAGTTCGTCTTTTTCATTTGTACTGCAACCAGATTCTCACAAAAGATCGTGCTGTGGTGGTAATTCGGCTTCGATACCAACTTCTTGGCTTTTGACTCTTCAGTGACCAAACGAACGTCCACCCTGTTCCTCACGTTCTCCATCGTTTTCCCAAAGACTGAGTTGTTCATCAACTTGAAAAAGTCCTTCTCGAAATCGTTTGTTGCTTTGGTCCTTAGTTCGGTGTTCAGGTCGATATAGGGCTTCAGCCACGCGGACTCTTTGAATGTGATGCCCCTGTATATATTGTAGACTTTCAACCCGAGACTCAAATACTGTTTCAGTGTCTCGTGGTGAATGATGTATTTTCGTTTGTCCCTTAGGTTTGGAATTAGCTTATCCACACCATTTACAGTAACTTTCTCTGGTGCTAATGGATAGTCATTATGCAGTTTGTGAAGGTGCTTTGGGTACATTAGATTAACCTCTAGTATGCATGGTAGATCTTCCCACTTCGATACAAGCTCTTCTTCAGTCAACCATCGAAAGTCATGTGTTGGTAAAGGTTTACTCATTGCACATCCGTACAAACCGTTTGCATCCATGTATGTGATGTACTTTGTTGGTAATGATGGGTCATAATCTTTCATGTATGGATTGTTGGCTTTGCCATATCTAGTTGAGATCATGGAGATACCCCCTCGGATGCCCTCCTCAAACATGAGAAGCATGTCAGGGTTATTCAAAAGTTCCAATCTCACATTGGTCATTTTCAGGGCCGCGTCCCACGCCAATCCAGGTGATTCGCTCCTGTGACTGAAGGGCTACTTTACGTTGAAGATTTCACTACTAACTGATGATTTTCGCGTACATGACCGTACATGGAATTTATTTGCACTTGTTGTAGTATAGTCAACTGAAAAATTAAATTAAAGAAGGTTATTACAGATGTCGATTTCGGTTGAAACGACAGGCAAATATAATACTTACAATTTGTGTTCCTTATACAGCTAGTAAGCTTCGATTTGCGATCGGTGCTGACACTTTTGAAATGTACCTTGCCTAACGAATTTCTGGCTTTTTAAATGATTAGTCACCTGACCAATTTTTGCCGCGTTACGCTAAGATAATTGGAATGCTTGAAAAATGCACATGCTTGAAAAATGCAAATTACCAGGTGCAGTGTAGTACCAAGCTGGATCCAAGTCGTAGTTCTTCCTACAAACTTCTCTGAAGTTCTCGAAGACATCAGCTAACAACAAGACATCCAGTTCAAGGTAAAGGTCGTGGTATTCCCTGAAGCTCTCAATCCTAAAGACTTTCCACACGTTTTGAGCATGCTGGTAATCTTCATCCGATATTTCGGCATTGTAGAGCTTCGAGTAGAACTCGTCCTTTGGTGGGAGATGAGTTTCACTGAGCTTATCAAACCCATCAAACCAATCGTACGGAAATACCCCCTTCCTAGTCAGTAACTGCAGGTCTGTGCCATCTTCCATCACCCTTTCAAACCAACTCTTTACATTCACCAGAGAAGATTGTGGTAGGTTGTCTGACAACCTTCTGAGACCCGCTGCCATAAACCGAAAGCTGTCAATGAACCTGATTCCCCGTTTAATGTCAACCATTTTCCCTTTCTTTTTATTTATTTATTTTTTTATTTTTTTATTTTTATTTTATTTCAATATTTTAACAGGAACATCTATTTAGCATAGCTAGTTTAAGTAGAGTCCTGTGTAACATAATATTACAAAATACAAAAAAATAAGAATTACATTACAGGTTACATATAAAGACAATTAAATTTGAAGTCGTATTCCCAATTCATTCTAAGTCTTGAAAAAACGTTTCGCTTTAGTTTTAAACTCTACAAGAGTCATGCTCTTTCTTATAGTAAGCGGAAGCGTGTTAAATGTGCGTGCTCCTTGAGCTATGATCAAGTAAACACTCTAATTTTGGGCTTAGATCTTTAAGTTCAACATTTGGTGGACGATAGAGCGAAGATATTAGGAGCTTGCTATTGTTAGGAAAACGAATTTCCAGCCAAACAGTTTCAACCCCGTCTGAGTCAATGTCCGGTCGTGGACGGGCTACAAACTTGGTTTTATAATAAATGGCTGTCCCACCTCCTCTCTGTTCATCCTTGCGATCTTTCCTTATGATGTTATAACCACTGATAGATAGTTCTGCATCTCGCCAATAGCTATTAAGCCAGGTTTCATTTAAACATATGACATCAAAGGGATTCTCTTGTAGTAACAATCTTAGTTCGTCGAGGTGTTTTGACAAGCTTCGAATATTGAGATGGGCAACTTTTAGACCAGGTTGTTGTAGTTTTGAGCTAGACCAACCAGGATTAGGAGATACATCGCCAGATAGAATTATAAGCAGGGCAACTGAGAAAAACTGGATTAGCTTGAGGGTCTTTGTTGCTTTCAATCTCGCCGATACAGAGTCCGCCATTCTTGTATTTCTAGTTGTTTGTAGGTCAGTTTGAACTCGTGGCGCAGATAATTCTTTACCGGCATGAAATTTGATGTTCTCAATTTCAACCATGGAGTTTCTTGAAACGAATACCCGAAGAATGATAAGGCATAGGTCAAAGACCAGGAGTTTAAACCAAAGGTAGTGCGGAGCCTTTAGAATACGTGTCATCGCTCGAACAGTAGTCAACGCTTTCTTGTTCTTGTAAGAGTCGACAACAATCTCCTTCGTGAACGAAATGTACTTTTCATCGTTGATTGGTATGCAATCCAGCTTACCTTTCGATTCCCCTATGTTCCTCACAAATAAATGGCCATCGTATCCGGATAGGTTATGGAATATAACTGGTATGAAATTAGGCGCCTTGTAATTCAAGTTGCAGTCTTGGTGCGCGGCGCCTCTGTACTTTCCACTAAGATGACAATGGTCCAACACCTTGTCATGGCCAAGCGTCGATCCGCAGATGTGACAATGTGTGGCATTTTCATAGGCTATTCTCTCATCCTGACTGACACGAGGATTTTTGGGTAGCTTGAACCTATCATAGACTTGTTTGACATCCGACTCCAAGCTCTTCATAAACATCTTGGGTACATCTTCGTCTGGTGACTCAGCTGTGTGCCTCACAAGTTTGGGTTCGAATATAGCGTTATCAAAGCACTTGATCAGGTAACAGAAACCTGATGGTTTATGCTTTTGATATCTATTGGTGAAGCTCCTACCCTCATCTTGGTAACAAGTATACATCTTTTCAGTGTAGCACTCAAAATCTGCATACACAACAAACGGTACCTCCATCTTCCTGTTGTAATTCTTGAAACGGAAGAACTGTGGGCTCCCATCTTCGTTCATGGGGACTGTCGTCTTGACTGCTTGATGATTGCTGCAAAACTCTAGATGCTTGTCCAGTGAGGATTGTGTATTGAATGGGTTAAGACATCTGTGGCAAAAGTATTTTCTACCATCGTGTTTGTCAACTTGTGATGACAAGAGCCTACTCAAGTTCTTAATCCAACAGTAGTGATTCGTTTCATCTTTGTGTAACAAAAGTAAGTTTATCACTGTCACCTCTCGCCGCTTACTGATTCTCAAAACGTTTACACCAGACTCGTATCCATATACGTTAATGGCGTAAGGATTTTGCTTTTCAAACTTAGCAATGTCCTTTAGTGTAACAGGGAACTCCATCCCCGTCCAGTCAAACTTCTCAGAGTTCTTTCTCATCTCATCATTCAGTCTTTGACCATCTTTCTCTTTGGGAAATACAGCAGATGTCACCGCCCACTTGAAACACTCATGGTCATTCTCATTCTTGACATTGATTATAGCCTTCTTATCAGCCAGAGCCTTTATTGATCGCAACCAGGGTGATTCGCTGCCGTCGCTACAGCCTCTATCGGGGAGCGCGCGTTTTTTATTTCTATTAATATTCTATTTTCATAGTTATTTTTATTTTTTTTAAAGAATTAATATTTTATTTATTATTATTTGGTTCCTTTTATTATTATACCCTCGACATGGGACCCTCGACACTCGACATGTTACACTCGACACTCGACATGTCACCCTCGACACTCGACACTCGACCAAAACCCAGACTCTTGGTAGAGGTATGTAAGAAGTCCCAGAGATAGGCTCAAATGGATTAATGTGTATATCAAAGTACTCAACTCGATCAAATTGCCACCCAGACTGTTCACCTTCAAACTTCGCAACCTTTTCAAGTTGTAATTCCGTCATTGCATCGAATAAGTTATTTGTGTCAGTTGAGTCCGTTACTATCTCAAGGTTAGTATGAAAGTACCCCTCAGTGTATTCAACATTACCCGTAACAAGATCCTCTTTTACGAATCTACAAGTTAGTATAAACTTCACCTTGATGGGTTTTCTTCTAGTATAAAGTAACTCCAAAACCTTTGATTTTATTTTCTTGATGAACTCTCGAGGACCGTACCCCCTCTTACCATCGATCCGATAGGTCTTGAAGAACCCTTTCATTGCAGTTTCCTTTTCTTTTACACTGAACGGCTCCTTTGCAGCCCAGATTCTCCTTATTTCCTCCTTCAACTTCCTGAGTCTTTCTTTCACAGGCTTTTTGATTCTCTTTGGTACATAATTCAAAATCCAATTCGCAAACTTATTTATTTTCTTTTGTACATCTTTGTTATATCCCGAAAGAAGTGTTCTATACCGATTAGGAGGTACATATCTTGTGGGCCTAAGAATCGGGACATTTATTTCTGGGACAGGCTCATCGAGAATATGCGTTGTTCCACCACCACCACCACCACCACTAGCACTAGGTACCTCTTCCATCCCCAGCGCCTCCAGTAGCTCTCCCCGGCGCATCTTATAATATTCGGCTATCTTGCGATCCTTGGCAATGGCGCGGAGCTCTTTGACAGTTTGACGTTGATTGGGCATGATGAGTGTTTGGATGTGCAAGGTCATTCCTTTAAGACGATTTTTTGATCGGATTTTGGATCCTGCACGCGTGCAGGATTTTTTGCGTTTTTGGTCTTGAAGTGCTGCGCCAGAACTGTTGAGGTAAATGTTGTTAATTGTCTTAATACTGATGGCATACCAAATTCTCTAATACGGTCGAACCTCGCTATCTCGAGATGATTTACATGCTGACGTCCGATCACACCCAATAGAAGTGTAAAGCGCCTTTGAACATATTCATATGAAAAAGTGCGCTATATTAATTCATTATCATTATCATCTCAAACTCGGTTATCTCGAACTCAAACTCATTTCCCTTGGATGTTTTTTCGGTCATTTACGATCGGTTATCCCGAACTCCCGCTATCTCGAACTGCAGTTGAACACGGCTCTCCCAAACTCTCAAGATAAAACGAAAAATAGTTCGAGATAACCAATGGTATATGACTAAAAAAGAGCTCGAGTTCAAGATAGCAAGGTTCGACTATATCTTGTGTGATAACGTGAGGCAATGTGCTGTAATTTCACTGGTAGATTTTCATGTTCAGTGGGCTATGCTTTTTCATTGTGTTAATAAATAAGTGATTACATAATATATCACAATAATTAATAAGTAAATGATTAAACAATTATTTACTTATAAGAAATATTTATTATATTATCATAATTATACTTATTTATTATTTTAAACATTTGAGTAGCTTTGTGTCACCCTTGTCTGGGCATGCTCTGCCTATCCAGGCAAGATTAGCTTTCAGATTATATATAGACAGCACTTTTCCAAGTGAGTAAATTTCTGTATGCAATGGATCTCCTTGTCTCCTGACATTGGGGTGGTATTCTTTGCCACACCTTCATTGGTTGCCCACCATAACACCAACAAGACTGGAATAATTTGTGAGGTCTTAATGTTCCACATTGAAAACTATGGCATATAATTCATGGTAGCAAATATAGTGTTTACAGGGGTATACAAGGGTTTACAAGGATATACCCTTGTAAACCCTTATATACCCCTGTAAACACTATATATGGTGGCCTTCCATGAATTATATGCTGAAACTATCACCATCACCATCATTTGTTTTTTGTCAGACTCTTGTAATTTGTTACGACCATACAAAATTATGAACTCTCCCCACCATCGGCAAATAAACATATAGATACAAAATGAAAAAAAAAAAACCAGTTAAGAAGGAAACCAAACAGAAGAAGCATAAGATTGGATGGTAATATACCAGAATTTATTTGGTACATTGAGCATTTGAGACAAGGAATTTACAAAACACTGCACTATGGCTGGCTACTTCTTCTTCTTCGAAGGCAGCAATATGCCATCATACTGCAAAGAACAAAAAAACAAATCAGCATTTAGCCCAGACTTCAAAAATAAAAACAGAAAAGATTGGAAATCTTAAAAGGTACTTGTATACTTTAGTTGTTTTCAGCTCTTATAAACTATAAAAAAAATCTTCAGCAGTAGCAGCTGAATGTCCACTGAAGACACTTAGCATGTGGAAGCTAGCTGCTATATGTTGAGCATACTTAAATATCCAACTGCAAACAACAGCTCAGAAATTGGTGATAGTTGAGCAAAAACTTATATGTTCAAGCGAAAAAAAATAGCATTTAAAAGCTGTATGTTCTAGAATGAACCTGAATAAATAATAAAACAATATCATGTCTGTATAATTCTTTCGGCTCATCCAATAATCATTGCTAATTACTAAATACAAGCGTAAATGTAAATATGTGAGCAAATACAGTGTACAACAATGCTGCCCCTGACCTTCTGTTGGAACCACTTCATTGATTCTTCTTTGGTAATGCGGTGTTTGAAGCCAACACGGCTTCGCTTCCTCTTGCGATGGGCCACATTGAAGCCTGGACGACCCAGGACAACATAGAAATCCATGCCATAAATTCCAATGCTGGGGTCATACTTGATTCCAAGATCAATATGTTCCTGGATTCCAAAGCCAAAGTTACCAGTGTGCGAGAAATTATCCTTGTTCAGCTCATATTCACGAACCTTGGAGAAGACAAAATAAATGGTGACTAAAAGTACCCACTATAAAATAATTTTAATTGCTTATTAAAATGTTGTTCTGCTAATAGTTAACAATTATTCTCAAAAATCAAGGTGAATAGTGGCAGAATATTTACCGAGCTGCAAAGCACTAAGGTAAATATTCCTTAAGCCACTATTCACCAAGATTGAAGAGAATATTTGTTTTCATACATACCAATGAAGCAACCTCAGGAAGGAGCTTTAGCAAACAAGATGGTAACACCAAGGATAACACAACCCATTGGGAAGCATAATTCATACAACAAAAAGACTTACGGAACTTTATTTTGCACATGCAATTCTATTGTCGTTCATTTGTGCTACTGTTTGGTCCTGCCCTGGTAAACGTTTCATCGTGGTAGCGTTTTGCTTAATTTCCCTGGTAAAACCTCTTTGAAAAAGCTGTGAAGTGAGAATCAATGGCAGCCGTATGTCGGTAGCTTGGATGCCATTTTGTTTTTACTCCAAACAAAAACTCACTGGTAAAAGGATTACCCAGAAACCCCAGAATTATTCACCTTCCAGGAGGTGAATAGTGTTGAATCTCCTGAGGAGGAGAGCTAATCAGATTGCTCAAAATGCCAAGATTGCTGAGTTGGTATATACTAATTCTACTTACCTTCAGTAAAAAAGTATTAAGCTCAATAACCTTGGACTAATCAATTATTCCTTTGGCCCTGTAAACAGTCACAACCTAATTCCTTAACCCTTTAAGCCCCAATAGTGTCGTTATAGATTTTGTTCTGGCTAACGTCAGACAATTTTTAACTTATCACAGGGAGACCCCTTGGGGCTTAAAGGGTTAAAATAGTTTTGCATTGAAATCTTATATCAATGCCAGATCATTACCCATGGATGGTACGTGAATCAGAATAACACTGAGAACTGAACCAAAGTGTAAGTCAAGTTTTAACACCTGCCAATCACATTTATTATTTTGTTACACTTAAAAAGAAACAGAGAAAGTGAAAACAATAAATTGATAGGGGATTCACCCACCAAAATCCCTTTTGTCTGGATGTACATAAAAAAATATTGGCCAATTTTATAAATACTAAATTGACTAGAATGGTATAATCAAAACCAGTGCAGTTAAATCATTCTTGCAGGTATGGCTCTAACTGATGACTTTGTTCATAAGTACAGTAGAACCTCGCTATCTCAAACTCAGTTATCTCAAACTTCCCACTATCTTGAACACAAACTCATTTCCCCTGAACTATTTTTTTCTTTTTTTCAGTCATTTACCACTGGCAATCTCAACGCCCTGCTATTTTTCATTTCCTTTGAGAGTTCAAGATAGCGAGGTTAGATTGAAGTATTTAAAAGTAAGGTTTCTAAAATAGAACATAAAATATTTTGTCACAATCAATGAAAGTTCCCACCTTCAATCCCTTTTCAAGGATTTCCTCAGCTTTAGCACCTCTTACTGTACAGTGAACAGCAATCTTCTCATTACGGCGAATGCCAAATGAACGCACAGTGTAGCGGGCTTAGTGAAAACAACACAATATTCATTGGTTACTGTTTTTATATCCAAACAACAATGTAAGAGGTAAAAGAGTGAATTATATTCAATCAATTCTTCTTACAGAATGTAATACACTTCCCTATATGTTAGTTTGCAAAGTTTGATCTTGATCAGTTGATAGTTCTTGCCATTTGGTTGCTTTACAATGAGATGAAAATGTCAGAGGAAGTTGTATTTCAATCAACCATGGAAGTGAAGGGGTTAACAGATTATTTGTTAAAAGCAAATTGCTCACCTTTGGAATACACTGGCTGCTGTCCAGTAAGTTGTTCAAGAACCTTTGCTGCTCTAGTCAAACGATCACCACTTTCACCAACACAGATGTTCAAGCAGAGCTTGCGTATACGGAGCTCTCTCATAACATTTTGTTTTTGAGATTTTTCCTCCGACTAAGGGTACAATGAAATAATGTTAATTGAGCAAGGTAATCTAAGATATCAAGAAAGTAAAATAAGTAAAAGTAATAAGCAAAATACGAACACCTGTTGCTTACTACTATAAATTGTTCTTTAATACCAAGAATCCCTTTTAGAAAATCGGATGGAGAGAAATTGACACAAAGCACTTCCGATTTGAAGGAAAGAAATTTGTTGCTAAATTAAGACTACAAATCAAACATCGATATCTTTATACGTTAAAATGAGGTGACCCCCATTTCAGTACAACAAAGGTACACTTTTATGATCTTGTACTTTGGTGCGGCCATTTGGTTCTCGGACAAAATGTTTCCGTACTCCGAGTGTAAGTTGCATCAAAATACCAGGCAAGATATGTGGAGTCGCCCCAAACAGTTTCATTCTTCCGAAAAGGAAAGCTTGTAATAGACGTAACATGCCATGCAATGCTTCACGATCGACTAGATTGGCAGTGAGAAAAATTTCGAAGCAAAATAAACCGGGCCCAAGCGGGAGAAATTTGAAAGGAACTAATCACTACACCCAGGACAGTTTTTTAACTTAAATCGCCTTTATAACGCGATGAAACGCCGTTTGCGATCTACAAGAAGAATTTAAAAAACACAAGATTTAACAATTAGAGCTTCAAGCTGGGAAGAGAGACGGAGGGAAAGAAAGAAACTAGGTTTTATTCTGCCACGTGAGTTACTCAACCTACCGCCATGTTGGTGGAAGTAAAAGAGGACTCGCAGAGCTTCATGGGAAATTACGTCGAGTCCCGCCTCGTTATCGATTCATTGTAGAGGATAAAAAAGTCACCTACATGGGGACGGAAAGTAAGAAAAGCCTCCTAGTTTTGTCGAGTTCCGAAAATGTAACTCGCTCTTTTATATTTGTGCCGAGTTTGACAATTATTCTTAAGCTTATACAAGACAAGACAATGTTTTTTATTTGGAGTCTTATACAATCCTAAGTATATCGACTTTATCCAAATAATTTAAAATTTATAACACAAATTGCACACTAGTGGAACTATAATCAATGTTAACCTAAACAACTAATGATCTTCTTTTCTCATAGCAGTCGAATATGTATTTTGCAATTAACTTTTGTACTGGTTTGTTCTTGCTCGGAGGGTTTATTAACAACAGAAAAACATTATCTGGTGCCATTCTGTTTACTGATATTTTGTATTCTTTGTTTAAGTATTCAAACAAAGTACTTCTATTTTCTTGATACGCAGGGCACAGAGTTAAGAAGTGTATTTCATCTTCTACGCCTTTTTTACAGATAGGACACATCTTATACATCTTAGAAGGGTAGTATCTGGGGGGCATCAGAGAGAGGACGAACTCAGACTTCTCAAGATTGATTGGTGGGGGGGGGGGGGGATGGATTCTCCTGATCGTTTCAATTGTAGCCTTTACCAGTACAAATGCGACAGAGCACATCACCTAGGGCCAATTCAATAAAAAATTTACAATTGTAATCTACAAGTGTAGCTTATGTTTTCAAACTCTAAAGCGATAGCTATAGACGCAAAAGTCTTATTGAATTGACCCCTGGAGTGAAATTAATTAACACTACTGTAAATCTTGCCATAAGCGCAGTTACAAGGGTGTACTAATTGGGGTGTAGTCAGAAAAGCGTGTTCCTGTTCATTGTTAATGCATGGGACTGACTACTCACGTGATTGATCGTGGATTATGCCACTAATGATATCATTTTTTGTTGTATCACGTGACTCTCTTCTCTGAACGTTTCGCACACCACCACCACCACAACTTTGTGCTCCGTACTCTCAATAGAAAAGTGTAGAATTATTAAGAGGAAATAATCGTGACAAGAAAGAGAGCACAGCCACTGAGAAATAGCAAAAGCTATTCGCGCTGGGCAGCTTTACACACTGTAAAGTTCAGGCTTGCCCGAGCCGTGAGAGCTACAGGACGAGTCTTCAGTTGACTTTATTTTGACCTCTTATCGTTCAGTCTCATTCTTTGCTTTGAAGAAACAAGTCAGGTACTGTATTTAATTGTGATTTAGATGATACACAAACACTGATGATGTCGACTATTCTGACACATTTTAACGCTAAGCAGCCTCAGCTGCTCATAAATTCCATAGTAACAACAGGACTGACATAAGTGTGACTTCAGTAATAGGTTGTAATATTGTAGTGTATAGATATATAGTTTCCTTGTTTATTCGTTTTCAAAGATATTGCTTGCCTAGATTAGCTTTTGCTAGCTGCGGGCCTACCAAACTGCTGTATATTTATATTAAAAACAATAAAGGTATGTGTGTGTGTGTGTGTGTGTGTGTGTGTGTGTGTGTCTGTGTGTGTGTGCGCCGGTGTGTGCTACTGTATGAAGAAGACGAGCAGAGAGCGGTCAAAACATATTGTCATGGTATCTCCACGATTTACAATAATCTATTCCATAATACAGAACTGAAGGATCTACACAGCAGCTGCACAAAACATCTACATTGTGATTCACTGGACTTAAAAATTGCTATGTTATCTCATACTCTTTTCTCCTTGAACCAATATGCCAAATTCCATTTTGCGTTCAAGACACCTACATCAGAGAAATAACTTTCTTCTCATTCAGTAACATAGTCATTGTACTGACTTTTATGAGGCGCCATGTGTTCCAAAATTGATACTTTTTTCACCTGAGCTGTTGAAATGAACACATCTCTGTGTGGAATGAGAACAAAATATATTGAAATGCACAACAATTGTTATGAACAATACGTGTCTATAGTGAATCACGTACATCGTTGAATGAAAGTTGTAAGACATATACTGAAATCTTTGGACATAAGCGTGAAATATATTAAACGACGATTGCAACTTAATCTTTACTCTCAATGCAACTTTCGCAAAGTTTTCGCAATGCTTGTCGCACCGAATCTCAAGGTATGTTGCACATTTTCTCAGTACACTAAGGCCCCGTTTATATGAGTAAAGTTGTCCCGGGACGAAGTGATATCTCGCGTAGCTGAGTTACTCGGGACGAGATAAAATTTCATACAATTCTTTGTAAAACGCAAAACATCGTTTATGTGACGTCCCGGGACGAAGAGTTGTCCCTGTTACCTTAGATATCTCACGTAGCCGAAGTGAGACATCCCTTCTACGCAGGCCAACTTTCTTCATGTAAACAGTTTGTCCCTTCGTCCCGGGCCACTCGTCATAATCGAAGCAGTCGAAGCATGCTTAACACTTCAAACATGAGCCCCGATTCATGTAAACAAAAGTATCCGGCAAGATTTTCGCACAGGTCCCTACTCATTATGCATGCATGTGGCTGGATGGTGTGGGGTAATGCACGTGCAAACTTATCTTGTTTTCGAAGAACGAAACAGCACAGCTACCGCATGAATAATGAAGTAGGGACCTGTGCGGAAATCATTCCAAGTATCCTACCGCTCTCTCGAAAACCTGTTAAGTTGTCCCGGGTAGAAGGAACAACCCTTCAACCCAGGCTCATATAAACAGGACCTTAGTGAACACGTTTTCAGTGTGCCTTGCGAACAAATCTCACCTTGATAAAACTTATGAATTTTGAAACACATGGCGCCTCACAGACGATAGTGCGCTGTCTGGTGGCAAATGTGGTAAACAACTCAAAGGAAACGGAAACCTACTAGGAAAAATTGTTGTTGACTATGATATTATTCTTATAAAGTGCGCCTGTAATGCTTTCATCTGAGGATCAAAAGCATGACAGCACTCGTGCCTCCTCCAACCCTACTCAGTCAATCAGCTCATAAGAACAGAGGTGAACGATCTTCTCGGGACATGACTTGGTACTTACAGATCTACGAAAAGACTTAACATGGCATGGTAGGTGACATTTGAGAAGTACTTTGATCAGGATTCAAGGCAGAAGTAATCATGTCTCTTAAAACAAACATGGGAACTGTGACTGCAGAGCAATTGTCCTGAAACAACTTCGATTCTTAGATATCTGTGAGAACAATTCAGCTCAACAGTTATTCGCATAGTACTAAAAGACGCACAAGGTAATATTACAAAATAATTATTTAGCTTCGAGAATTGAAAAGGAATTCAATACAGACTACAAATTACCAAGTCATAAAAGAAACCAATTCCAGAACCAGCTGCTGAATTCTCTCCGGATCAAGACTCTCGAAAAGACCAGGAGCCCAATAAGTCAAAAAGCTGGTTATGGGCTCCTGAAAAGACTCAGTTTGTCGAAAGACGATTATTTGGGTTTACCTCGGTGTAAAAACCTGTGAAGCTTCTCTTTGTTTTTTTTTTTGTTGTTTTTTTTTTTGACGATTATTTTCCTAGTCTCTATTGTTTTGTCTCCTTTGTTTTCCTTGTTCTAGGTCACTGGTGAACGTCACAGGTTTTTACACCGAGAAAGAGCAGATTATTCAGTAGTCTCTAAAGCAGAGGTACTTTACGCTTTGTCACGCATTCCTTCCCAACGCGTGACAAAACTAAAAGAATGTCTGTGTAGGAGGTTGATGATTTAGTAACGAAAGCTCAATGCTTAAGCCTGCGTTACCGTTAAAAGACTTTCTAATAACCTGCTCATGTTGAGGGTGGAATAATATGGCAATTAATGAAAGAAGAAAGAGAAGCATTGGGGTAGACCTATTCGGTAATACATTCATGTCCTATATACACCAAACATTTAAAGCATTGTAACTCTTCTGCTTTTCAAGATATCTTGCTGAAAAAAATCATGTAAACAAAGCATCAAGTAAGAAACAACGTGTAGAAATATACGATTTTTTGCTGCAAACGTTTTCGTGTAATTATCGATTGAAAACTCAAACAGGTCTGGAAGAACGGCTCCAAAATATAGAACATAAATGTATTACCACCTATTCTCTCGAGATGCGGTCTCGTTAACAGATAAAATATAAATAGTTAGAACCAGAGATTGGCATTATTTTTTCCATTATTTTCTGCCTCCTTGTGAATGCGCCGCGGCGCCTTGTTGAAACTGTCGCATCATGGACTGTAGGCCCTGGGTTCCACCTGAAATGGAGCAAAATGAAAGAATCAAGGAGAAAATCACAGCTGAGAGTAATGACACGCTGTCAGTCAGCGCCAAAGCATGTGTTCCTGCAAGCCACAATTGGCTTTCGTTCTACTTTTCAGAGATTTAAAGCCGGTGGCAGAGAATTTCGGTGTGACAGAGCAACTTGAAACCAACGCAGTCGACTTGACTGGGTTATTGACCAAGCGGGATGTAGGGAGGGTTCGATATTGGTCAAGTTAAAATTTGTGCTATCAATTTTTTTCGACAAAACAAGTCTGCTCAATGAAACTTAATTCAACGGAGCTTACGGGAATTCCCCAGCGGGCAAGATTGTTCCCTCTTCCCGCTCGGGTAACCAATCACAGTGCAGGATTCGCTTCACCTTGTTAACTTGCAGAACCAGGCAAATAACATGACATTGTATTGAGCAAAATTTTTAGGATACTAACCCATTTGCTGAAGGACTCTGGGATCCATCATCTTTGCCATTTGCTGGTTGAGTTTCGCCATCTGTGCAGGGTTCACATTTTTACTCATATCGCCACCTGTATCGAAAACAACATCATTGTTGCACAAAAGATTAATTTAGTTCAACCCCCAACGGAAAAGAACGCAGCTAAGTCTGGAGCCAGTATTACTGGATATGCGTGGTGTGCTCTGGGAAACAAACTTCCTATAATCCATATTGAATTTAACTTTGCTCTCAAACTTGAATCTTGAGGTAAAGAATGAAGTTCTAAGTTTTAGAACCTATAGTCCCTGTAACCAGATGCAAATGTTTTCCCTGCAAACAGAAAGATGCAGCTGGACCTTAGAGAGCAGCGAAGAAGCAGTTGAACCGAAACGTAGACAATTCTAATGCAACTTATGCTGTGACTCTGCAAGAAAATAGGGCAAACAAACACCACATGAAATACTTCTAACAGCCCGGTTGTAGTTAACATTCCATTTACCTTTGAAGAGGCCCTTTATTCCTCCCATCTTTTTCACCATAGCTGCAAATTTGGTGTACTGTGATAACAATTCTTGTACCTCTCTTACCGACACGCCGCAACCACGTGCTACACGCGTGGCACGGCCGGGTTGGCGGGAAAATAGTTTGGCGCCATTTGGACTGTCCAGTTCTGAAATGTGAAAAGTTAACAAAACCTAAAACCATAAGGAAAAGCACTGTAGAGACTCCCAAAACCCTTCAGCGTTCTGCAAATTTGCAATGACTGGGATTGGCTGTGGCGTATTGTGATCACATGCATACTAACGTTAGCAGATTCACGTTATTTCAGTCTACCATGAGCGAACAAAGTGAAGCGAATCCAGAGTTCTAATTGGCTAACCTGAACGGGCAAGAAGAGCTTATCTTGCCCACTCAGGATTTTCCGCTTTCTCCCTCAAAACAAAACAATGCAAAATGACCACATAATAACTCCTTTATTGAACAATTTTGTTCGGTCAATATGGCTGAATATTGGCCGATATCCAGCCATCATGACCTCAACCTTGGTAAATAACGCAATCATATCGTGCTTCCTACTAAGACGTAATAATTACTGATCGTCATCCAAACCCATTGTCTTCTGTCTGCATTATATCATCGAATGCCGAGAGAAAAAAAATGCAAACCAAGTGTGTGAGAAAAACGGGTGCGGTCTTTTTTGGTAGCAGGGAAATTATCAGGGGTAATCTTACACGTGCTAAATCGACACGCGGCATTATTAAAACACGCAGCATTATTAAACCTATAACAAGCTGCATTATTAAAAATAATGCTGCGTGTTTTGGTTTTAATAATGCAGCATGCTTTACATCCGTATATCCACTGCTGAAGCACTTCATCGTCTCTCGCCATTCTTTAAAGATATTTAGCGCCCAATTCTACTTCCTTCGAGAAAATGAGGTAACATCCGATACTCCTCGTTACACAAACAATTAGGACTGAAAATATTTAGAAAAATACATGACTATCTGTCTCACTAGAAAACGAACTAAGCAAAGTCAAGAACAGTTGTGTCCATATCCGCTTTTAATGCTTTAGTGAATAACGTTATTATCCTCTGATCATTTTCTGTGCCCTTCACTCGTCGACACACCCATTCCTGAACAACAATAACAACATCGGGTTACACACAACTAAGCAAAACCAAAGAACTGTAACGACTTAGAAAGTACTTACCATCTCATTCATCCGACTTAATAGTAAACGTTGACTGCGTAAGAAACAATTCTTCCTTAGAACTGCTTTCGCAGAAGTTTTCCGCCATCATTCCAAACAACAATGAGTTGACTTTGAGAAAGAACTGTGTTTGTCGAGCAATATGCAAATTGCATCTACCTTGACAACAAACAGTCCATAACTCGTTTCTGGTTGCATTTTTCACACGTACATGTCAAGTTATGCTCATGAAAACAATAGCTAATGTGGCAGTTACCTTGAATAAAAAGTATCGATTGAACGCCATGAATTGTTTAACTTATTGTTTTCCACAGAAATACAAAAGGAGGGTGACATTCGATGATATAATTGCAGACAGAAAACAATGGGTTTGGATGACGATCAGTAATTATAATAGATAATTACTTCGGCTCGCAGCATTATTGGATATAATGCAGACAGCTTCGGCCTGCGGCCTCAGCTGCCTGCATTATATCCAATAATGCTGCTCGCCTCAGTAATTATCTATTACATAAAACTCAGTTTCTAACAAAAACGCGAGCACATTGAAAGCATCGTACCGTCATCGTTCATGCTGTCCATGATTGTCATCAGTTTTTTTAATCTCGCCATTGATTCCTGTTCGTTTCCTTTTGATAAAAAGTCGCTGCTAAACCCTGGAATCATACCCTGGAATTAAACACAACACGTGAAACAAAAACAGTCTATTATTTATTCAAGTTTCTGTTTAGTTATTAAAGAATATCTTGAGTCTTCTACCTCAAAAGATCAATGATAATTAAGTTTCAAATCTGACACAGTTTCCCTGTGAAAACAAGACTGGAATTCGTTACCCGATGTACAATGACATGCCGTGAAATGTGCCCCAGGTGTGGCTAGAAGGTGGCCCTGTCATCTCCGTGATAACCAATATTGTACAACAATAATGTAAAGATATCAGAATAATATGCAAGAATAATTTAATAATATATATATATATATATATATATATATATATATATATATATATATATATATATATAAAAACGTTAGATAAAGCAAGGACGGACAACTTCTGACGATAAAAAAGTTAAAAAGTTAAAAATTTAATAGAAAAAACGTTTCGGTCTTAGACCTTCGTCAGTTACAGGAGAAAAAGGACGGAAACTAAGTTTAAATACGGTTACAGTGTGGGAGATTACATACCGAAATGAAAAATACTATCGTGCTATTAATACATCGTGATTAATACAATACAGGGAAAAAAATGCAAAACGAGAAATACAATGCTGTACTATAAATTACGTCATACAGGGTGATAATTAATAGACCAAACGAAAAAGATACAATACTGTGCATAAATTACATTATAAAGCGTGATAATTGCAGAACTAGGTTAAATTCAACCTAAAAACTAAAATAGTTAAAATAGATAAAACGGACTCTTGCAATGCGGTAAATATTACGGGAAAACTAGTTTACAAAGATATGCAGAAGAAACCTACGTTTACGCTGGACAGGGTTAATAACAAAATCCCAAATCGAGGCCTTTGGAGCATTAAAGGGTTGACAAACAACAAAATCCCTGGAGGGGCCCTTAAACAATAAGCTGTAATAAGATCCCAGGCAGGGCCTTTGAGCATACCTAACACCCAAAGAGCTGGCAAAATCCAAGGAAGGGCTTTTGGACTGCTTTATGGCGCAAACGCATATTTACACAAGAGAAAGTTAATTATAACAAATTCTGTTTTTGGAGTGAAATTCTTTTCTTTTATTTAAGCCATGGGGAGCCATAGAAAACAGTTGAGCACTCCAATAAGCCTCTTTCGTAATTAAAAACCTATCGATCTCGTCTAAGTCATTAGGGGCCTGCACCTGATCAATGCATTGGAATTCAAAATCATCCAAGGAGTGTGGAATTTTATTGAAATGTACGAAAGTTAACTATGGCACAGCCCTTTTCCTATGGAACGGTCTCAAGAGTGAAAACGCCTCTCTACTTCACACCCTGAAAGAACGAGAAAAGCGCAAGTGGCTCAAGACTATTCCTCTTGATCCTGGATTGGATTCACCCATCGCCACTGACAATCCATCTACAGTCAGACGCATTCGAAGGTACAATAAAGGTGCTAGGATTTCTAGGAAGCGCCAGCGTTTTCGTCAAAGGCGCAGATTGCCAAACCCCGTCAATACAGAGCATCTACAACAGCTAGATCCCGTTAACCTTTCTAGTCAGCCTATTGGAGCAGACCAGGTTAACTTGCTCCGGAAAGGACCTTCCTTTTGCCCCACGCCCAAAGATATCAACTGGCAGAGCGTGTATGACGATTTGGAGATCTTTGAAGCCCGATTACGGACGGCAGCTTTCTTTATGGATACCAATCCGGATGGCGACCTTCCAACCCCTAGCCATCTACCTCGTGTTCCGAAAGAAAAGAAATGGAGACCTCCTACGTCCAGGTACCCTGAACTTGAACTTTTTTTAGCTAATGTAAGGCGTGATCTTATCAATCCTGAGAACATTAAGCAACCTAGAGATAATCTTTCGCGAAAAGAACGCGTTGCCCTTAAGGAACTTAGAAACTCTAACGTAGTGATTCGGATACAGGACAAAGGTTCCCGTTTTGTTCTAATTGATGATAAAGAGTACGAAGAAAAAATGCTTGGTCAGCTCAACAACCAGCTGCACTATAAATCTTTGCAATCAGATCCTACCTCGAAGCATTTAGCGTTAGTAAGTAGTTGGTGTTCCAAATGGCTTGGAAAGGGTGAGATTTCCCCCGAAATAGCTAAGTGGGTTTTAAATAAGGAAGCGAAACCAGGAGTTGCCTTTGGGAACATTAAAACGCACAAAACGGGCAACCCGTTAAGACTCATTACCTCTTGTTGTGGTACGGCAATTGAGAACTTGTCGGCCTTTACCGAATTCTATCTGCAACCACTTGCTCGTAAATTACCATCATCTATTAAAGACACCACGGATTTGCTTAACAAAATAGGAGATCTTAACACGAGTGGCCCTTTTCCAACTGGCACCTTACTGGTTTCGTGGGATGTGGTTTCAATGTTCCCCAACATCGACAACAAACTTGGTCTTACTGCAGTTAGGAAAGCTTTGAATGCCAGGGAAAACAAAATTCCGTCCACATCTTGCATACTAGAAGCTGTAAAAATCTGTTTGAAAAGCAACCATTCTGTTTTTAAAGAGAATTTCTTTCTTCAGATTCATGGTACGGCCATGGGTCCAAAAAATGCATGTAGTTATGCCGATCTAGCCATGGGTGAAATTGATCTTAAAACTAAGTTTTCCGGTCCGATAAAGCCATCCTTGTGGTGGCGCTATCGTGACGATGTCTTTGATCTTTGGCAGCAAGGCCTTCCTGCCTTACATCAATTTACTGATTATATCAATTCTCTATACCCTACTATTAAATTCGAGTTAGTTTTTTCTGAACGTGAGCTTCACGTACTTGATCTTACTTTACATCTTGTGGAAGGGTTTATTAGAACTGATGTTTATTCTAAACCTACAGATAGCCATTTATACCTTCCACCCTCTAGCTGCCATCCCAAGCATGTCTTCAAGGCTATTCCTTTTGGAGTAGCGACTAGATTGAAGAGAAATTGCTCTGAAGAAACTTTCCTTGCCGAGAGAACAGTTGAGTACAAAGGTTATCTTGTTAATCAGGGTTATCCCCCAAAATTAGTTGACGATCAATTCTCCAAAGCCTCCACCATTTCTAGGATTGATTTACTACGGCAACGCGGAAAACAATCGAGGAAATTATTTCCATTTGTTCTCACATTTAATCCTAACTTGCCTAATGTGAGTAGCATAATTAGAAAGCATTTGTTGATTTTGCAATCCAACCCTAAATTGAAAGAACTTTTCCCTCAAGGCTCTATCATACCATCTTTCCGTAGAACAAAAAACCTGAAAGAATTATTAGCACCATCTCGTTTTAAAACCGCCGATGAGGGACAAACAATTCAGCCAAACAATGGCTGCTTTAAATGTGAAAGAAATAGATGCGATCTCTGTCGAAATTTCTTTGTTGAATCTAAATCATTTCTAAGTTTTAGAACGTGCAGAAAATACACCATTCATTCAAGGCTTTCTTGTGATTCTAAAAACGTGATCTATTTAGTTTCCTGCAAGAAATGTCGTTTACAGTACGTAGGATCAACTACCACCGATTTTCGGGTTAGGTTTCGTAACCACAGGTCTGCTATGCTCACAAACAAAACCACTTGTGAGGTAGCAGTACATTTCAATAAAATTCCACACTCCTTGGATGATTTTGAATTCCAATGCATTGATCAGGTGCAGGCCCCTAATGACTTAGACGAGATCGATAGGTTTTTAATTACGAAAGAGGCTTATTGGAGTGCTCAACTGTTTTCTATGGCTCCCCATGGCTTAAATAAAAGAAAAGAATTTCACTCCAAAAACAGAATTTGTTATAATTAACTTTCTCTTGTGTAAATATGCGTTTGCGCCATAAAGCAGTCCAAAAGCCCTTCCTTGGATTTTGCCAGCTCTTTGGGTGTTAGGTATGCTCAAAGGCCCTGCCTGGGATCTTATTACAGCTTATTGTTTAAGGGCCCCTCCAGGGATTTTGTTGTTTGTCAACCCTTTAATGCTCCAAAGGCCTCGATTTGGGATTTTGTTATTAACCCTGTCCAGCGTAAACGTAGGTTTCTTCTGCATATCTTTGTAAACTAGTTTTCCCGTAATATTTACCGCATTGCAAGAGTCCGTTTTATCTATTTTAACTATTTTAGTTTTTAGGTTGAATTTAACCTAGTTCTGCAATTATCACGCTTTATAATGTAATTTATGCACAGTATTGTATCTTTTTCGTTTGGTCTATTAATTATCACCCTGTATGACGTAATTTATAGTACAGCATTGTATTTCTCGTTTTGCATTTTTTTCCCTGTATTGTATTAATCACGATGTATTAATAGCACGATAGTATTTTTCATTTCGGTATGTAATCTCCCACACTGTAACCGTATTTAAACTTAGTTTCCGTCCTTTTTCTCCTGTAACTGACGAAGGTCTAAGACCGAAACGTTTTTTCTATTAAATTTTTAACTTTTTAACTTTTTTATCGTCAGAAGTTGTCCGTTCTTGCTTTATCTAACGTTTTTATATATATATATATATATATATATATATATATATATAATTAGTAAAATATTATAATTGCCAAGAAAAATATATATATATATTTAACAAATAAAGAAGCCTAAGCCGTGTATTACACTGTGATAAAACACGACGGGCATTTGAGAACATGAGTGAAATGTAGGCGAGTGTTTTCTTCATTTCTCGAGTGTTCTCAAATGCCCGGAGTGTTTTAATCACAGTGTAACACACGGCTTAGGCTTCTTTATTTGCTTCATGAAATAGATTTTACATGCTGCGAGAAGAAACAAAAAAGCACACAGATCGCCAAACCGAAGCCATTTAATACCAACTTCTCGACTGTTTTTGCTTCTTCTACTTTATTTGTCTTATTATTCTCAGCTTCAAAACTTTCTGCTGCTTCGCAGAGAACTCCATCATGAATTTCTTCAAAGAAAATGTTTTTCGCTGTCTCTTACAGAATTGTTGAGTAGAGGTAATATGGCGAAAAACAATAAAACACGCTTATTCTATGTTTTATACTCTGACAAAACATAGGTTTTTGACCAATCAGAGCGCGCGTAAGAACATAGCTATATTATAAATATATATATAAGAGAAATTTCATACCATAATTTGACCAAATGGTCCCATTTTCATAATATTCTGGAACTGTTCATACATGTCTCGCAAGCTGAAAACACCTAAAACACACAAAATAATTAAAAATGTACCTACATATTCCGAAATGTATGCACCACAATTTAACAACTTGAAAACTAAAAAGCTGCAAGTATGCAGCTGTTCTCACTGGTCTCTTTATTGTCTTAGAATCAAAAGGATCAATGCACTAAAGGAGAATCTGGAATCAATCTAACACCATATATGCAAACTTTACATATAAAGAAGAGTATGGCACACACTAAGGAGAATTCCTACTATGATCATAGGAGTGGAAGGGTTGGTCGACAGCACAAACATAACAAACACATAAATATTGTACAACACACCCTTCCACTGAATTTAAAGTAAGTCAGCAATTATTAACAATTAAACATACTGTAGTTTGATGCTACACTGGTTTAAAATAATGAATGTAACTTAAAAAGTTGCAAATCACCGACCTCATTTTTCCATACTCCTATTTATTACAGATGTATAGTTTCTTACATAAAAGACTGCTTACCATGTTTAAGTTTGTCTATCAACTCTTCATTATCTTCCAGTTTTAACTCATTTACTTTGTCAATAAGACCCTCTATGTCTCCCATACCTTGTGAGGAAGAAAGAAAGGGAAAAAAGCAAAGATGGAATCAGGAGTGTTTACAAATGCACAATCTTCCCAAACAGACAGGAACAGCAGAGCCAGGGAGGGGAGGGGAGGGGGGACCCAAGAGAACACCCAACTTTCATTCATCTACCAACATTCATCAGCAGCATGATCTAAGGCAGTAAAATCTTGGGTAAAAAAAAGTAAAACTTTTATTCAAAAAAAGCAAAGAATGTTACAGGTATTGTTTCCTGTTAAAAGCTGAAAATTCTAATTCTGAGCCTCTAGATTTCAAAACTTCCTGGGGCTGGATGACCCCAGACTCCTTTGGAAACTTGTTCCCCCAGCAACTGTTTCCAACACCATTTTCTTAATGCCATAAATTTATGACAATATGACGATGTACCTAGAAGTTTACTGATGAAAGGTCTTGTTTTAAATGGTTCCAGGTCATCAATGTGCTCTCCAGTGCCAATAAAGATGATAGGACTTTTGGTTGCTGCAACACTACAATCAAAATTACATTGCTATTAAACAGAGCCATTGAATATTTACACAAGGATATAGACAAGTAACAAAAACAGGTAAAATGAGACAAAATGAAGGAAACAGTTAAGGAAACAGTTAAGGCCTGAGAAAGTTTTGTGACTGAAGACAGTTCCCTATCTTTTGTAAAGCTACGTGAAAGGATGAAAGGAAATTACATGTATTGTATCTGAAATACTTGACACCATTTTGCAGCTACTTACGCACTCAAGGCTCCACCACCTTTAGCGTGACCATCCAACTTGGTCACAATAACTGAAGCTACATCAACTTTCTCTTTGAATGCTTTAGCCTGTAACATGGAGCAAGGTATAGTGTATGTTTCCCAAGACAGATAATAAATACTACTTATTAACCGAGAGAGAGGTCATTACAGGGAAATCTCAGACTGAAGCCTTTTCAATATGTCAAGGCCGATGTCAGAGATTTCCTTGTAACTACCAAACGGACAAGGTTAATAAGTTATTATATGGCCTTTTTAGCCCTGGAAAACCAGAAAAGGTCTTTTAATATCCGCTATAGCGTGCAAGAGGTCATTCAAAGTCATGTTCACTGAACTGAAACACACCTGACTGTGTGGTCGAAACCAGAAGTGACAGAAGAAACAGTTTCTTCAACAATGAGACAAATTTTGTCTACATGTATATTAAAAAAATATTTTTTTGAAAAATTTTCTTAATGCCCGGTAATTACAAGAAAATCTTGCCCACCCAGCAGCCAATCAGAGTGCGCATATTATTGTAGCCATAAAATAATTGGTAATAATTTCAAAATCCCTAGTATCATTATAAAGCAGTGCTATTGTATCCTACCTGTGATTCACAGGCCTGTCCTATTGTGGCATCCATAACAAATATCACATTGTCAGGACTCTACAGGAAGAAAGTAAAATTACACATTTGTGCAGCAATACAACCATATATTTGAAGTGGGCTGCTTAGTTCATGTTGATTACATTGCCAATACTCAACCTAACTCACTACAGAGCTTACTTATAATAAATTTATTCATAATAATACTTTGAAATATTTAATAACAATCTTTATTAATACAAAAGAATTTCTGAAATTTCCATCTTTGAGAGAGGCTTATCTGTATCTCAAACAATTGAGATCAACTCTGAAAATCATTTGAACTCACTTCACAAGACTTAAAATGAAATTCATTGTTATCATTTCTAAATTTTGTCCATATGTGCATTTTTTGCTGTATGCTGTGTATTATAATTAGCCTTTCCAACATTTAAAGCAGTTATTTCTTTGTTCAGGTCAAGTAGATGTCTAGTCATCACAGTTTGAAGTAAACTAAATTTGTGACAGAGACTGAAGAGAAGACTTCCATACAGTTTAACTGGATGTGACAAAAGTCTGTTTTCTCCATTAGTGATCAAAAAATTCTCACCATCAGCTCTTAATTTGAGGAGTTCCTTTTCTCCCCTTGTTAAAGGGCTACTGTTGGCTGAACAAGTCCAAATATAAAGTCATGATATATCTTCAATTGACAGCAAACCTAGCACCTAACTACAATCGCTGAAATCACACTCTTACTATTGCATTTGAAACTTGAAGCATTTCTTCAAACAAAGATTCTTCTTGCTTGTGTCTCCCACTAGATCAAATAATAATGATTAATACTATTATCCATGTGATGACTTAAGGCTAGCTAGTGAGAGAGAAATAAAAAATCATTGTAAAATTTAACAAGCATATACCACTTACCTAGTATCTACAATGATAATCTCAAAATTATCTTGTTTAAATTTATCTACACCCTCTTGTGCAATAATAACGGGATCCATTTCTGTGTAACTGGAGAAAAAAGTTAGAAAAGAACCTTGTGAACCATGACTCAATGTAAAAGCAAAGTATTTCAAACCATAACTTACCTTCCATAAAATGGAATTCTAGCTTTAGTGGCATTCTGCTTTAATTGATCAAATGCTCCTAAATACAGAAAGAATAAGCTGGATATAATATTAATCATACACATCTGTTATATAAAATACTTGAAACTGTATTTAACACAGTTCTACACCACTAAAAATCCTGTACACTAGAGCGACCCTAAAGTGAAAAAATACATAAGAAATTTTTTATAATTAGGTAAGTTGTATTTTAGATTCAGTATTTTCCTGACAAAAACAGATGTTGAAGTGCACAGTGAGCAAGTTATGTACATATGATTAAAAATCAGTATTTCTCAGTCTAAATATTATACCTCAAATCTTTTAAGCCTGAACTACTTTTTCCATCTTCTTTCCTACACTTTTCTTTCTCTTTTTGCCCTTCGTTTTATTTTTAAGTTGTTTTTAATTGTGGCCTCCATGTAGTGTGCAAGTTTTAGCTGATTGGAGTTTTATGTTTAATACCATAAAGTTCACATAATAGTGAGGCCCAAAAGCTGCAAACCCCCGAAAGTAATGTCAAAAGTTTCTGACTTCTAATAAATCCTGAAAATAGCAAACCCCCAAAAGAAGCGACCTCCCTGAAAGTAGCGAGCCCCCCAAAAGTATTGAGACTATTGTCTTTTTTTAATTACATGACATACATACCAAATGCCTTTATTGTTTTCCAATTGCAATCCATGGTCAAATTTTAAAGTACAGTACTACGATTATCTTTGTGTATTTACATATTTATCAGTCACTATACAACAAGGCAAATGTGGCAAGCCTGAAACTATCATGCATCAAACAAAACTGATTTAAAGTTCATATCAACAACAGCAATGTTCAATCAATCAATCAATCAATCAAATTCAGTTTAAGTCAATCACGTAGGGAGTGGTTGCCCAAATCTCCTGAGCCAGAGGCTCATACTTGAAGCACTTGACTATAAAAACCCACCCAGACCAATGACGGCACAAGTCAGCTAGACCATGACACCGGGAACACGCCCTACTCTTTTCGAACAGTGCCATGTGTTCTTTTACGTCCCACATTTAAGAATCTATTGTAAAGATTTGTGAGATGGGACCTACAGTTTATCATCCTTATCCGAGAAGACTAGAAGTCTAAGTCGAAGTCTAACCATTTGCAGATGTCAATACAAAGACAGCACTTTCTACTCAACTATTTTAAGACCCTGGGTGTTGGTCCGGCCGGGGTTTGAACCCATGACCTCCTGCACACTAGTCCGGTGAAACTTCAGTATACTACACTGTAAAACACATTTCTTTGTTGTGGACTTAAAGCACTCAGTTTCACTAGCTTTCCTCAAATTGATGTTAAGAAAGGACTTGCTGTATTGCTGTATACAGCAGGCAGGTATCTCTGTTACACAGGACATGTAACACAAATAAAACTCTTCTTTTGACATTATGTTGATTATTTTTCATTTCGTGAGAGAGTTAACACCAAGTTTGTTTTATGGTTTTTGGTACCCCTAAAATAACGACCCGCTGAGAGTAACCACACCCCGAAAGTAACAAGCCCCAAAGGCTACTAATTCCGAAAGTAAAGAAGGTCACTACTATGGGAACTTTAACGGTACTTCTATCTAAGGTATACATGTTTATCTGGTACTCATGTCAGTGGTAAATTAGTATTTGAGCAAGGCTATTGATTTATGTTGTTACCTGCTCTGAAGGTATCAGCACAAATGAGACACGTTTTCCATCCTTTTCTTTGGTAGTGGTATGCCAGCTGCAGGTGATGGAAGAGTAAGAAACATGTATTATTGACCAAGCATGAGGTCAAGACAACTGCATATTGGCCAATGTTTTTTTTGCATTTACATTGATCAAGACATACTGTAGTTGAGGTCAATAAAACAGGGTATCAGAGATTGGAGAATTCTCTGGCTACTATGAAGAATTCTCCAGCTACTACAAAGAATTTTTCCAGTCAAATGAAAATGGCTTGAGCTAGTTTTAAAGTCAGTCATGAAGCGCTTTCAGAACATTCTCCTGTTACTTTACACAATTCTCCTGCTGCTACAATTCTTATTGAAAACCCTAATAAAAATGCAAAAAAGAACAAGGCCAATACCTGCCAGCCATCTTAACAAACAAGCTTGGTCAGTATTATAAGGGGTTTATCATATTATGGCCATCTTGTTTTCTTTTGTTTTGTAAGACAAAGTTGGAAATCTTGAGTGGGCAAGGTAGGCCTACATGTATCTTACCTTCATGGGTAGCCAATCAGAACTCAGGATTGGCCTCATCCTGACCACTCGCAGAAACAGCCGTATACTAATATTATTATTAATGTTCGTTTAGCTATGCAAAGGTAAAATGCATCATAATGTGAACATAGTTCAAGGAAATACCATAATTATTCTATTACAAAATATCAGTAATAAATTATTTATAAGAGGGAGGTCTAGTCTAAAACAACCATGGTGAAAGAAACATTATTTGTGGAAACTTAAGGGGTTATGATCTGACAAACAAGAGCACTTACCTTGCTACAAGTTGTGGTTTTACCACTGCCTTGAAGACCAACAAACATGATCACATTGGGTTTTCCTTTGTTTGGGTTCCATGCTTTAACACCTGGATCAACAAGCTGTAAAATGTTCCAAGCAGATTGGAGTTGGTAGTGCAAATAGAACTTCAAATTTGCAGGAAGCCTTGCAATTGCAAACTACAGTGTATATTAATTTTTTGTAAACAGTCATAAATAGTGCTAAAATATTCTAAATTCCCTTAACATGAATCATTCAAAGTACTGGACTGCAACATCAAATTTGCAATCTGCCAGCAAATTTATGCTGTATTTTAAAAACTTGAAGTCAAGTTTTAAGAAAGTAATATTGTAAAATTTTCGATGAAATTCCACCTTGCACAGTTCTTGGAACACAGCATGTTGGATCATCCTTCTCTTGTTCAATCCTGCTGCCATGTCATCAAAATCTATTGCAGCTCTAGGATCAACACAATAAATATTACAAAGCCTCATTAGCTGACTATGTGAAACACATTGTCTGATAGTTAAACTGTTGGACTGCAAGCTCAAAGAAATGGGCACTTGAGTGTTACAGATATATGTATTGTTTACTTCCCCTATTTCTCATTCCGGCTAGGAACATAGAGGGGTACTATTAAAGAAATTCTGGAGGTTAATTCCCCCCAGGGTACGGTAATTCATGCTGAATAAACAGGCATACACTTCCAACAGACAAGCCAATTGGTCTTTCAACTTGTATTGCCTTATCTTACGTTTTATATGTTTTTCTGTAGTTTGTGATGTACAGACACTTACCTGACATTTTCTCTTAACCTCTTCACAAGTTGTACATTAACATCAGCTTCCAGTAAAGCAGCACAAACCTCTTTCAGCATTGCCCCAAGAACCTGACGGAAGATCACTCATTTATTACACTAAATAAAGTTTACACTGGAATAATGTTAATCCAGCTTCAAACTGTGACTAAAGGTCTGGTAATACGAGCAACATTTTCCTTCAACTTGATGCACAATGTTCTTGAATTGCAAGCTGAAAGGTGCTGTTCCTGTACTACCACCTGCGTGTCAAATTGTGGCATGAGTGGAAATACGAGTAACAAAACTAATATTTGTTGCAGACCTTAATACTCAGTATTTAACACAGGAATAACATATACCATGGGTTTAACAGTAACAACTTTGCTGGGATTCCGGGGATACTCCGTGTCTTGTGGGAATTGAGGGGTTGGTCTTGTGCTTACAATCGCACATTGCCTCAAGTCCTTCACAAAGAACCAATAACTGTTAGCATGAGCATGCACGACTCTTAGAGCAATCGACATTAACAAGCAACATAATGGCAACCGGGGCACCATGGAGGGTAATAATATAGCTAAATGATCACTTGCAGATGAAGGCCTTGAAGAACTATCAGAATATTATTATAAGCACGCTTATAATGAGGGAAAAGCGTTCAGAAAAGTTTAAGGTTTAAACTAGACAAGGAAAACGGTTCGATGAAAGGGTCAGTTCATCTACAACTGATGCCCAATGCCATGAAGTTAGTTGGACATATGCAAAATAAAATCAAAGGTGAATGTGATCAAAAACGATATTTCTCATTAAGAGCTCTAATCATAAGAAGCAGTAGAATTCAAAATTTTCAGAGGAAGTTTTTACCGGCATCTAAACAATGATGTTTCTATTTCGCTATCAATCCTACCTCTTCATTGATAATGGTAGCATTGCTCAGAGAGCGAAGTGCTGTGGTAATTTTCCGTCCTAAGTCCGCGAGAACCATCTTGAAACTACCTAACTATAAAGTAATTTCTATCCTGACAAAAAGATCCTAAATTAAGGGGACAAAGGGTGGATTTAAACCCGTGAAAGCACTAGTCCTTGGCAAATTTGTTCGCCATTTTGCTTTCATTTGGAGTGCTTGTACAGCGGAATCCCCACTAAAGCTACGTCATAGTCTTCCTATTCCTCCTCCAACGTAGTAACCGAGGTAAACTGGGACTCAATAAATATGGCGTCCTCCTCTTCAACTCTATTGAGGGAATTTTTTGATACAGCTTGTGCCTCTTGCAGCACCAAAGGGTCAAATTTGCTCAAATGTTCTAGATGTAAATCAGTTTTTTACTGCAATAAGGAATGTCAAAAATCCCACTGGAGGGCACACAAGCCGTCCTGTGAAGATCCCAAAGTGCAAAAGTTTCCACAACCGCGAAGGAAAGATTTACAAAGTGTTGCAGAATTTGCTTGCACTGCTTTGGAAAAAAGCTATTTCTGTGTTATTGATGATCTTTTTAGGGATAGGAAAACAGACGATATCCTTAACGAGGTGAAATCGCTTCACAGTTCAGGGGTCTTCATAGATGGTCAGCTGAGTGGAGGGAACACTGCCTCAGATAACTGCCAAAAATTCACAGAGAAGAGAATACGAGGGGACAAAATAACGTGGCTAGAGGGAAACGAAAGGACTGTACCTAGTATTGTGAATTTAATAGAATTTATTGACACTCTTGTGATCAGATGTAACAGTTTTCCCAAAGGACTGGATGGCTATCATATCAAAGGTCGTGCAAAAGCCATGGTGGCTTGTTACCCTGGCAACGGTACGGGTTATACCAGACATGTGGACAACCCAGATGGAGATGGCCGGTGTTTAACTGTGATATACTATCTTAATAAAGACTGGACTGAGAAAGATGGAGGAAAACTGAGGATTTACAGAACGGATAGTCACATTGACGTTGAACCCTTGATTAACAGGTTACTGTTGTTTTGGTCCGATAAACGAAACCCACATGAGGTTCTGCCCGCATTCAGTATGCGGTACGCCATAACTATCTGGTATTTTGATGCGGAACAGAGGCGGAGAGCTAAGGAGCTTCACAGGAACAGTTTAATAGGTGGTGATTTACAGGCAGAATTTGCACTGAAGGATCTTGAAACTAAAAAACTTGAACGAGACTTGGCCGAGATGAAGTTAAAGGAAGAGTCAGAAAAGGTGGTTAGGGATCTGTTATCAGAGGAAGACTTAGCTGCACTAGCTGCATTGATCAAGGATCACCCTAATCCCTCTCTAGTGCTCAGCAGCCTGGGGATACAATCAAGTGTACAGGAAGCATTGTTGAAATTACTGGCACAAAGATAACAACAATTCAATTACAGATCAAGCAAGAAGGGGAACGAGTCTGCTGTGGACTTGCCAGATGACGCTGAACTACTGAATGAACCACAAGGTCAAAAGCTGCTGTATGAAGTACAAAAGCTGCTGTATGAAGTACAAAAGCTGCTGTATGAAGTACAAAAGCTGCTGTATGAAGTACAAAAGCTGCTGTATGAAGTACAAAAGCTGCTGTATGAGGTACAAAAGCTGCTGTATGAAGTACGAAAGCAGGTGGAGTTATCGATCTACACTACGGTGTATCTGCTTCTTTAAAAATATAGACAACCTTTGTATAAAATGTTAAAACTATGTATTCTTTTATTTACTTATGACAGTGGTTGTCACAGTAAGGTCAGTGGAGCCGAGCAAATAAATGAAACACAAAAATTCAGATGAAACAAAACAAGGCTAAGAATCCCAGCTGTGTGAAGACCAACCAGTTGGCTATCTACAAATGTGCTCGAGGGCGGGACTTCAACTCGGGTCCTTCGGGTTGCAAATCCCGTGGTTTGGGGCTCGGCCACGCTGCTTCTGTAATGAGGACGATGCGGTAGCTTGAAGTTAATAAGTACAAACCTCGGGTTGAGAGCGGGTCATAACCAGTTTTGGCTTAGTGCCCACATGGCCACTATTACAAAGAATTGCACCACTGACATCTTGGGAGTGAAAGCATGAAGCTCTAGTTCTTCTCAGTTGTAAGTCATAAACTCAGGAGACCCGACTCTTCCATTTCGCCCAACCCAACACTGCAAATTTCGTATTATTGTTTCGTGGTATTTGTGCCTGCCGTTGTTCCGTTGTCCATTGGTGTGTTCTTTGGAAAGTCGCTTTTGAAATCCTTTTCACAAGCCGCAAAGATTGAAAGACAACAGCGTGGGACATATTAGTGCCTTGGTTTCCAAAACTGCTGAAAAAAATGAAGGGATAACATCACGAATTCTTATCGTTAAAGTTAGAGGCTTTAGCTTCCTCATCAGTCGTCATCTGATAACTCCAGATCGGTTTTGTTACAAAGATGAACTTCTAGTTCTTGTATCGTCACTCGAGAGCCAGGCACTGTACGGCTAGCAAAAAAATGTTTACACTTCTTTGACGCGGCTTTCCCATGTAAAGCTTTCAGTAAAAAAGCAGCCTCTTCTTCAGAAATGGTTCCCTGATTCTCACGATCCAACATAGCGAATTCCCACTGTAAATCACGCATGAGAAAACTTCGACGGTCGATTTCATTGAGGACATCCAACACTTCTTCTTTTAGACACAAATCGCAAAAACAAACAGTCTCTACGGCTGCTTTTACTTGGGATAAACTGATGAAATTTCCTGGACGGAGTTGATGGTAAATCTTCTGCAAGTGCGAAGCACTTATTTCACCCATACTGTCACCGTATTTCCCCAAGTAAAGTGACAGAACATCATTAATTTCGTCAGACCTCGAGAGAGTAGGTAATGGGGGGTTCTGGCACACATGATGTTAAAGTATCTGTTGCATTTTGTGCAGCAAATCGATACCAAGCCGATGCCAAGCCCCACCAAACCTTATACTGCACCCTCCCTTTCCCAACATCCAGAATAAGTTTTGCAAAGTTTTTACAAAGTTTGAGGAAAGTGGATGCGGAGAATTCGCCATCCCTATCCAAGCCCACCCCCACGCATAAGTATCCGCAAAATAAAATTTGGATTTTAATGTTAATTTAAAGAATAACTTACGAAAGTATAAATGGAAGAGTTGCAAAAGAAAAAAGTTGTGGAATTGAAAGAACTTGCCCGAACACATATTGGTAGGGGATTTTCTAATTTGAGGAGTAAACGCGAACTAGTTGAAGCATTGAGAAATATTCCAGAAGTTATGGAAGAGATGCTTAATCTGCAGAGACAAAGACCTATTCTTGATGAGCCAATACCTAATATTGATGCTAAAATTCTAAAACCTAAAAAACCAAAACCCCCCAAAATTCCAATTAAAAATTTGAAAAGCAGAGTAGAAAAACCATTAATTAAAGATATTAACGAGTTTGCAGATTGGATACAATCTTATATACCAGAACCTTCCAAAAAGATTGTAGACAAACGAATAGAAAGTATGAAGGAAGAGATTAACAAAATATTTAAACGTTTTAATCAAAAAGAAAATTTGAATGAAAAGGCTGATCAAATAAGAAAGCGTTTTGCGCCAAAAGAAAGTCTGAAGGAAAGATTTATACGAACGTTTAAAAAACCAGTCACTGAATATGGAAAAGAATTTTTCACATTTAATGAACAACAAACAGCATTAAGAGGTTATTTGAAAACTTATAGGATAGATGGAAAGAAAGGGTATGAACCCAAGGAGTTTTTAAATAATATCAAACCAAAAGTTCATAATCTAATTAACAAACAAAAGAAACCGATCAAGGTAAAATTTATATTAACATGTAATTTAATAAAAGAATCTACAGATACAAATCGTATTGAAGAAGAGACAAGAAAATTCTTTCATTCACGTACAGAAATAATTACTGATTCAGATGATATATCCAATTTTTATGATAATATGGCTAATCGAATACTAAAGGAATATGAAAAATTTTTAAGTAATGGTTATAAATGGAAATTTAACAATATAATATGTTTTGATATTGGAATAACGCCATACAAACCGCTTAAGGGAAGTTCATATATTATAACACCCCCACATTTAGAGTCAAAAAAGGCAATTATTAACCACAAGAATTTTAATGATAATGAATGTTTTAAGTGGGCAGTAACTGAAGCTGTATTTCCAAGAGATAAAAACCCTCAAAGAGTAAATAATGAATTAAGAGAAAACTCAAAGAACTTTAACTGGAGTGGAATGGAGTTCCCTGCTTCATTAAAAGATATTGATAAGTTTGAAAGGCAAAATCCCTACTATATTAATGTCTTAGGATATGAAAATGGTTATGTATTTCCTTTAAGAATAAGTGATAATCAATTAGGAGATAATGTAATCAATTTAATTATGATATCAGATGATAAAAATAATCACTACTGTTGGGTAAAGAGTTTAAGTAGACTTTTATCAGCCCAAGTTAGTAAACATAAATGTAAGAGACATTTTTGTATCAGATGTTTTAACTCATTTCGAGAAATAGATTCATTAGAAAAACATACCGAATACTGCAACAAAAACAAAGCAGTTAGGATTGATATGCCAAAAGATAAAAATGGAAATCCTATATTTATTAAATTCGTTAATTATAAAAGAAAAATGCGAGTGCCATTTTTAGTGTATGCCGACTTTGAGTGTTACCCAGAGAAAATTGATATAGATATAAGTTGTTTAGATAATAGTAAAAGCTTTACTCAAAAGTATCAGAAACATAAACCATCTGGATTCTGTTATTATATAAAGTGTTTTGATGAGAATATATTACCACCAAAATTTGAAAAACTTGTAAGATATACTGCAAAATCTCCAGATGATGATGTAGCGCAGATATTTGTAGAATATTTAGAGAGAGATATTAGAAGAATTTATAATGAAATAATAAAACCAAGAAACAAAAAGTTCTATTACTATAAAAGGGGAAATATGTCAGAAATAGATAAAAAAGACTATGAAAATGCTAAGAAATGTCATATATGTGAGTGTGAATTAGGAGAAGATAAGGTATTAGATCACTGCCACCTTACAGGAAAGTATAGAGGAGCAGCTCATAAAGATTGTAACTCAAATTTCGAGATCCCAAAGTTCATACCTATAGTATTTCATAATCTATCTGGTTATGATTCACATTTATTTATTAAGAATCTTGGGAAAACAGAGGGTGAAATAACCCCCATAGCACAAAATGAGGAAAGGTATATTTCTTTCTCAAAAAAGATTGTAGTTGATGAATATATAGATAAAAGTGGGGAGAAAAAAATAGTTAAGAGAGAAATGAGATTCATCGATTCATTAAAATTTATGTCATCCAGTCTTGATGGTTTAGTTGATAATCTCACCAAATGTGGAAAGTGTGAGGCGTGTAAGCCAGGAGATTGTATAAAGAGATACATTGAAGATGGAAAGATCATTAAGTATGAAGGTATTGGTAAATGTGGTCGATGTAAAAATTGTAATTTAGCCGAAAGTAAATGTCTTTCTCCATCAGATAAATACCTAAATGAAGTAAAAAAGTATTTTGAAGGCGAAGAATTAAATCTAACGTTAAGAAAGGGTGTATATCCATATGATCATATTGACAGCTTTGATAAACTAAATGAAACTCATCTTCCACCAAAGGATGCATTTTTCTCAAAACTAAATGATGAAGATATAAATGAAGAAAATTACCAACACGCTAAAAATGTGTGGAAAACTTTTAATATGAAAACTTTTAGGGAGTATCATGATCTATATCTCAAGCTAGATGTATTATTGTTAGCGGACGTATTTGAAAATTTTAGAGATGTTTGTATTAAAAATTATGGATTGGATCCTGCTTGGTACTACACCTCTCCCGGCTTATCTTGGGACGCTATGTTAAAGTTAACTAAAGTAAAATTGGAGTTACTAACTGACATTAACATGTTACTTATGTTTGAACAAGGTGTAAGAGGAGGTGTATCACAGATTTCAACTAGATATGCTGAAGCAAACAATCCATATATGAAGAAATATGATCCAAACAAACCTAAAAAATATATCATTTATCTCGATAGAAACAATCTATATGGTGAAGCAATGAGTAAACCACTACCCACTCACGGTTTTGATTGGATGTCCGAGGAAGATTTTAAAAATTGGAGAAATATACCATGCATACTCGAGGTTGATTTAGAATATCCTGAACATCTTCATGATTTACATAATGATTATCCTCTAGCCCCAGAAAGACTTGTTGTTAATAAGGTAGAAAAATTAATCCCAAACTTAAAAAATAAAACAAAGTATATAGTTCATCGAGAAACTCTAAAACTTTATGAAAGTCTGGGAATAAAAGTTACAAAAATTCATAGAGGTATTAAATTCAATGAGTCTGCATGGTTAAAACCCTACATTGATTTGAATACTAAACTAAGATCTCAAGCAAAGAATGATTTTGAAAAAGATTTCTTCAAGTTAATGAACAATTCTGTATTTGGTAAAACCATGGAAAATATTAGAAAAAGGGTAGACATTCGTCTAGTTACAAATAAAAAAGATGCAGAAAAATTAACAATAAAACCCAACTTTAATCATTTTACTATATTTAGTGAAGATCTGGCTGCTATCCATATGAATAAAACAAGATTAATATTTAATAAACCTGTTTACTTAGGTATGTGTATTCTGGATTTAAGTAAAGCAATAATGTATGAATTTCATTATAATTATATCAAAAATAAATATGGAGAAAAGGCAAAGCTGTTGTTTACAGATACAGACAGCCTTGTATATGTTATAGAAACAGAAGATTTTTACAAGGATATAAGTCCTGATGTTAGAAAAATGTTTGACACAAGTAATTATCCAAAAAACCACCCATCAGGTATAGAGACGGGTATGAATAAGAAATTAATAGGAATGTTTAAAGATGAAGCTGGTGGAATGATAATTATAGAGTTTGTGGGATTGAGAGCAAAGTTATACGCTTATATTACTGAAAATGATGATGAAGTAAAGAAAGGTAAGGGAATGAAGAAAGAAGTTATAAAAAAGAAAATAAAATTTAATCATTATAAGGAATGTCTATTAACGGGGGAAAAACAATATAGAAAGATGAATGTAATTAGAAGTCATTTACATGATGTTTATACAGAAACAATTAATAAAGTTGCACTATCTGCTGATGATGATAAGAGAATAATTTGTAAAGATAAAATAAGTACTTTAGCCTACGGACATTATAGTCTCAAAACAGAATTGGGCGGAAGTTCAGTATCATAAGGAATAACCTGTAATTCTTCCCTTACAAACCCCCGTCTCGGTCCATCTACTAAATAATACAAAACTGGTTGATTGGGTGAAATAACACTGCGCGTAATATCATAAACTTTGATACTCCAAATAGGATCTGTAGCTCGCCTTTTTTCACCACCCTCAATCTCGCCCGGAGATAATAAATATCTAAATCTAACAAAAGGAGATAATCTTTCCTCATCAAGGCCAACAACTCGATGATATCTTTTGGTTTCAATATCAACCTCTTTCAGTTTTATAGCTTTATCAGGTTCTTTACCGGTTATTCTCGTTGGTGTATTGTTCAAAGTTTTCAAAATATCAGGTAATCGTTTCACCCATACTCTAGACCGGTCATCACTTACCATTTCTTGTGCATATTGATGACTAAATAATTTTTCACTTAATGTTCTATTTGCTCTTTCCACAAACGCTTGGGCTCTATGGTTTCCGGCTTCACTTCTCTGTATTTTCACATTATGGTAATTCATAAGTTTTGTCACATCACCCATAAATTCTTTCCCGGGATCAACCATTAATGTTTTGGGATATTTTAACTTTCTGGAATATATTTTTTCAAAAGCTTTGGATATCTCATGACTTTCTTTTGTGACTAATGCTTCAGCATCTTTGTATCTACTTGCCACATCTACCACGACTAATGCGTATTTATATGTTTTTCTTCCAACTCTATCATGCGGTAAAAATAATAAATCTGCTTGATGAATCTGATTAGGTTTATCTACAGTCCAATGTGGTCTGGGTATATATTTTGGAGATGGAAGATATATTTGCCATATTGCTTGTTTCTGTAGCCATTGTTTTGCTTCATCTTCGCTTACATTTGCTTTTTTAGCTAATTTGGAGATTGCGGAATATCCTTTCCAATATCCTTCAGTTGAATAATATATTTTCGATAAGGTAGATCTCATTTAAAGATTAACCAAAGTATCTTATAAATTATAATGGAGGAAGAAAAAATAAAATTTAGCGAATACCAAATTAATATGATGAAAAAAATTATAATTTCAAAAATTCACAATATGGAAGATGGTTATGATCTTTTTAATCTTATGCTTGTAATTGAAGGAGTAAGAGAAAGTTTAGTAAATCATATTGAAGAATTAGAGAATAAAAAAAATACCAATTCAGCTGCCCAAGAGGTTTAAAGATTAGTCAAAGTAACTTATAAATTACAATGACGTCTGAAAAAATTAATCCAAATAGAATTCCACGAGAACCATTTGGGTTGAAAGCGGAATCAACAATTAACCGAATTACTCTCAACCCATCATCTGCTAGCCCCGGAGAAACATTATATATAAATATTCCAAAACTTTCTGAGAATTTAGTGATTGTACCTGGAAGCGTATCTCTTCTATTTGATTTAGATGTAGATGGACATGCTAATAACACACTTGTGAATAATGTAGGTAGTAATCTTGTATCTAGACTTAGAGTTCTTTTTGGTGGTGAAACATTACAGGATACCCAAAGATATGATCTTTTTCAAACCTATCAAGACTTATTCTTAACAGATGAAGAACGCGAAGATAGATTAAAACAAGGTATTTCTTCTGAAAACATGAGAAAACTAAGGACAAATGCAGGTGATAAGAAAACACAAGATGTTAAGGCAGTCGCCCTTGCATCAGTACATAACACCAAGTATCGTATACCACTAAACCATCCTATTCTAAACGACCATGGAGTTTTCTATCCAAAGGCACTAGATCATCATCTAATCTTTGAGATTACACTTGCCCCAGTTAATGATATTGTTGTTTATTCCGACACTACTAAGACTCCATCTTATTCAATCAAAAACCTAGAGTTAGAATATTCCTCCATTTCAAGTGAATACTTGGCTCGCGAGGCACAAGCAGCTTATCAAGTCGGCAAAGGATTCTTTTATGAAAATGTTACTCTACACAAAACTTTTACATTTTCTATAGGCGGTGATGGTGTTATTAACCAGCATATTAATTTACCCAGAAGATCAATGACGGGGATATTATGTTTGTTTACATCACCAACCGCAGCAGGAGCACGTAACTCTGAGAATTTTTACAATCCAGGCATAACCTCGATTAATATAGATGTTGATGGTGTACCAAATCGTTTATACTCTAAGGGGATGATGCCATCAGATCTATGGGAGTCGGTAAAGAAACGTTTCGGAAGAGATGGAGTAAAGGAAAAGGATTTTTATGCTGATAAGTTTGCTCTTTGGGTTGATATGAGAACTCACCCAGATAATGGTATTCATGGTGGTGGACTAGCATTAAACAATACACAAGATGGTGTAAAACTAGAAATTAAAAGAAAACAAGGTGGATCTGGAATAATAACATGCCATATGTTTGTTGTAGCTGATGCAATGATGGAAATAATGAATTCAGGTTTGAGATCAATTAAGTACTAACTGCGGAATAGATTTAAAAACCTTTAGTTATGATACAAAAAATCATGGAAGAATTACGAGAAAAAATCCCATTCCATTGTATCATAACCGGGCCAACAAATTGTGGTAAAACAAAGTACCTCATTAATCAGCTAAGAGGCCCCTTCAGAAAAGTTTTTGAATATATTGTTTTAATATGTCCAACTTATTCTAAAAATAAAACCTATCACAATTTTGCCCGAGGAGATAAACGTTTCTTTGTATTATCACCCGATGCAAGTAATGTAGATGAGATTAATGAATTGTTAAATGATTGTCAAACTTTATTTTCGGGAACAAATACATTAATAATTTTAGATGATTGTGCCGTTTCTAATGATTTGAAGAAAAGATCAAACAAGTTTATAGATTTGGCATTCTCCGGAAGACATCATGGATTATCAGTTTGGGTTCTCACCCAGCAATTAACATCAATTGCAAAACCATTCCGTGAAAATGTAGCTTGTGTTGTTACTTTTCATAACCCATCACAAAAAGGTATGAAGATGTTTTTCGAAGATTATGGTGGCGATTTGGATTACGAATTAGGTAAAAAGTTTATGCATCTCCTGAAAACAGAAAAATATTCAAGGCTATGTTTGAGTTTGCGATTCCCATTTAATTGTTATTTGGAAGTACCAAACGGGGAATAACGATTTAAAAATAGTAAATGTACCACCATAAAAGATGACAAACGTTGATCGATCGAAGATCTCCCCGGATTCTCCGGAAGATTATATAGAAGAACAACATGTGGTAAAAGACAATGTAAAATCTGATGAAATTGAAATAAAACAAGAATCTCTCGCAATTCTCGCTGCCCTGGGAACCACAAAGGAATATTTAGGAGTTGAAATGAGTTTGGGTGATATAAAAAAATTATCAGAAAAAGATGTAGAAAAATATTTTAATCGATATCAAGCGGTAATGGGTAAAAAAATTAACGGAGGATTGGTTGATTCATCCCTTCAATTAGTTTCCAAACTTATTTCATATTTAGTTCCGGTTGATGATATAGAAGCTCTTTGTGTGGATTTGAAGAATGATGATTTGGTTAATCGCGAACTAACAAACATTGTAGGGCTCTTAGCATTGAAAGCAGGAAGATTGGCAGCACTTGCTAGCGGTATATTTCAGGTTGCTAAGCATGTTAAAATAGGAAAAATACAGCAAGTTACAAGTACTAATACAGATGATTCTAACAAAACTGAGCAAGATGCTAGCGGTACTGATACTGTCTACTAAGCATACTATTATTTTATTTACATATCATTCCTAAGTGGTCTAAAGATTTCTTAATGATATGTAAAATAATGTCTGAAGAAGTTGTTGAGCAAATTACAAGAGATCCCCCCAAAGAAGAGGAAAAAACTACAGGAAAAAAGGCAAAAAATCCTAAAAAAGTAGAAGCTGGTAAGAAATTAGCCGAATATAATAAAAAAGCAAAAGAAGCTTTAGCCAGGGAGATGAAACGAGAAGAAAAAATAAAACAGGAAGAAGAGACTAATGAAAATACATACAGTGAATCGAAATCATGGATGCCAGAGTTATCTTTTACTACTGTTTTATCTATTGTTGGATTAGGTTTTACAGCATTTGATCTTTTTATGAGATATAAGGAAAAATCTGGGGATGAATATTACAAAAATAGAATACCACAACCTTTTCAAGCCCCACCCATAAAGGTTCATAATCCGCAAACAAATACTCAAGCGCCGCCCCTTGATCGTCCAAAAATTGGAATGATGTAATTACTAAATAAAGTAATCTAAAGATTTCTTACTGATGTAGTAAAAAATCATGTCAAACGAAAATAAACTTGTTAAAACTGTTACTGATTCCGCAGTCCTTATCGGATTAGCAGCTGGAGTTGGATATGTAGCTAAAAAGATGATTAAAGAATCATTTATGAATGACCCATCCTCAAGTATTACAAATTATGCAAAATGGGTAGCTGTATTGTCTGGTAGTATGTATCTAAAAACATATTTAGAGGAACAAAAGATACTTCCAAATTAACGAATATAAAAATGGCAACAATAGCGATGATTATTGGAGGAGCTGTATTAAATGCAACTACATTTATTGGAGGAAACTATCTTGCAAAAAGAATTTCAGGACATAATGCAGATACAGAAAAAATAAGACACGATAAAGCAATGGAAAAATATCAAAGAGATTATGCAGAATATCAGGAAAAAAGACAAAAACTAATGGATTGGAAAATAAAGAAAAAAGATGAAAAATATCAAGCAACAAAAAATATTTCAACTACAAATGAACAATTTGCATTATATGAACAAATTCATGAACCTAAATTCTCTGATTATTATAGACCCAGCGATAATCAAAAGACTGGTGAAATGGTATATGTGGGTGGTGGTATGTTGGCATTGGGTTACATAGCTAGTAAATTCTTGTGAATTATTATATAACTTGTAATACATCAATTAAAATAAGTTATATAACATAAATGATTTATTTTTTAGTTATTTTCAAAGCCAGTTTTTTCAACATTTCATCATCACTAATACTATTATCATTTTCTATTCCATATCTTTCAGTTGCTTTAGCCCTCATTTCTCTTTTATATTCTTCAACGTTTCTATCTGGATCGTGTTCTTTGTGCATTTTACTTAAAAATTTATTAGCATCTTGAGGTGAAATATTTAATCCCATTTTTTTAGCGTAATTTACAAAATCAATATTACTAATTGTAATGGTTTTATATTTTTGTCCTTCTTTACTCATATTTTTTATTTAAATTTAGATTTTTAAAACAGAAATCAATTTTTTTAATTACAAAGGTCTAAAGATTTCTTACTGTTGAGTAAAAAATCAAAATATGGCAGAAGAAGAAGATTTACTATTAGAAGATTTACCAAAAGGAGATGATGATGATGATGGTGATGACACATTTTACCAAAGTCCAAATACATCTACATCTGTTGATCAGGGCTATCTTGGTTATTCAGAATATATGGCTGAAAGAAAACGGCTTCAATGGGAAATAAAAGATGAAGAGAAAAAAACGGCAAATATTAGAGAAAGAGATGAGAAATATGATAGAAGGAGAGAAGCACGTCAAGAACTAAAACGTTATTTACCAAACTTCAATCCTGATGATGCAACACTTAATGTTGAATTTGGGAAAGATGGTAGTATAATGGGGAAATTAAGTACAAGGACTAATGCCGCGTCACATATAATACTTGATAAAGATGGAATTCTTAGGCTTGAAGATTTGCCAAAAACAATGAGAAAAGCTCTGGGTGCTGATTATGAAAGCATGTTGGAAAAATATAATAATACCGCGTCAGAATTGAGAAAATCCAATGAAAAAATTGGAGAATTAGAGAATGCATTGGAAGGGTTGGATGCTGTCACAAAAACACACCCACAAGAAATTGCCCAATATGAAGAAAAATTAAGAAGGTCTGCTTTAGTAATTGAAAGACAAATAGCAGAAAAAGAAAATATGGAAAGAGATGCTTCAGAAGGTAAAAGACTTTTTGATCAAACCGCAAAACAGAATATAGAGTTAAAAATAGAACGAGAGAAAATTTTGAATGAAATAAAATTATACAAAGAGGAAATAGATAAATATAAGAAGGGGAAATCAAATGAGGTAAAATTAAAACAAAGTAATGAGCGATTAAAATCAGAGGTTGATAAATTAAGAGAACAGATTAGAAATAAAAGAATTTCAAACGAAGAACAATTATCAGATATTGAAGGCCGAAAAGAAGAAATACTTAAAAATCTACCATTACGTGAGAGATTAAAATACATCTTTAAAAAGTATGGGTTTACAGTCTTTGCTGTTGTTAGCGCTGTTGGTGTTATAATTGGGGTTATAGTTTCTAATCTTTCAAAAGGATTATCTACTTTAGGAAAAGGTGTTGGTAATGGGTTGAAAACTCTTGGTAAAAAACTAGGCGAAATATTACCAGGAATGGTTGGCGCAATAGTTAGCTTTCTATTCAAAACAGCGGGACAGGTTATTGGATTTTTAGGTGAAAATGCTTGGCTTTTGATAATGGCCGTGGTTTTGTATTTTGTTGAAAACATAAAAAAGAGAAAGAAACAAATTTAAAGATATCATGCTGTTCAGTAAAATACAATATGGATGAATACAATAGAATTTACCCTGGATTACCTATTAATACAGATCCTATTAATTTCAGACTACAAAAATCAAGCGAAGTATTACAAAATCTTGAGAGAGAAATTAAACATTATGAAGATGTAAGGAAAAAATATAATAGAGTGAGAGGAATATTTACAAAAATCAGTGTTTGTAGTGGTGTGCTTTCTGTTATTCTATCTGCAAGCGGACTTGGAACTTCTCTTACAGGTTTTGGAGCTATTATTGGTGTCCCGTTGGGTGTTGTAGGCGGAATTTGTGGTGGATTATCTGTTGGATTTGGTGCAGCATCAAAAAGACTTTCAAATAAAGTTAGTAAACACGAACAAACCGCTGCAATTGCAAAGTCAAAATTAAACACTATTAACGACTTGGTTTCAAAGGCTTTGAAAGATAATGTTATATCCGATCAAGAATTTTCCATAATTTTAGCAGAGTTGGAAAAGTTTCAAAAACTAAAACTAGAAATCCGCCAAAAATTCAGGAGAGACACAGAAAAAAACTTAAACATGTCTCAGATAAGAAGAGAAGTTCGATCAGAGCTATTAAAAGAGTTAACCAATCCAGGACATTAAAAATTTCATATGAGAGAACAGATGTGGGGTGTAATTGTTTTGCAGGTATTAGAAAAGAAATTAATTAATTAATACTTTACATCTTATTCTTAATCTAAAGACCAGATTATCTGGAACACAAAGAATAAAATGTTATTAAACGACTTCAAAAATAGATATCCAAGCGCTAATCTTGATAAATTTACATTTGTGAATGATTCATTTGGAGGATATATCAAGTGGAAAGTTAATGAGATGACTGTCATGTCTAATGATGATCCTACTGGGAAAACATGGACTGAAAATCTTTCTAATAATTTGAAAACATTATTATGGGGGGATTTAGGGTTAAGTTTACCCGAAGTAGTTTCATCTTTCCCAAAGAGTTTAAACATAACAAATCAATCTTATCCTATACCAGCTATTAACTTTGATGACTTTACAACTGATGTAACAAAAATGCTAACCTTTCTAGATATATACGTTTCAAATACGAAGAAATTCACAGCAAAAATGAGAAACATATTTACATCGCAAGTTGTAACATTCAAATTTGGAAAACAAAGTAGAAAATGGTTAAATGGACCAGATATGAATTATTGGCCACAACAACTTAACTTTGCAGTTTGGTGCGCAACATCTGGTTGTGGTATAAGTCCTTTCGAGAGTCTAAATTATCCCAAAGTAGTGAATAGCTTCATTAAGTTTCATATATATTTCACAATAAGACGGATACTGTATGAACTAGGCCTTCCCTTGCCTGATGAGCAGCCCTTTGTAATAAACAATAATCCCTATAGTAAAGTAGCATATCAACGTTTGTGTGCAGAATTTAGCATATCAAAAAACTCAGACTTTAGATGGAAAGGTGGTAGAAACGGAGGATTGGGAGATATATTTCTCGATTATGGTTCTGGATATCATGGGAAAGGCGGGGGATACCAAAATGTACATGTAGTAAGAAATTACGATCATGAAGCAGACCAATGGCCCGGTGAAGGTGGTAAATTCGCCGATGACGGTGGTAAGAAAGAAAAAGGTGATCTAATCTCATTCATTCGTAATGATGACTTTGTTGATTTCAAATATGCTTGGTTTATCCCAACAAATGGACATGGACTCACTAAAGCTGGACTTGGTAGATTGAATCGATCCGCCGAAGCTTTTGTTTACTGTATATTGGGAGCACAAGTTAACACTAGAAACTCGATTTATGGTAATGGCGGAGGAGCAATCGAGACACAACAAGAATTCTTGGCTTTATTTGAAAGTAGCGTGATTGAGAATGACATTTCTAGTTCTATCCAAAGATATCAATTATCTGTACAAGAAGCGAAATTACGGCTTGATTTAGCTATTGCTCCAGGTTTGTGGTTGATGCCAAGTAATATGATTATAAATACAGAGAGCGTGGTTGGATATAATAACAAACTTATGAAAGCGACTAATGATATGAAATTTGGGGCGAATAATTCCCTAAACACCGAATCAAAACCGGTTGGAATAAGCCATAACATGGGATCTTCAAAGGTAAAGTTACCTCATATAGTTGAGACAAATCCAAAACCAAAAATCACCCCAACGCAAAATGAAAAGCCGTCCGAAGGTCAGGACGTGACTACGCAACATGAAACCAATCCACAAAGCGAGCACGAAGTGCGTATATTAACATTTATAATTATCGGTGGAGGGTTGGTGTGGTATCTATTTCGGTAGTTCATAGCCATTTCACGTGATTATCATTGTTTTTGGATTAGTGTTCACGTGTAGAACAATAGATTGCATACTTTTACGACATAGCAACAAGAAAAATGTAAAGTGGATTTGAAATCGAAAAGTAGATTTTATGTTTACTTTTAAAAGGCCGGTTTCTAACGTCGCTCAGGAATGTGATTACCTCAATGCAAATTTAAAGATGAATATGATGTAATCAAACAAAAATGTTGAGCATAACCATGTATGAGTCTGAAACAAGGATTTATTTAGATCCGCCGCTGAAAAATCTTCGGGAAATACAGCTCCTTGATTGTAATATACAAACCAAAAGATTGATTAATTTCAAGGATCAACAGATATTGTTTAATGATGAGAATCAGCCACTAATAATAATACAACCCGGCACATATTCATTGCGTGATATTCAATCGATCTTTCTTAATGATACTGATAGGTCAAAGATAACAATCATTGAGACAGACACTGTTGACTATCTATATTCAAATAAGAACTTTAAAATAAAACTCACGAGAGGGTTAGCGGTTGGTTTAGGTATACCCGAAGTTATAAATCCAGGTAAATTATACCCCATAAATATACAGATTAAGGAGCCGCTGAGACTTATGTGTAGTATAGTGGATAATAAGTCTTCATATATGAATAAAACAAAATATGGTGAACTTGTGAAACTCACACCATCAAACCTACTTGCAAACATTCCCTCAAAGGATTATCCGACAATTCCAGTTCGAAAATATGATAGCGTTATAAACCACTTTGATTTAACTATCTTAGATGTTGAATGGAAAAAACTTGATCTTAAGGGTTCTCCCTTAACTTTTAGTTTAAGATTTAGGTAAATTTTTGTTATGTAACCAAAAGAGTGGTTATATAACATAATTAGTTTTTATTATTCATACGACAAAGGATTAAAAATTTTTTGCTCCTCAATATCATAATACCAATCCACAAATCTTTCTGGTTTACACGCGTATTCCAATATTTCATTATGTAAATCTTTGTAAAATTTATTTTTATGGTTTAATTTTTCTTGATTTAAGTATATAATAAAATCCAGTTCTTTAACAAAAAACTTTTCATCGAAATTATTAATATTACATTGCTTATTATAATAAGCATCTCCACCCATATAATATTCAAAACAATCATCATAATATTGATCAAAACAATGATAATATGGCCCATAATCGCCTCCAACACAATCTTTTAACCTTGTACTAGCACAATTTAATGCTGATTTTACAAAATTATCAACATCCATTCCTTCAATATCAAAATTTATACCAGATTTAAAATTAATCCACCGGCCGTCATAAAAAATAATATCATAATCTTCTTCATAATAATTAGAATAAGTAATTTCAAATTTAATAAACTTATTATCATATTTATCAAGATAGCCATAAGGATTTTCATCTTCATCATAATGATAATAATCAATAAACTCACGATTTTCTGATATGTTTTTTAACAAATCTTCTTTAATTGACACTATAAAATCGCAAAAATTCATTTTTTCATCATTAGAGTATCTTTCAAAAATTTTAGTTCTCACCATCTTTTAATAATTTATTTTATATCTTTAAACTATTATTAAAATCAATTTTTTTTTTTTATATTTAGCAACATTCTTTACACTGCCTCTTTTGTTTATTATGTTCACATATTCCTTTTCCTTTACACTCTTTACATATATACTTTTGTAATTTGTGTTCACATATTTGAGAGCCTTTACATTCTTTACAGTATGACTTAATTTTATTGTGCTCACATATTTGTGTTCCTCCACACTCTCTACAGAAATATTTATACTTTCCATGAATACAAATATAATCATAATTATTGATAGTGTCTTTTGTTATTAATTTATTAATCTCCTCATCTGAAAATTTTTTTATTGCATTAATAAAATCTTCTTTTCGCATTCTAGATCGCCCTTTAATTTTCAACTCTTTTGCAATATTTTTCAGTTGCACACATTTCAATTCTACAACTTTTTTCTTTTGTAACTCTTCCATTTATACTTTCGTAAGTCATTCTTTAAATTAACATTAAAATCCAAATTTTATTTTGCGGATACTTATGCGTGGGGGTGGGCTTGGATAGGGATGGCGAATTCTCCGCATCCACTTTCCTCAAACTTTGTAAAAACTTTGCAAAACTTATTCTGGATGTTGGGAAAGGGAGGGTGCAGTATAAGGTTTGGTGGGGCTTGGCATCGGCTTGGTATCGATTTGCTGCACAAAATGCAACAGATACTTTAACATCATGTGTGCCAGAACCCCCCATTACCTACTCTCTCCTCGAGAACGCCATGTTTTGACGTCCAAAGTCGCTATGTCGCTCGAAAAAATTACTTCAACTGAGTTGCGGGCTAAAAATAGTCACCTGTCAGGACATTTTCGGGTCGATATAGCTTGATTTAACCACCGAAGCCTAATTATCATAAGCATTCAGTCAAGATTTTAGTCGGATTTCGAAGCCAAGTCGACTTAAAACTCGCCAACTTTTACAATAACGCTGGGATGACTTGTGTTTTGTAGCCAATTTACTTCGCGAACTTCATCAACATAAATTTCTTTAATCTCGTTATGACTGCTGTACGTTTGAATAAATGAAAGCTCATTAACTCAGTGGAAAGCAGGTGGAGACTCAATATTTGTTGAGCCAACATCTGCCGTTTTTGAATTCTCGGAGAAAAGGCGTTTCAAAATAACCCATATATGCGCGAGTTACTTGTCATTCTAGATTTTTTTCATGTCCTTTTCAGTATTATAAATCTTCAACGACTGGTTAGACTTTAGAAACTAGTTATACGAATCATTTCTACGAATGCTTTTGATACACATGCTGAACCTACCTTTTTTAGATTAAGAATTCTAAAATTTGAAAATATTACCAAGCTCCAGATAGCTCAGGTCATGTATCTTTACAAGAACAGAGTTCTTCTTGAAAGTTTCAATGGCATGTTTTTACATAACCACAGCTGTACGGGCAATTTTTTGGTGGGCGGTGAACCATTTGGTCGCATTGCCGATAGTCATCGTGCTCTACCTAAATATAAATTTAAGAATTACCTACAGAGTCGGCTAATGGATATTTTAATACAGGAGGATAATTATGTTGGTGTGCAAACTTTAGTTCAGATATTTAGTAAATATTGACATTTGCTTTATTTACCTACTTTCAAATATAATCGTACTTACTGTTTGTTTTTAAATTCAATATGCTGATGTTCGTGTATCAGCTTCCCTTATTGTTATGGTTCAACCGTGTTGTTATAATTGTCATCATCTTTTTTACTTTTCCTTCCCACCCCGATTAGCTAGACTATTTTGCGGGTAAGGATTGATGGAAAAATGTAAATCAAGAGTGTTTAATAAAGTTGAAGTTGAAACAGTCGAAAACGAACGAGGGTCATATGATGCACGAATGTAGGCCCACATATGAAGTGAAAATATTCTGACATAACTCCCGAGTTCACACCAAGTGTAGGAATGTGTAGCTGAGAGGGGTGAGGTTGGGCTATATGCCGGGAAAGTAAGTGGAGCCAAGGGGGGTAGAGCAGGGCTGGAGACTGATTCAACAGATTTCATATAAGAGGACGGAAGAAAACATAAAATTGTGTTATCTTTAAGAAATCTTTATTCTCAAATATGAGACCGCTCATCTAACTTGAATTACATTACAGAACTTTGCTTTCCTACACGAAACTGATTGAACATAAATATTCTTCTGTAAAAAGGACTTTACGGTCTCCCCGGTGCACAGATGTAAAATACGACGAGCTAGAGGAGGGGTATCAACACTATGTACACAGAGAAGATAAACAACAAACTTGGAACCCAGTGAGTTCTTCCATTCACAGTTGCAATACAAGTGCTCAGCCGTGTGAGAAAATTCATAACTTTCTCTGTGGATTTCGACAATCAACGATAAAACGATGAAACAATACATGTTCTGAGTGCAGCTCGATTCATACGCCCTATTCAACTCTGTAACCCTGTCAGCTAAGCGCGTTATTTGGCACAACAATAGAATGAGAACCATTTCATGACTGAGAAGATAGCAACCGTAAAATTGCAGCAACGATGCGACAAAATATATTATGAAATCAGTCAGGAGAATTGATGGTTTAAACTTCACGTAGAAACAGCGTACCCATATTCCCGGGAACAAAGTACCGCGATGTGTTGCCCTCATTCTCCAGTCGACATTAGCGCGAGCTGCTCTGTATCTCTGTCCATGGCTTCTGTGTGTAACCTTATCACGCATTCGCAATAACTAAACAATCCTCGGTGCCAATATGACACAGACTTAGCATAACTTTTGCACTGCCCTGCAAAACTTTGTGCCGGCTAAATATCAAAATTTCAACAACACCGGTATAATGATGTTTGTTGTTTTGACGTTTATGCAAGCTTGATCTGAATTCTTCAAAGGATATACCAATTAAACGTTCCACTATGGTTCCAGTTTGGTCGCACCAAATTTGCACAATGTTTGTTGTCGTACACTCCCAATAATTGGGGGAGTTGTACGGCGGCTGTACAGACATTCCACCGGGTTAAACCAACACTTTTTCCCTACACTGCAAACACAGCAGCAACAATGTATCAATGTTGTTGGTAATAGAACATCAAAGCTGAAACAAGGTTGTTCCAGAATATGATTGCCTTCTCTCGTAAGCCATCTTAGGTATTAATCACATTTGCATTCTCTGTTTGAATTCACAACTAGCCGCATGAATGGATTGAAACTATTTCAGTTGATAGTGCACTCTCCCATTTGGCACCAGTCATTACAAGCTGCCGCGAGAGGAGCTTCCTTGCGGGTTGGATAAGGACCTTCTGCCTTTGGAGGGAATAGTTTTCTCACTCCTAGATGGAAGATGGAATAAAGAACAACCCATGTGATTCTGGTACAAAAACATACACTACTTTGCCTACCAAAAAAATTCTTGCATTAAAAAATGAATCCGTAAAGAAGATACAATGCCAAACCAAAATGATTGATACAATGTGATAGCATGGGTGCGTCTCTCGGTGGGTACATGTATGATCCAGTTGTGGATTTGCCAATCGAGATCACTCAGATCACGGTGCATCAAAAGACAGAACAGATCAATCCTTGTCCAGAGAGGATTTATCGGTTTCTTTGATGCTTAGATCACAAAAACAAATCCGTATCATACCCTACCCTTTGTTTGCGCAATTGAAAAACGATGACTTACGTCTTGTCTTTGGTTGTTTTCGTGGCTGTCCTGACAGCACCAGAGGTGGAGGTTCCTCTTGCAGCGACACCGCTAGCGTTAGACACACTCTTGGTATGACTACCCATCCCTGTACTACTGTTGGTTGCAGCAGTAGACGGCAGGGCGGAGGACAGACTAGGGAGTCTCTGAAGACTGGACGAAGGAGACCCTTTACTGATGCTGCTTACGTTTCTCTGTGATGCTGTTTTTGCTGCTCCTAAAATGACAAACATAAGAAGAAACGTATGGGCTGCACATTGTGAAGAGGCTTTTTGAAGCCGATAACGTTATCTCAAATCAAAGCTGTATTACACAAAATTTATAATAAATCGGCAGTCTGGGACTGCATGAATCTACGGGATGGCCAAGCTGGCAGAGTACACTTTTCGCGCATTTGTGAAAACTGTGTTTGGTTATTAGAGCAAGAAGAATGAAAATATAGAAAGTAGAGCCAACGTACGTGGAAAACAATCGGAAGAAATGAAGAGAATCCGAGGGATTGCGATTTTTTGCCGGAAGGCCAGTTCTATTGTTTCTTACGGACGGACTTACACACACGGTTGCGCAGTATCCACGGGTTCCACAGGAAGCTCGTAGATGCAAAAAACGCATTATGCCCAATGGCCTCCATGGTCAATAACCTTAGCAAGAGCCCAGTAAATAACACGCAATGTATCAACGTACCAGAACTTGGATTGGAAGGTGTGCGCTTGACTGTTACATGACTCTCTGGTTTTGTCCCTCTGCCTTTCAAAGGAACTAATGATCAGGAGAAAAAGCACATGTAGTGAGGTACAATTCCTTCCTAGTCGCTCATGGGTTCATGCTAAACAACATTTCTTGTCATATACCTGGACTTTCACTCAACACAACGAGCACGTGATTGGTTGATTCTTGGTCACGTGCATCTGAGATTTTATCGCTTCAGTGTAATCCAAGATAAATTATTTTTTTCACTGCTCACTGAATCACAAAACTACTGTGTTTCATGTCAGCAAAAGTAAAATTTTAGACATGTATATATTCTATTCATTTATTTTTTTTTTGGTTAACTATTTAATTTCCCTTTTTTCCATCTCATTGTAGTCAGAATAGTATAATTCATTCTTGTATACTTAGTTATTTTTATGTAGTCTATGTGGATTTGACTCTAAAAAGAAAAAAAACGCCAGTCTGTGTTCTGAAGAGTGCTAAAACTTGCAAAATATCCTGCAATCTTATCATTTAGTGCCTTGACATGATATGGCTAACAATCTTACAGTCCACCTTCAATCCGTCGACAATCGGTTCACCATTGTTCTATTACCACGGAAAATCTACTATTATCTTGGAACAGGCTGCGCACACTGTTCGAAAAGAGTAGGGGACGTAGTTCCCGGTGTGGTGGTGTATCTCTACGTCTGGTTTCATCTGACAATTCATGCATGGGTTGGGTGGGTGGGTGAGATCATAAATGGATTGATAGCGGCAGCCAGAGGCGCCTTCACATGCTGACGTCCGATCTCACCCAATAGAAATGTAAAGCGCCTTTGAACATATTCATATGAAAAAGTGCGCTATATAAATTCATTATCATTAATTATCAAATAACTGATCACGTGATTGAGAAATTGCGCGTGATCTGATTGGTTGATGTTTACGTCTTACCCGCGCGAGGTCAAGCAATAAATTCCAAGAAAGCTGTGGTGCAAAGTAAATAACATGAAAGAAGATACAGTTCCTCTGATGATCACCTGAACAATTATTCTAAAGGAATTATTTTCCTCTGGACCAGAAAAAACAACAGTTGTTCTGTAAAATGGTATAACTGCGACGATCTTTCACTTGCAAAACCTTTTCACGTAGTTCAGATACATGAAATTTCATATATTCACATTCATATCTTCATTCTCTACGGGTGTATTACCAACTCACAAATGACCAACTCCCAGTTGGCTTGACAGCTCAGTTGGTTACAGCGTTGCACCGGTATCGCAGAGGTCAAGGGTTCAAATCCCGTTCAAGCTTGAATTTTTTCAGGTCTTATTTTCCAAAAAAAATGCTCAAGTAGCGTACATAACTACGATGACCATTAACTTGACAAATCTTTCTTCCGCAGTTCAAACATATATACGGAAGCTTCAAAGGCACATGGACTTTCATCCTAAATGAAAGTTTTTTTTTTTGAAAATGGAAGTTGAATTTGTGAAAGTAGAGTTGAAGTTGTGAAAGTAGAGTTGAAGTTGTGAAAATGGGAGTTTGGTTTTGCAATTTCGCCCCAACTTCCATTTTCACAACTTCAACTTCTATTTAGGATGAAAGTCCATGTCTCTTTGAAGCTATGAGATTTCATGTGTGTCTTCATTTTTATTTTCAATGGTATGGCGGCTACCAAAGCTACAGCTTACCCTTTTTTGTCTTGTCATCTTTAGATCCTTTTTTCCTATCTGACACTTTGTTTGCAACAGCAACTTCGTCTCGCTCTTTTTCCTCCTACGTGTACAAAAACACACTTTTTAAGCCATCTTTTCCAACAGAGGAAAAACAAAAACTGGGTACAACTGAAGTCAAAGGGCAGTATTGAACAGAAAGCTTTCCAGTGGTCTACGTTCTACGGGCAATAAGTATTTTCCGCACTGCCCATTCAAATGTAAAAACCTAGTTTTGTAACCTTTCAGTATGAAGGTACTAGTCAGCTGCACCGTAACTTTTAGCGGTACGATCTGTTTTAAGCCTTTGATTTTAACTTTAAAACAAGGAGGTTTACATTTTGTGCCACTTTTCAGTTGAAGAGGATCGAATAGTTCAAGTAGTTCCCGTAAGATGATTTTAGTGCGTTTACATCACGTGTATTAAAAATCTTAAAGAACCGCACACTAGCGCGCATACAATAATTGCAGGCTGGACGGCAATATATAACTTTTGTAATAAATTATTGTAAATAGTTCTGTTATTTTTCTACTTTAATTGTCGCTTACTACAATTCACATTTTATGTTTTAATGTCAATATCCGATATTTTAATTTGATTTTGTTAGATAGTAACATATAAAGAGTGAAACGTGGATACTCCGTTAACCCTTTCCCTTCTAAGAGTGACTTCATAGATTTTACTCTGGCTAAAGCCAGACGATTTTATCCCGCCGTCACAGGGAAATCCCCGGCTTTGGAGTTAAAGGGTTCACACACCGTTTACTTACTGTACTTAGTAATTCCTTGTAGTATTATTTGCTGTACTGTACCGTACATCTCAAGTCATTGCTTCCATTAAGCCTTATAATATGAAGTACATTCCTAGATGTCAGGTAAGTTCAATTTTTATCGACATGTTCGCATTGCAACTAAGTGTATGATCAGACTTCACCACTGAGGAAGGCACTACACAGGAGTGTAGAAACGCCGGGTCAGCGGTGACATGTAACTTTTCAAGTTACAGTCAGTTGGCGAGAGGCAAAGTTCTTTTGTAAAACATACTGACTAAAACACGCACCATGACTATTAGAAGTCTTTCCTCTTCTTCTTTTTGCTGATCCATGATGTCATCTTCAAATCTTGTTTTGTCAAGCTTCATCACAGCCTACATCACAACAATAACAGTTGAATTTACTCTGATGATGGTTTCCGCTAGTTAAAACGTCAGTTAACGTCAACAATGGATGGATTTTTTGACACTTGACGTTAGAGAAAAAACCGGCTAAAGCGAGTGTGCCAATTTTCAATACCTATCTGGAAGGAAAAAACCTCTGCAGTCACACACAGCCCAGGAATATGAGTCGATCTTGAGGAAATTTCACGCCGAAGAGCGAACAAAGAATGGAAAAATGTACGCGAAAAGCTCGCTTTGTGTCATCAGGCTTGGTTTAAAAAAATCACAATTATTGAATTCGGCTTCTGTGTGATATGAAGAATTACGCAGATCTCAAAGAATGTTTCGGCGGATAACATTCCCCTAGATCTGCATAATTCTTCATATCATAATCAGGCTGCGTTCCTTTGGTATGATCCGGATCTGGATTTGTGATCCGAGATGACACGGATCACGGCGCATCAAAGGACCCGACGATGGATTCATCGGTTTCGTTGATGTGCCATAGAGGGTCATTTTAGGGAATTGTAAGTTATAGCCCACGATTATAATCGGTCATACTATATTGCTACAGTTTGGCCGCGTAAAAAAACGCTATTATAGCCTTCATTTAGCGATTACTTTTCGCAACAGAAGCATTCGGGATTTCAGTTACAAATGTTTGCTTTTATAAGAACATGAAGGCCTACGGAAAGTACGCACATTGCTCAAAGTCTCGCAACTGGTCGCAGTTTGTCGCGCGAATCGATTAAATTTACGGGAAAATTACGTTTTACCGGAAATAGATTTTGAGCCCAAATCGGGCGAAACGAGTTTTCTCGAATTTCTACGAAAGGAAGCCGTGTGTGGTAAAACTGACTACAGCTTGTTTGGTTACTCATATAGGGCTCTCAATGAGTAAAAATTGAACGAAATTGAAATTTTAAACTTGTGCCGCTGACGGGTCGATATTTACAGAAAGTCGCTCTTAATTATCATTACCGTTATCGTTATCATTATTGGTATGAAAATGCTACATGCCTCTCTGACAGCTGTGCACACATCAGGCTCCTTTTCAGAGCTCAGCAGTTTTCTGATACACTGTTCCAGTTGTTGTAACAACTGTCTGTCTGTTGGGAGCTTCAACAAGGACTTCAGACGCGGAGGAATGGTGCAGAACTTTAATCTTACATTTAACACTGGGTCCTACAAAAACAAATTTCAACGCACTGATTACACTGAAAACAATGCTAATATTTTCAGTTAAACACTATGAATTAATCGCCAACAAGGATTTGATTTGTTTAAAAGAATAACTGAATAAGACCCAAAATGAAATGAAGCGAAGGTTGAGGTCAAAATTAGTGCATAGGCTTTTTATACAAGTCTTCAGTTTGTACACTTATTATACGGACGGTTCCGTGAGCAGGCAAGATCAGGCAAACACTGAGTTCTCATTGCCTACCCGAGCGGGCAAGATGGGTGTATCTTGCCCGCCCGGTATTTCCCGCCTTGTCCGCGAAACAAAACAAACAAAATGGCCTTATAGTAAATCCTTTATTGATAAAGTTTTTTTGGTCAAGATGGCTGCATATTGACTTCATTCTTTTTTGCGCTTTTGTTGACCGAGACGTAGTCGAGGTCAATAAAACGCGACCTTTCTGCAGTCATGTTGACAGAACAAACTCTCCCTATAAATACCTCTTACTAACCGAGTTCCAGGTCCGTACTGTAAGTTACGGGCCGAGTTTTTCCGCTAGGATTTATGGCCCAAGCGCGAAGCGCGCGGGCCATGAATCCAAGCGGACAAAACGAGGATCCGTAACTTACAGTACGGACCGAGAAAACGAGGTTTGTAATATAATTATTATATCTCAAAACAAACTTTTGAATTTAGCGGGCCGTACAGTAAAGTACGGCCCGCTAAATTGACCAATCACAGCGCGCGTACTACCTGAGAGATATAATAATGCATACTTATTATAGGAATCTCAGAGTTTGCAAGTAAATGAAATTCAGACAAAAGACACCAGTTCACCTTTTTCCATAGTAAATTCCGTCAAATTCTAATAGACCACACCTTTGTATTCCTTACGCCGACAGCACACAAACTTCTCTTGATTACAAGTTTTACCACAAAACTCAACATGACGGCGTTGATTTGGATAGAGAGGAAATCTCTAAGCATAAGATCTGAAGACTATCAAAGGAACCGTTCATTTTTTTACGAGGAAGGGGGAGCTGGTGGGATTTGGGGGGCAAAGGGGGGGGGGGTCCCCTGGAACATTTTCACAATACTTTGAAATGGGATAGTCTTTTAACAGGAGCCCATCAATGAAATTGCTGCTTCATGGGGGAGGGGGGATGGGAAAATATTGGCAAGCTGAGGGGGGATCACGCAATTTTTAAATGGTTCTTCCCCAATCACACCAGTCCCCCCTCCCTCGTAAAAAGTTCGGCGATTGATTGATTTAGAAGGCTTCTCAGCATCATTTCCGTAGCCAATGTGTTGATTTTGTAAGACGTTGCATATTGATCACTGTTAGGAGTCAAAGGGTCACTATTCAACTTACCGAGCCTAACTCCAACAAAAATTCAAAGAAATGCTCTTTAAAGAAACGTCGAGAAAATAATTCCATAATAAACTTGCAAATATCTATGAATAATAGTCGATTTCTGTGGCTCTTTCCTCTACCACATTCTGAAACAAAAAAAAGGAAAATGAGAGAACGCTACGTTTCTGAATACAAGACAATATAAAAAACAAATGCATATCTTCATCACCTGTATGATCACAGTACAACGAACCATTACCTTGAATTAATCTACAGCACAATTCTTGTCTTTGTTCATATTTTCTGTTATAACGTATGAAAACACATAACGTGTGTGACGCGGCCAACTTGACTGGTAAAACTCTCTGAGAGAAGAAAAAGAGAAACAATGCGAGAATAGTTTTGAGAAAGGAAAGTAACATGCCAATCGTACTTTAAAAAGTATCTAGTCCTTTTTTTCTAACCCCGTTTATTTCCACTAACAATTCTTTTCGTTCTTCGAAAAAGTACTTAAATTTCGTTGATTTTTATTTCTCAGGTCTTTCTTAATTCTTTCAGATGATCGAAGTGAAATACCGCAACAAATGTGATGTTTGCCTTTTCTAAAAACTTGAGAAGACGCTGAACATAGTTCTCGTCCTACGAGTGCGTGCAACTTATCTGTTTGCATCGCTCAATGCAGAATAACTTTGCACTTTGGAGGAGATATTTTCTGAGAGAGTGAAAGCACGGTTTACCATTATCATTTCCTTAAAACAGAATCTAAAAAGAAGATACCAAAAACTTAAACCAGGGAACAAAACAAGGCTTCTCAATGCAACGAAAGGGCTGCAACATGAAATGAAACGACTATAAACCGAGAAGCGACAACTGTTGCCTTTCGACGGTCAATTAACACCCGCTCAATGCTCCCCCAGCTGTAAACACATCCTACGCTAATTGCTCCAATAAAAGGTAAGAAGACAAACAAACACGCAAAGTTAAAACAAAGGGTACTTACATTGGATGATATTAGTCTAAAGAAAAGTGGTACAAATTTGTAGTAAATTTGATCTGAAGTAAGGCACTTGGGAAAACACGCAAACTTCTCTAATAATTCCACGTGAAGGCGCCAGTTACTGGATGAATCCACTGCTAATTCACAGGCGATTAAAGATGGTATAAGGTTTGATAAATTGTTAAGCTGCAACCAAAGATACAAACTAATAATTAACAAAACAATGGAGACCAGAAAACGTTCTGAAACGCTCTGAAATAATCTGTGTTGCGGAGATTTGTGATCTCTTCACTGAGACACAATAAGAACTGAGGTATTTTATACATTACAAATGAATTAAAGATGGTAAGGAGCTGCAATAATTCATAATTATTCGAGCCTTGAGGCTGAATGCCCCTCAAGATTTTAAGAATTGCCCATAACGCCCTTTAAAGTCGAATTTTGAAAGGAAAGCAACACGCGAGAAAACCAGACTAAACAAAAATGCGACACAGAAGAAAGCAAAGAAAATGCACGGCAATAAACTTCATGACATGTTGCTTATGTCTATATGATTTGACTCAGCTATACTTGCCTATCATTACACAAAATACAGTATGTTTATGAAGATGCTGTACCCTCTCAAATCAAAGTGGGCTGATTCCTAATAAATTATGAGTAACCAAGGTTAACATCACACCCTCAGGGGCGAGTTGTTCAACAAAAAGCAGATCACCTCTTGTTCTTGAACACATTTTGAAACAACAACTACACTGTTTGATTACACTATTGGCCCAAACCCTATGCACTCCTAAAACAACTTGAATTAATTACAGTTTCTTTGTGGGGACCTAGGATACACACCTTATGGGGACCAAGATTTACACACTTTTTGAATTGTGGGGACTTTGGTATACCCCCTACATTATGGGGACCTAACATGATGGGGACTTTACATTATGGGGACATCTGTAAAAATTATCCTCACCAAGTATTGCAAACGTTTCTTGTTTCAGCAAGATTCTCTTCTAACGCCGTCGCTTAAGAAAACAACCATATCGGTCCAACCCCCACCACCCCCTCCCAAAAAAAAATACAATGTTGAAAGAAATGTTGAAAGAAACCCTGGTCCCCTAAGTACGGTCAAAGGCTTGAGAATTTGTCATCTTAACGTGCGAAGCCTCGTCAATAAGATCGATGAAATCAGGGTGTTCTGCGAAACCCACAACCCGCACGTTTTGTCTTTGAATGAGACTTGGTTAGATTCATCAATAAACGACGGCGAAATCCAGCTTCATGGCTACTCGCTTGTACGAAGGGATATTTCACGCCGTAAAGGTGGTGTTCTTCTATATGTCTCCTCAAACCTTGAGTACAGGGTGTTTCAAGATCCCGTGTATGATCAAACGGATCTCCAATGTATATGGTTGGAAATAACACCTCCCAAAAGCAAAGGTTTTATTCTTTGTTCTTGTTATCGCCCGCCAAATGTGGATAATGAGCTGGCTTATGTTGTGGGCTTGAGAAGTATGCTAACAGAAGTGGCTGATTGTGGAAAGGAAATTGTCATTACTGGAGATCTGAATTTCGACTTGAAACAATCGAATAAACCCGCATCCACAAAGCGTTTTATTAACATGACTAAAGAGTTCGGCCTTCTGCAGATTGTTGACAAATATACTCGCATAACTGAATATTCGAAGACCTTGATCGATTTATTCTTCACAAATCGACCTGACCTTTACATCTCGGGAGTAATACCAGTTGGTTTCAGTGATCATTCTGCGATTTTCGCGGTTCGAAAACTTCATCGCTTGAAACCGCCTCCCCCGAGGATAGTTGAGACCAGAAATCTTAAACATTTTAATCGCGTTGCTTTTGTTGAAGATCTAAACAAGGTTCCTTGGTCCTTGGTGAATTCCTTTTCAGATGTGGAGGACTCATGGGACACTTTTAAACAGCTATTTACTGAAGTTGCTGATTCTCATGCTCCAAAAATCCACGTGCGAGTTAGGGGACAAAGGGTACCATGGTTGACAAGTGAGGTGAAACAATTAATGAAAGAAAGAGATTACTTTCATAAACTTGCGCTGAAGACTAACAATGAATCTCATTGGAGTTCCTTCAAGCGCCAACGTAATGTGGTGACTCTGAAGCTCAGAAGAGAGAAACAACGGTATTTTCGTGACCAGTTTCTAGCGACTAAAGAAGATCCACGTGGGACTTGGAAAAACTTGAAACAATTGCTTGGCGGGTCGAAAAGTACTGGACCCGTTACGTGCTCTGCGAATGAAGTGAAAAATAAGTGCAATATATTCAATCACTATTTTGTCTCTTGCGCGGAAAACCTAAGGTCGACCAATCGATCTAGTGGGCAATCCTTTTATAAATGGTTACCTCAACAAGAACATTCAAACCATTTTAAACTCCGAGCTGTCACCTTTTCGGAGGTTCGAAAGATGCTTAAAGAATTGAAACCAAGGAAGGCTACTGGTATTGACGGTATTCCATCTCGTTTACTTAAAGACGGAGCCGATGCCCTGGCCACACCGTTATCTGCTATCTTTAATCTTTCTATCCTACAAAATGTGATCCCCGCGGAATGGAAAAAAGCGAAGGTAACCCCTTTACACAAGTCAGGTGCAAAGGATAACCCCCAAAATTATCGCCCCATATCAGTACTGCCTGTAGTATCTAAAGTCCTTGAAAGGCTAATTCACAAGCAGCTCGCAAGTTATTTTGACGAACATGGCTTGTTATGTATGTCACAATCCGGTTTTAGAAGAAAACACTCAACTGAGACAGCTGTCACCTACTTCGCTGATGAAATTCTTATGAACATGGATAAGGGCGAAGTCACTGGCTCCGTGTTTATCGACTTGGCTAAGGCTTTTGACACGGTTGACCATGAGATATTGATTAGTAAACTGAAGTACTATGGTGTTTGCGATGAAAGCCTACCGTGGTTTGCGAATTATTTTTCGCGAAGAAAGCAAGTTGTGTGTATTGATTCTCAATCATCAGAGGAGCTTGAAATTACTTCTGGAGTGCCTCAGGGGTCCATTCTAGGGCCCCTGTTGTTTATTGTCTACATTAATGATTTACCTCGTTCTTTGAAACATTGCTCAGTGAACATGTACGCAGACGACACAGCTATATATCTTGGTAGTCAAACCGTAGATACCTTAAATACTTATTTGAACCAAGATCTTGAATGTTTAGCCGAATGGCTAGAGGACAATAATCTTGTCTTAAATGTTACCAAAACTAAATCCTTGTTATTTACTTCTCAAAGGCACAAAGAGCGCGATTGTAAGCTAAGTTTAATTCTTCTAGGAAGGAAAATATCCTGCGTGACTACCTTCAAATATCTAGGTGTCGTTTTTGACAACTTTATGACCTGGAAGGCTCACGCGGATTATGTGTGTAAAAAGGTGGCATGCAGAGTTGGTATTTTGGGCCGCATTAGAGGTTTCTTGACAAAAGAGGTGTCTATACTAGTTCACAATACGTTGATTCTGCCATTGTTTGATTATTGCGATGTTGCTTGGAGTGGTCTGTTACAACAAGACCAGGATAGATTACAGCGTCTACAACACAGATCGGCGCGTATAATTACGTGTTGTACACGCTCCACTGAGGCAATGAATCAATTACGTTGGTCGAGTCTTTCCAAGAGACGCTCTTATCATAAGGTCAAGCTTGTTTTTCTTTGTCTAAACTCTTTAGCCCCTAGTTATTTCTTGGCATTTTTTACCAGATTTTCGAACATTCATAGCTATTCCACCAGGCAGAGCAGTAGGTTATTGTTACCTAGGGTGAAATCAAATTTTGGAAAAAACACGTTTCTTTTCAGTGGAGCAAAAATTTTTAATGAGTTGCCCACTGACATAACAAAAGCACAAGACACACAGACTTTCTGCCGCCGTGCAAAAGGGTTTTTATTATCGAAATAGTTCTTAGTGATTGTCTCTTAGTATTAAGTATTGTAAATAGATTTCTAACGTAGTTCTTAGTTTTTAAAGTGTACATGAATTTGTATTTTTAACTTAATGTTATCTATACAGGGCCCCCATGGATACCAGCCTTTGAGCTGAACGGGCTACCCTGTTTAAATAAAGTTTTACTTTACTTTACAATGGAACCCTGCTCCATGGAGACCCGCTTAATACGGACACCCGTTTATAACGGCCAGTTTTGTTTGTCCCGACAAAAAGTTCATATATTTTCACTAAATTTATACCGCTTAAAACGGACACCGGTTAATGCGGACGAGTAATTTCCCATGTCCCAAGTCACAAAATAGGTGATAGCGTCAACCCCGCTACGGACACTGGTCATACGAACAATCTATTTTCATTGTCTAAATTGTGTGCTTATTGTAGATATTGTACCCATTTAAATTATGACAGATTTCTACAGCGATTTATTAGTAAAAACAGTAGCAAAATAGTGCGACGTCGTTTGATTTTCGTGTTACAATGATCGTGAGTTTTCTTTAAGACGCACTTATTACAGTTACGTACAGATAAGAAGTTAAAGAACGCTTTCCGGTAAAAAAATGTCTGCTTTAGTCTTTACATCGATAAAACGTGTGTACGTGACGTACTAACCGGGTTCTACTGTAACACCGAGTTCAGTGTCTGCTGTCTATTGTACAAGGAAAAATGGAAACAAATAAAGAAACGGGTCCAGGTAACATTTGTTAGGCATTAGAAAATTATATACATCGGTGATATAGTCAAGGGCAGCATAGCATAGAAACTGAAATGTAATGTAAAAGTGCGGCATGGCAAAACCAGATTAATCCAACAACGTGTTGAACCCAAGTCAAAGCCTTTGCGGGCTACCTCGTAGATGAAATGTGACGATGGTTGCTTAGATTGTATAGGCTTACGCAGACGTTCTTTGGGTTTCATCATGCGTTGATACCCCACGCTACTTAAAAGTTGATCAAGTTAGAAACAGAAATTAATCTAATCAATGGAGGTTGATACATATTTCATGCTTTGTAGAATTCTACATCGTCCATGGGACTGAGAGCAAATCTTTAATTCGTCCAAAAAAAAAAACAAACAAACAAACAAGTGAATCATCGCCATCACCGCTTTTGATCGATTCCAGTTAATTTTGCTCGGGGCAAAAGAATATACTTCAACGTTTTCCCTTTCCGTACAGATTGAGTCGCCCCGGCAGAAGTTACTAATCTAGATTATTGACTAATCTACGAAAAACGGTTCAACTTTATTACACCAATATTCTGCATTAACTTGCAGTGTTGGTTTTTGCTAGTGCCAGAGTCCCGAGCTCTAAGGAAAATCTAACAGCGCTTACAACCGAGTGAATATCAAGGGCGAATCGTAAGTGGGACCATTAAGCTCGATGGAATTGTAGTTGGAAGAATCAGAATGTTTCCATTTCCTTTAGATTCCGTTTATCACCCCCGTCGCTTATGATCCTCAAAATACTGGATTGTCGGAGTAGGAAGCCTAAGCATAAACCAGCCACAATGCTGTTTCTCAAGCGGCAATCTAAAAGCCGGCTTTGAAATATGGTAGCAAACCTAAGTAGAAGCCACAGGGAGAGCCTACTAGCATTCTCCTTCCCACTACCTCTGTATCAAGGTTTATCAGTATCAATTTCCATTTGACCATTTTATTTGTTTTTCCTTTCTTTTTGTTTGTATAACTGTATAACTGACTGAGAATCGTACAGCTGACTAAGTATCGTACAGCTGACTGAGTACTGTACAACTGACTGAGTACTGTACAGCTGACTAAGTATGGTACAACTGGCTGAGAATCGTACAGCTGACTGAGTATTGTACAGCTGACTGAGAATCGTACAGCTGACTAAGTATGGTAAAACTGACTGAGAATCGTACAGCTGACTGAGAATCGTACAGCTGACTGAGTATTGTACAACTAAGTACTGTAAAACTGACTTAGTACTGTACAACTGACTGAGAATCGTACAGCTGACTGAGTATCGTACAGCTGACTGAGTACTGTACAACTGATTGAGTACTGTACAGCTGACTAACTATAGTACAACTGACTGAGAATCGTACAGCTGACTGAGTATTGTACAGCTGACTGAGAATCGTACAGCTGACTAAGTATGGTACAACTGACTGAGAATCGTACAGCTGACTGAGAATCGTACAGCTGACTGAGTATCGTACAGCTGACTGAGTATCGTACAACTGACTGAGTACTGTACAACTGACTGAGTACTGTACAACTGACTTAGTATCGTACAGCTGACTGAGAATCGTACAGCTGACTGAGTATCGTACAGCTGACTGAGAATCGTACAGCTGACTGAGTATCGTACAGCTGACTGAGAATCGTACAGCTGACTGAGAATCGTACAGCTGACTGAGTACTGTACAACTGACTGAGTACTGTACAACTGACTGAGTACTGTACAACTGACTGAGAATCGTACATCTGACTGAGTACCGTACAGCTGACTGAGAATCGTACAGCTGACTGAGTACTGTACAACTGACTGAGTACTGTACAACTGACTGAGTATGGTACAACTGACTGAGTATTGTACAGCTGACGGAGTATTGTACAGCTGACTGAGTATTGTACAGCTGACTGAGTATTGTACAGCTGACTGAGTATTGTACAACTCACTGAGCACTGTACAACTGACTTAGTACTGTACAACTGACTGAGTATTCTACAACTGACTGAGTATTGTACAGCTGACGGAGTATTGTACAGCTGACGGAGTATTGTACAACTGACTGAGTATTGTACAGCTGACTGAGTATTGTACAGCTGACTGAGTATTGTACAATTGACTGAGTATTGTACAATTGACTGAATATTTGTACAGCTGACTGAATACTGTACAACTGACTGAGTACTGTACAACTGACTGAGTACTGTACAACTGACTGAGTACTGTATAACTGACTGAATATTGTACAGCTGACTGAGTATTGTACAACTGACTGAGCATTGTACAACTGACTGCGTATTGTACAACTGACTGAGTAATTGTACAACTGACTGAGTAATTGTACAACTGACTATTGTACAATTGACAGCATCGTGAGCTGAGTATTGTACAGCTGACTGAGTATTGTACTACTGACTGAGTACTGTACAACTGACTGAGTACTGTACAACTGACTTAGTATCGTACAACTGACTTAGTATCGTACAGCTGACTGAGAATCGTACAGCTGACTGAGTATTGTACAACTGAGTACTGTAAAACTGACTTAGTACTGTACAACTGACTGAGAATCGTACAGCTGACTGAGTATCGTACAGCTGACTGAGTACTGTACAACTGACTGAGTACTGTACAGCTGACTAAGTATGGTACAACTGACTGAGAATCGTACAGCTGACTGAGTATTGTACAGCTGACTGAGAATCGTACAGCTGACTAAGTATGGTACAACTGACTGAGAATCGTACAGCTGACTGAGAATCGTACAGCTGACTGAGAATCGTACAGCTGACTGAGTATCGTACAGCTGACTGAGTACTGTACAACTGACTGAGTACTGTACAACTGACTTAGTATCGTACAGCTGACTGAGAATCGTACAGCTGACTGAGTATCGTACAGCTGACTGAGTATCGTACAGCTGACTGAGAATCGTACAGCTGACTGAGAATCGTACAGCTGACTGAGTACTGTGCAACTGACTGAGTACTGTACAACTGACCGAGTACTGTACAACTGACTGAAAATCGTACAGCTGACTGAGAATCGTACAGCTGACTGAGAATCGTACAGCTGACTGAGTATCGTAAAGCTGACTGAGAATCGTACAGCTGACTGAGTACTGTACAACTGACTGAGTACTGTACAACTGACTGAGTACTGTACAACTGACTGAGAATCGTACAGCTGACTGAGAATCGTACAGCTGACTGAGAATCGTACAGCTGACTAAGTACTGTACAACTGACTGAGTACTGTACAACTGACTGAGTACTGTACAACTGACTTAGTATCGTACAGCTGACTGAGTATCGTACAGCTGACTGAGAATCGTACAGCTGACTGAGAATCGTACAGCTGACTGAGTACTGTACAACTGACTGAGTACTGTACAACTGACTGAGTACTGTACAACTGACTGAGTATTGTACAACTGACTGAGTACTGTACAACTGACCGAGTACTGTACAACTGACTGAGTATTGTACAACTGACTGAGTACTGTACAACTGACGAGTTCTGATGTTTCTCTCGACTTTGACTCGGGAAACATCAGGACTGTCGGGGAAACTGTTTCCCTCCTGACCATATATTAAGTGGATATTGTACCACTGACACCGACCAAATCAATTTCACCACTTAGTAACTACCAAGAGTTTAATTTTTTACTCACCTAAACTTGCAGGAATTTCTTTTGTTTTCGCAGTGCTTTAAAAGAGAAAAGAATTATTAGTGACAAATCCAGCAACGACTTATCCACTCTGTCAGTGGAAAATTGGAAAAATACTCTGACCTGTCTCTTGAAATCTTTTGTATGCTACAGTTAATGATTAAACAGAAATGGAATAGTAATAATGTAGTGAAAAAAGAGTAGTATAGTGGAGAATTTCTCGTAACACCTCGGCCCGCTGCACGGGCCTCGGTAGTACAGGAAATCCTCCACTATACTACTACTAGACCACCACCACAGCGATGACGTCACGATTTCACAGACATACAAGCTTCAACTTACCCACCTTTTTTTGGTTGACTTTTTATAAGAGAGGTTAGATGAGGGAACACAACTTAGTGGTATAACGAGTCAGATGGACGAACAACCATTTAGGTGAATGCAACTTAATAGCATAAACAACCAAATGAGCGAACAACCATTTGAACAGAAGCGTCCTACCAAGGTATTAGCATCTGATATATCAACAATGAGGAACTATGCGGATCAACATGACATTGCGAGAGGCTATAGGCCGTCGGCAGACTGCTTCTGCGAACAACAGAGAGTCAATAAATGATGTGAGTTCCCAAATGGTCTCTACAAAGTCCTCAAAGCGGGTACGGTGGACCTTCCGAGTATGGGCGCCCACGAGGATGGTGGAAGAGATATGTTCGATAGAACCGTTTGACTTTGTCCACAATAAGTGTCTCGAGGGACTGCCGGATGGACGACAACAATTGAATTTCAGTATCATACGTAACCCACCAATCATAACCATGCGTTAAGGTCTCGCTATTCAGAAAGGCGCCACGTCTAGTTAGACATAAGCGGTTTATATGGCTATAAGCCATGGCAGCGCGAAAAAAGGAGCTCTTGTCATTGGAGGCACTGGCAGCCACGAAGGCTATAGAGTGTTTGGATTAGGGGGCGGGCTAAGCTAGCTAATGTTGAGAATATGCTGCCTTCTTGTTGGGCGGTTTTCTCAATCTGTGTCTTACTCATGCTTACCACAATTCCACTCCCCCCACTCTTGGCTTTCCTCATCCAATTTATTTGGTTCTTGGTAAGGAGGAGTTCATCCCCATGCCCAATCGGGTCGGAGGACACTTTCAAGGCAATGGCGGGCCTTGTTTGGTAGGGTTTTTGCTTCTGGCCTCCAAAGAGCGCAATCTTAAAAGGGTGATACACGATCGTTATGGCTACTATACTATTAGGTGAAATGTTTTTTTTTTTTCACACATAACCAATTGACCGCTAAGGTTCCTTATCTCGAATTTTTCTTTATAGTCTCCTTTAGGACAACCGAATAGACCCTGTAATCGACGTCCGGCGTTTGGTTAAGTTCGTATTTGAAGGTCAACTCCACTGGGTCGTTTGTTGCGGTTTCCTCGGTACTTTCTAGGTTGAAGTATATAACCGGGTAGAGTTAACGGGCTGCAATTGGGAACCCGAGCTGTGGTTATTCCTCCGATGGCTGTACTCGATGAGGTCTTCTAAGATGTCCATTTTTCAATTGTTTCTGTAATCGTCCTTGGGATAGGAGTAGTAGTCAGCGGTGGCCAAGCCAATCGGCTGCGTGTTTCAGCCGTCTCGCATTATTGCTGTATTGCCACCAAACACAGCCGCATGATGGCTTTTCAACTACCTATTACAATTCTGGTAGTCTCCCTGGCTCTACACAAGTGCTTGGTGCGGGAAAATGAGCTCCTGCCAACAATTGTTACAAGTATTTACTACACGGCAATCAAGATACGCTCCCTCGAAATCATTCAACCGAACACTTTCTACATATTTGCATATTCCAGATTGCTGTCATGCTGTCAACCGTGACGGCTGCGCGCCGGGTCCTGTTTTGCGCTCGAACTCCGTGGGAGCAGTACAGCTATTACTTATAATCGCAAACGACTGTTCGTCTATAAATCCCGGCCCGGTTAAACATTCTCGTGGGGTCTTCAAACGGCCCTGCAAATCTAACCAACAAGCAGTGCGATGAGTGCTCATATGCTCTTGGGACCGCACACTTATCGAAATAGCAGACAAGTTTAGTTTTTCACAACACGTGAAATCCCCGACACGCAAAAATAACTACCTCAACCTGGTGTTTTTGTTAAAGAGTTATCCATCATTAGGGGTGTATTCCTTACGTGGCTTTACTCTTGAGAGTGTCACCTTTCAGAAATACCTAGGCGTCTATATAACATCAAGCCTTCGTTGGGATAAGCAAGCAGAGGAAAAAAGAAGGCAAATAGAGTCCTAGGTATTTTGTAGAGGAACCTGTCATCGTGCTCCGCCCCGATCAAGGGGCGTTCGGCCAATCCTCGAGTACAGGTCGGTGGCATGGTCTCCGCACACCAAGAAGGACATGGTGGAATCCGTCCAGCGCAGAGCCGCCCGCTTTACGACCGGGGACTACGGCAGGTCAAGTAGTGTCACGGAGATGATAAGTATGTTAGGTTGGCAGTCTCTTCAACATCGTAGATGGTTGTTCACTTATTTGGCTGCTTATACTATTAAGTTGAGTTTGTCTTAATGGTTGACCTCGCATCTGTCTGCTTATACTATTAAGTTGCGTTCGTCTAAATGGTTGTTCGTCCATCTGACTCGTTACAACACTAAGTTGTGTTTGTCTAAATGGTTGTTCGCTCATTCGGCTGTTTATACTATTAAGTTGCGTTCGCCTAAATGGTTGTTCGTCTATCTGACTCATTACAACACTAAGGCGTGTTTGTCTAAATGGTTGTTCGCTCATTTGGTTGTTTATACTATTAAGTTGCGTTCGCCTAAATGGTTGTTCGTCCATCTAACTCGTTATTCCGCTAAGGCGTGTTTGTCTTAATGGTTGTTCGCTCATTTGGGTGTTTATACTATTAAGTTGTGTTCGTCTAAATGGTTGTTCGTCCATCTAACTCGTTAGAACACAAAGGCGTGTTTGTCTAAATGGTTGTTCGCTCATTTGTCTGTTTATACTATTAAGTTGCGTTCATCTTAACCCTTTCACTCCCAAGAGTGACTTTATAGATTTTACTCTGTCTAACGCCAGACGATTTTACTCGTCAAATGGAGACCCCTTGGGAGTGAAAGGGTTAAAAACTATCTCCCTTAACCCTTTCACTCCCAAGAGTGACTTTATAGATTTTACTCTGTCTAACGCCAGACGATTTTACTCGTCAAATGGAGACCCCTTGGGAGTGAAAGGGTTAAAAACTATCTCCCTTAACCCTTTCACACCCAAGAGTGACTTTATAGATTTTACTCTGTCTAACGCCAGACGATTTTACTCGTCAAATGGTGTTGTATGTTAGAGTAATTATACCCGGATTTTATTTTATCAGGAATTTATCAAGGATTTTATCAAGGATTTTATCAGATTTTATAAAAAATAAAAAAATTATCAAGGAATTTATCAAGGATTTTATCAAGGATTTTATCTAGGATTTTATTTTATCAGGAATTTATCAAGGATTTTATTAAGGATTTTATCAGATTTTATAAAAAATAAAAAAATTATCAAGGAATTTATCAAGGTATGATAGAGTAATTATACCGGGATTTTATTTTATCAGGAATTTATCAAGGAATTTATCAAGGTATGTTAGAGTAATTATACCGGGATTTTATTTTATCAGGAATTTATCAAGGATTTTATCAAGGATTTTATCAGATTTTATAAAAAATAAAAAAATTATCAAGGAATTTATCAAGGATTTTATCAAGGATTTTATCTAGGATTTTATAAAAAAATAAATAAAAAATAAAAAATAAATAAAAAATTGTTGTATGTTAGAGTAATTATACCCGGATTTTATTTTATCAGGAATTTATCAAGGATTTTATCAAGGATTTTATCAGATTTTATAAAAAAATAAAAAAAATTATCAAGGAATTTATCAAGGATTTTATCAAGGATTTTATCTAGGATTTTATAAAAAAAATAAATAAAAAATAAATAAAAAATAAAAAATTTGAATTTAAAAAAACAGATTTAAAGAAATAATAATATAATAGAAAATTGATGGACAAGAAGACAGTAAAAGAACTGAAAAAACTTGCCAAAGAGCGGGGTATTCCAAGATATTATGAATTGCGAAAACCTCAACTTATCGAAGCGTTGGGTAATGTGACAGACCTCAGAACTAATATCCCCAACCAGCCGCAAAGACCCATCCCAGCACCAAGGACTAAAATTCCTCAACCCCAACCCATCCCAGCACCAAGGACTAAAATTCCTCAAACCCAACCCATCCCAGCACCTAGAACTAATATACCCAACCAGCCACAAAGACCCATCCCAGCACCTAGAACTAATATACCCAACCAGCCACAAAGACCCATACCTAAAACAACGAACAAAACTTTTACTTGGACAAAGAATCAGACATTTAAAGTGGTGGACCGAGTTAAGTTTTATGAATCGCTTACGGATCTCACCAATAAAAATATCCTCAAACCAATAAAAAATATCCCCAAACTTACTAATAACAGACAACCCCAACCCATACCTAAAACAACGAACAAAACTTTTACTTGGACAAAGAATCAGACATTTAAAGTGATGGATCGAGTTAAGTTTTATGAATCGCTTACGGATCTCAAAAATAAAAATATCCCCAATCAGCAGCAAAGACCCATCCCACCCCCTAGAAAAAATATCCCCAACCAGCAGCAAAGACCTATTCCAGCCCCACGTACTAAAAAAGCTGAACCAATCAAACGACGACCTCCAACAACTTTTATAGTCAGACCACTAAAACCACCAGTTATTACCCCTAGAAGGAGTGAGGAAGCTGAATTGAATGAAAGGGAAGCACAAACCCCAACAAACCCAAATCGCCACGAAGTTAATGCTGATCTGAATAATGACTTATCAAACATGATTTTTAACGAACTCAGACCGGAAATAGAGATGCGTTCAACGATTGTTTACGGTTTTACGGCTAATATTTATCGCGGGAGTGGAGAAAAAGTTGATTATAGGAAAACCCTTCGTGGGGAGGGGACTTTTACAAGTTTATCTGAAATAGAGGGTTATATAAAAAGGTGTGAGACCAAAAGGTTAGATTTGGAGAATGTTGAAGTGTGGAACAGCGCATACCTACCAGCAACAGAGGTCGTTGAAACCCCAGGCGTCTTCCAAGGTAGGGTTGAGTTCACTAAGATAACAGTAAAAGTAATTCACAGCAACGAACCTTTAATGGGGTGTGGACCCTTACCAGATTGGTTACATAACAAGAAATGCATTCACGCCGTCGACGATAAGAAAGACAATCTATGTGTCTGGAGGTGTCTCGCTATTTACTTTGCCTATCGTGATAATATACCTAGACCTGCCGAGGACACTACAAGAAAGGCTCTAAAACTAGCCCGAGATTTTTATGATAACCAAGAATTGAAACCTTCAGACGTGAGGGCGACGAAACTTGTTGATTTTGAGGGTATTGCTAAGAGGTTTTCTGTTAACATCCGTCTGTACGAACCAAAAAACCAAAAGGTTTGGAAACTAGTGTTCGGGAAAGACCAGTTCAAAACGAATTTACCATGTGTAGATATCGGACTATATAATGGACACTGTTTTTACATCAAGAATATAGACCTGTTAACTGAACTCTGGGAATGTTCTGGATGCCAGCAAAGATTTAACAGACATGATAATTACAATAGACACGTTACAGAAAAAAGATGTTCAGGAGGAAAGACACAATTGATATGCAAAGGGGAAAAGTTCAAACACATCATGAATAGTTCAGAAAAGGTGTTTTATGGAGGTAATACCCAATTTAGTTATGTTGGTTGTAAATGGATCGAAGCGCAGTCTAAGACTAGAGGTAAACACATTCATCACGCTCTCTGTGGGCATGGGGGTGAGCGGTGTGTGAAGAACGGTAAAAAGGAGATTTTGGTTGATGGATACGAGCCGGAGACTAAGACCGTTTTTCAATTCTATGGGTGTAAATGGCACGGCTGCCCCTGTTCAAGTGATGATGAAAAGAGATACAATGAAACTATTGAAATGGAACAGAAGATCATAAACTTGGGGTATAATGTTGTATCAGTTTGGGAGCATGAAAAACCTGAATTAAGTGATATAAGACTTGAAAAGAAATTTACCCCATACCGTTATTTTATTGTTTATGATTTTGAAGCATTGCTCCCAAAAATTTCTCAACAGATGACTGCCGACCTGACTTTCAACACCAAACATATTCCAGTTAGTGTTGCTATCACCGATAATTTTACAAACGAACCTACCTTTCTTGTAAACTCAAACCCAGAAGAGCTTATCAAAGACTTTATTACAGATTTAGAACACCGTCGGAAAGCTATTATCGAAAAAGTTACAAAAGAATACCCGCTGCCTGATGAAGATTCTATTCCCAAGAACGTGTTAGAGCAGTACAGAAAGTGGTGTAATCAAGTTCCTGTTTTAGGGTTCAATAGTGGTAAGTATGATATCAATATGATCAAAGAACATTTCGTAAAACACATGACCGAGCAAGCCGGGGAGATTTTTGTGGCTAAGAAAGAGAATAACTATATGTTCCTGACAACTGACCATTTTAAATTTTTAGATGTGATGTCCTACTTAGCTCCAGGACTCTCTTTTGATAAGTGGTGTAAAGCAAACAACTGTAAAACACAAAAACTTGTATTTCCTTATGAATGGTTGGATAGTTATAAGAAGCTTTATCACGTAGGTCCTGTGAAAATTGAAGACTTTTACTCAAGTCTCCAACAGGAAATCACAGTGTCTCCTGAAGAATATGAAGAATTTAAGATCGAATTCAAAAAGCGGGGTTGTGTTAACATGATGGATTGGTTGAGGGAGTATAACCTAGCTGACGTTGTACCTTTCGTAGAAGCTTTAGAAAAGACACGGGAGCAATATTACCCAGATGAAATTGATATATTAAAAGATGCTGTATCTATCCCAGGTATCTCAATGATGTATGTGCTTAATAAAGCCATAAAAAAGAATAAGAGAGACGAGCCTGCCTTATATGCTCCAGGTAAACCTTGCTTTCACAAATGTGCTAAGACTTGTAGTAAAAAGGATTGTAAAGAGTGCTCCAAGGTAAGGAAAGAATGTACAGAATGTCCTAAAAACAAGGCTTATGAACTCTTGAAAACAGGTATGGTTGGAGGGCCTAGTATTGTGTTTACCCGCTATGCAGAGAAAGATAAGACAAAGATTCGCCCCCATAAATATAAAGACCCAAAAACTTGTAAGTCTGTCGGTGGTTATGATGCAAATAGTTTATATCTAGACTGCTCGGGTCAAGAAATGCCCTGTGGTAAAGAGGAATTCATTGAGGCTGAAAACCCAATAGATTCTGAATATGTTAACAAGGTTTGTGAAGACATTCTCGCTAACAACCTTTTCGGATTTTGTCAAGTGGATATCCATGTCCCTAACAATCTCAGAGAGAAATTTGAAGAGTTTTCACCGTTGTTCGTTGTAGATAGTATTCCAGAAGATCTAGTCCCTGAACATATGAAACAATACCAAAAAGACACTGGCAGAAAAACTCTAAAAGGTACTAAAAAATTGCTTGGGGTGACTAAGGCGAAGAAGATCTTACTATATACACCCCTACTGAAATGGTATATTAATCATGGTTTAGAGGTAACAGCTGTACACAAGATTTTAAAATATGTACCTGGAAGACCTTTCAAATGGTTCCCAGACGAAGTAAGTAGCGCTCGAAGAGATGGAGATATCGAGGTTATGACCGAAAAGTTACACAAAGCTGTTAATGAAAACGAGAGAGATGATGTAGACACCACTATTAATGAATTGAAGCAATTCCCTGCTATATCCACCTTGATTGAAGATAACAAAGACCTTCAAGTGTTGATTGAAGACCTACATTCCAAGTATGAAGGTTGTAAAGAACTGGGCGATACTTACAAACTAAAAGGAAATTCATTCTATGGAAAAATGATCGAAGATCTCGAAAGACACACAAAAACAAGATATACTAAAGACGAGGTCGAGGTTGATAAAGCCTTCCGCAGCCCCTTCTTTGAGGATCTGGAAGTAATCAATGAAACATATGAATTAAAAGAACGAAAACGTCAGGTAAACGTAAATCGGCCTTATCAGTGTGGTATAGCTGTATATCAACTGGCTAAACTTCGCATGTTGCAGTTTTACCACGACTTCCTCGATAAATATGTCGATCGAAGTGATTTTGAACTAATTCAAATGGACACCGATAGCCTGTACATAGCTCTTTCGGATGAAAATTTTGATAAGATTATAAAACCTGAACTACAAAAAGAATACTTTAGTGGAGGGAAAGAAAAATTCCTATCAACCTCAAAATACCACGACAAGACACCCGGGCTGTTCAAGCTGGAGTTTAAGGGGGTCCGAATGATTGCTCTTGCACCAAAATGTTATTACGCCGAAGACGTGAACGGAAAAACAAAGTTTAGTTGCAAAGGGACCTCCAGAAAGCAAAATGATATGACATGGGATCGATACTACGAAGCTTTGAACGGGGCGAAAGATAAAGTGTAAAATACCGGCTTTAGAGTTAACAATAATCAAATTGTAACATACACTCAAAATAAATTAGGATTGAGCGCCTACTACGATAAACGTATTGTGGCAGACGACGGAATTCACACAGACCCTTTGTATTAGCTCATTTCATCACAGAATTAGGCGGCAGCTCAGTATCGTCTGATACAACCTGAAGTTCTTCCCTCACAAAACCACGCCTCGGTCCATCTAGTAAATAATACAACACTGGCTGATTAGATGAAACCACACTACTTGATATATCATAAACCTGAATACTCCAAATAGGATCCGTAGCTCGTCTTCGTTCACCACCCTCAAGTTCACCCGGAGTTAGTAAGTATCTAACCCTGACCCCAAGCGGCAGCCTCACCTCATCATGTCCAACAACTCGCTTATATTTTGGAGGATCAATATCAACCTCTTTCAATCTAATGGCTTTTACAGGCTCTTTACCAGTTATTCTCGTTGGTACACTATTTAAAGTTTTCAAAATAGCTGGTAATCGTTTCACCCATACTCTAGATCGATTATCACTAATCATTTCTTGTGCATATTGATGACTAAATAGTTTTTCTGATAATGTTCTATTTGCTCTTTCAACAAATGCTTGAGCTCTATGGTTTCCAGCCTCACTTCTCTGGATGTTTACATTATGTATGTTCATAAGTTTTGTCACATCACCCATAAATTCTCTTCCAGGATCAACAATTAATTTTTTAGGATATTTTAACTTTCTAGAGTAAATATTACTGAAGGCTTTAGATATCTCATGACTTTCTTTTGATGTTAATGGTTCAGCATCTTTGTATCGACTAGCTATATCAATCACAACCAGAGCATATCGATATGTCTTTCTTCCTACTCTATCATGTGGTAAAAATAATAGATCTGCTTGGTGAATCTGATTCGGTTTATCCACAGTCCAGTGCGGTCTAGGGATATACTTTGGAGCTGGTAGATAGATTTGCCATAGAGCCTGTTTCTCAAGCCATCTTTTAACCTCAGCTTCACTAACTTTTCCTTTTTCAGCTAATTTAGGAATGGCAGAATAACCTTTCCAATATCCATAAGTTGAATAGTATATTTTTGATAACATGTTTTCGTTACTCATTTAAAAGAATACTCTACCTATCTTTAAAATAAATCAATATGTCGCAAGCTATATCTGATGAAATTAACCCAAACAGGATTCCACTAGAGCCACTCGGTTTGAAAGCGGAATCGTCACTGAATCGAATTACACTCAATCCCTCATCCGCTAATCCTGAAGAAACACTATATATAAATATTCCACAACTTTCTCAAAATGTAGTGATTGTCCCAGGAAGTGTATCTCTACTATTTGACTTGACTGTTGATGGTCATGCTAACAACACCCTTGTGAATAACGTAGGCAGTAACCTTGTATCCAGACTCAGGGTTCTTTTTGGTGGAGAAACACTACAGGATACTCAAAGATATGATCTCTTTCAAACCTACCATGACTTATACTTAACAGCTGAAGATCGTCAGAATGGAATAAAACAAGGTATTTCTTCTGAAAACATGAGGAAGCTTAGGACAAATGCGGGTGATAAGGTAACCTCAGGAAATGATAAGGAAGTAGCTCTTGCAGCAGTATACAACACCAAGTACCGTATCCCACTCAACCATCCTATTCTCAGCAAGCATGGGGTTTTCTATCCAAAGGCGTTACCTCATTCACTAATCTTTGAGATTACACTGGCCTCAGTTTCTGATATTGTTGTTTATTCTGACAAGACCAAGACTCCAACTTACAAAATCGAAAACCTCGAGTTGGAATATTCTTGTATCTCAAGTGAATACTTAGCTAGTGAGGCTCAGTCAGCTTATCAGGTTGGTAAAGTATTCTTTTACGAGAATGTACTTCTCCACAAAACTTTTACCATCTCCAAACCTAATGACAGTTACATAAACGAGTACATTAATATACCTAGGAGATCAATGTCAGGGATATTGTGCTTGTTCACAGAGAGATATGTCGGAGGAGTAAGAGATTCTGAAAAGTTTGTAAATCCAAATATAACATCAATCGACATTAACGTTGACGGCATGCCAAACCGTATATACTCCAAGGGAATGAAACCGTCAGACTTCTGGGATTCAGTAATTAAACGTTTCGGTAAAGAGGGTGTCAAGCTAAATGATTTTTATGTCGACAAGTTTGCTCTATGGATTGACTTGAGAACTCACCATGACAATAGTATTCATGGGGGAGGTATGGCCTTGAACAATACACGAGATGGAGTAAAACTTGAAATGAAGAGAAAAGTTGGAGGAACAGGAAATATCACCTGTCACATGTTCGTAGTGGCTGATGCGTTGATGGAGATCATGAATTCAAACTTAAGATCGATAATGTATTAGTTAAAAAGATGGAAGAATTACGAGATAAAGTTCCTTTTCATTGCATTATAACAGGTCCAACAAATTGTGGAAAGACAAAGTACCTCACGGATCAGCTAAGAGGACCGTTCCGAAATGTTTTTGAATACATTGTTCTAATATGTCCAACTTTTTCTAAAAATAAAACCTATCATAAATTTGCTCAAGGAGATAAACGTTTCTTGGTATTATCACCAGATGCTAGTAACAGTGATGAGATTAATGAGTTATTAACTGATTGTCAAACTTTGTTCTCTGGTACAAATACACTAATAATTTTAGATGACTGTGCTGTATCGAAAGATCTAAAGAAACGCTCAAACAAGTTTATAGATCTAGCATTCTCTGGAAGGCATCATGGATTATCAGTGTGGGTTCTCACTCAACAATTAACATCCATAGCAAAACCATTCCGTGAAAATGTAGCTTGTGTTGTTACATTCCATAATCCATCACAAAAAGGGATGAAGATTCTTTTTGAAGATTATGGAGGTGATTTAGAATCAGAAACTCGTAAAAAGTTTGTAGAAATTTTGAAAACTGAAAAATATTCGAGACTATGTTTGTGTTTACGTTATCCATTCCAATGTTATTTAGAGATTCCTGCTGTGATTTAAAAGAATCTATATATTATTAGAAAATTTAAAAGATGACAAGCGTTGAAGATTTTATTGAAGAACAGCCAGAGGTAAAAGATGAGACCAAAGATAATGATGTTGAAATAAAACAAGAATCATTAGCTATTCTCGCATCTCTTGGTACTACAAAAGAATATTTAGGTGTTGATATGAGTCTAGGTGATATAAAGAAACTCACAGCAAAAGATGTTGAAAAATATTATAATCGATACCAGACAGTATTAGGTAAGAAAATTAGTGGTGGATTAGTAGATTCATCTCTTCAATTAGTTTCTCATGTAATTTCTTACTTGGTTCCTGTAGATGATATCGATGCGCTTTGTAAAGACTTGAAGAATGATGATTTGGTTAATCGTGAACTGACAAACTTTGTAGGTCTCTTAGCATTAAAAGGTGGAAGATTGGTAGCACTTGCTAGTGGACTATTCCAGGTTGCAAAACACATTAAAATCAACAAAATACAAGAAGTTTCAAGTACTACTGAGCAGACTACTGAGAACAACTGATTTAAAGATTCTTTACTTTGTGAAATAAAAAATCATGTCTGATGAAGTTGTTGAACAAATTACAATGGATCCACCTCCTACTAAAAATAAGAAAGCTGTTAAAGAGAAAGATCCCAAAAAGGTCGCTGCCGGTAAGAAACTAGCAGAATATAACAAAAGAGCCAAAGAAGCGTTAGCCAGGGAAACAGAAAGGGAAAAAGCTAGGGAAATGAAACAGGAAGAAAATATAAATACAGAAGAAGAAACTACAAAAGCATGGATTCCAGAGCTATCTTTTACTACTGTGTTATCTCTTGTTGGAATAGGGTTTACTGCAGTTGACATGTTTATGAGGTACTATAAAAACAGAAAACCACCAACCCAACCACCACCCTCAAATATTCCTACCCAACCAACCCAACCAACTCCGAAAATAGTAATGCTCTGAGGAAAGTAGTTTAAAGATTTTCTCTAACCACAATAAAAATCATGTCAACTGAAAACAAACTTGTGAAAACTGTTACTGATTCAGCCGTAATTATAGGATTGGCTGCTGGAGTTGGATATGTAGCTAAAAAGGCTATGAAAGAATCATTCATCAACGATCCATCCTCAAGTATTACAAACTATGCTAAATGGGTCGCTGTCCTGTCCGGTAGTATGTACCTAAAAACTTATTTAGAAGATCAAAAGATTTTGCCAACTTAAAGATTTTAAATATTGATCAATAAATGGCGACAATAGTAATGATGATTGGTGGAGCTATTTTGAATGCTACTACCTTCGTTGGTGGGTCATATCTTGCAAAATATCTCTCAGGTGATAAAACAGATGCAGAGCGAATAAGACACGACAAGGCAATAGAAAAATATCAAAAAGATTATGCCACATACCAGGAAAATAGACAGAATCTCATTGATTGGTACTCTCAACAGCGGGATGCTAAACACCAAGCTTCACAAAATATTTCGAATACCGATGAAGCTTTGAAATTGTATAGTCAGACACATGAACCAAAATTCTCTGATTATTATAGACCTAGCAGCAATCAAAAGATGGGTGAGATGGTATATGTGGGTGGTGGTATGCTGGCATTGGGTTATATGGTTAGTAAATTCTTTTAGTTAATTGTGTGATCAGTTTAAAGATTTCTTACTGATACAAGTAAAAAATCATGGCAGAAGGTGGAGATATATCAGAATTTGATCCGACTAAACTAAATGATCCAGACGATGTTGGTGATGATGATGGGAATTATAAATTTAATTTGAAACAAATCACAAACACATCAACCAGTCGTCAAACTAAACATGATGTAAAATTTAAAGAAACTTCATTTGGTGGTCGTGAAACTGATCCCTTATTGTTAAAAGATTTGGAAGAGATGGAAATTGAACAAGATGAAGCTTGGTATAGAATCAAATCAAAATTCCCAAAAGCTAATACTTCCAAGTTCATAGCTAAAATTAATGATTTAGGTCATGTAATTGTGAAACTGTTTAGAAAAAATTCAAGACCTTATACTTTATTAGGTAAAGATGATGAAATTAATGATAAACTCCCCAAGACTATAATGGACAGTCTAGGTCCAAGAGCAGAAGAAGTTGTGGAAGCTAATGATGGTGAAATAGCTAAGATAGAAGAATCACTAAACAAAAAGAAGGAGGAACTAAAATTCCATAAGGATAATCCTCTGAAGACCCCAGAAATACATAGCCGAATGGAGACTCTGGAGAGGGAAATTGGTGAGCAGGAGAATGAGAAAGCCAATCTGGAGGGTGAGAATGAGCAAATCCAGGAACGAATGTCATTACGGGATCGTGTGAAGGCCATCTTCAAAAAGTATGGTTTTACAGTCTTTGCCGTTGTGAGTGCTGTAGGTGTTGTTATCGGTGTTATCGTTTCTAATCTTTCTAAAGGTCTAACCAAATTGGGTAAAGGTGTTGGTAACGGTTTGAAAACGATTGGTAAGAAACTTGGTGAGATATTACCTGGAATGGTTGGAGCTATCGTGAGCTTTCTGTTCAAGACTGCCGGTGATGTTATTGGATTTTTAGGTAAAAATGCTTGGCTTTTGATAGTGGCTGTGGTTCTATATTTTGTGGAACAATTTAAAAAGAAGAGGAGATAAGTAAAAAAAATAATGAATGATACAAAGTTTCTATCTATCACTATGCTAACTCCTGAAACAAGAATTTATCTGGATCCACCCTTAACCAATGTAAAAAAGATACAATTACAATTTGGTTTCCTTCGTAATGCAAACTATACAAATCCTTTATACTTAATGTGTGATCTTATAGAGCCAAAGTTTTCATATTCAAATTGTTGTAAAACCATCGGTGAAAATTTAGAACTTAAACCCTCACAAGTACTAGCTGTTATTCCACCATATGAAAAACATCCTTATTTAAGAATTCCACAAACCAAAAATCCGGTCAACTACTTTAGTTTATGGGTTATAGATGAAAATGGAAAAAAACCTAACTTAAATAACGAACCTATCCGAATTCATTTAAAGATTTCCTGTTGATCAGTAAAATATGGATGACTACAATAGAATTTATCCACAATTACCTATGAATGGGGATCCAATTAATTTCAGGCTTCAAAAATCGTGTGAAGCACTACAAAATCTCGAGAATGAAATGAGGCATTATGAGAATGTTAGGAAAAAATATAATCGAGTGAGGGGTATATTTACAAAAATCAGTGTTGGTAGTGGGGTGGTTTCAGTTATCCTATCTGCAAGTGGACTGGGAACCTCTCTTACTGGTTTTGGTGCTGTTGCTGGTATCCCATTAGGAGTTGTCGGAGGTATATGTGGGGGAATATCAGTTGGATGTGGTGTGGCTTCCAAAAGACTTTCACATAAAGTTGGTAAACATGAACAGACTGTTTCTCTAGCAAAAGCAAAAGTAAATACCATTCATGATTTAGTTTCAAAGGCACTGAAAGATAACGCTATCTCTGACCAAGAATTTTCTCTAATTTTAGCAGAGGTGGATAAGTTTGAAAAACTAAAACTCGAAATCCGCCAAAAAACCGGGAAAGATACAGAAAAAAACTTAAATATGAATCAGATAAGGACAGAGGTTCGTGCAGAAATATTAAAGGATCTAACCGGTCCCGTACGTTGAAATTTTCATTTGAGAGAACGCCTGTAGGATGGAATTATGAGATTGGTCTTAGAAAAGAACGGTGTTGATTTAAAAAAATCTTATTATCAACATAAATAATAAGATGGGCTTACTTAATGATTTCAGAAATAGATATCCAAAGGCTGATCACGGTCAATTCGAAGTTGTAGCTGATCCGTATGGTGGTTACATTAGGTGGAAAGTTAATGGGACAACAATCATGTCTTATGATGATCCCACTGGAAAGACGTGGACTGATGACCTATCACCCCGTTTGAAAAGACTGTTATGGAAAGATTTAGGATTGGATGATGATGCATTGGCTTCATTCCCAAAGAGTCTAACTTTAACCAATCGATCTTATCCAATACCTTCCATTGATTTTGATGACTTTACAAATAATATCACAAAAATGCTGACCTCACTGGATATATACGTGTCAAATAACAAAAAATTCACCGCTAAGATGCGTAACATATTTACATCCCAAGTTGTTACTTTCAAGTTTGGTAAACAGAGTAGAAAATGGTTGAATGCACCTGATATGAATTATTGGCCTCAACAACTGAACTTTGCAGTGTGGTGTACGTGCGACCTCTGGTTGTGGTATAAGTCCTTTCGAGAGTCTAAACTATCCCAAAGTCGTAAGTAGCTTCATTAAATTTCATGTGTATTTCACCATAAGACGAATACTGTATGAATTGAGTCTTCCCCTACCTGATGATCAACCTTTTGTAATAAACAACAACCCTTACAACAAAGTCGCATATCAACGATTGTGTGCTGAATTTGGAATTGGTAATAATTCTGATTTTAGATGGAAAGGTGGTAGAAACGGAGGATTGGGTGATATATTCATAGATTATGGTGCTGGATACAATGGATCGGGTGGTGGATATCAAAATGTTCATATTGTAAGGAATTACGATGATGAGGCTGATCAATGGCCTGGTGAAGGTGGTAAATTTGCTGATGAAGGAGGTAAGAATGAAAAGGGTGACCTCATCTCATTCATCCGTAATGACGATTTTGCTGATTTCAAATATGCTTGGTTTATCCCAACAAGTGGTCATGGACTCACTAAAGCTGGACTTGGTAGATTAAATCGATCTGCTGAAGCTTTTGTTTACTGTATATTGGGGGCGCAAGTCAACACTAGAAACTCGATTTACGGTAATGGTGGTGGAGCGATCGAGACTCAACAAGAATTCTTAGCTCTATTTGAGAGTAGTGTGATCGAGAATGATATTTCTAGTTCTATCCAAAGATATCAATTAGCTGTACAGGAAGCGAAATTACGGCTTGATTTAGCTATTGCTCCTGGTGTATGGTTAATGCCTAGTAATATGATAATCAACACTGAGAGCGTGACTGGTTTTAATAATAAACTTATGAAAGCTAGTAGTGATATGAATTTTGGGGTGAATAATTCCCTAAACACTGAAGCAAAACAGGTTGGAATAAATCATAACTTAGGATCTTCAAAGGTAAAGTTACCACATAGAACTGAAACGAAACCAAAACTAAAATCCTCACAACCAAAACCAAAACCTATTATAGAAACAGACTCAACGCAGCATGACACACAACACGAAAAAAATCTATTAGCATTCATAGTTGTCGCTGGTGGATTAGCGTGGTATCTATTTCGGTAGATGACTATTTCACGTTATTATGATTGTGTGTAAATTTTGTTATGTAACACTGACTTGTGTTATATAACTTAATGTTTTTGTTGTGTCTCTTGTGTTGTGTGACACTCTGTACACTTCGACTTTATTTTATTGTGTTCGCATATGCATAACCTACAATGCCATTTTTGTTTTCTATGAATACATATTTCAGATCCTCCACACTCTTTACATACGTTTTTCATTCGATTATGCTCGCAAATACTAGTGCCGCCACCACATTCTCTACATCTATCTTTCCTTCGATTATGAGAGCATATTTGTGATCCACCACAATCCTTACAATAATATTTATATTTTCCATGAATACAGTTATACTTTTTTTTATCAATCTCAGGTATCTTTTCATTTGTGGGGATAGGTCTAGGTTCAGTGGTGTCTATATTACCCAACGCTTCGATAAGTTGAGCTTTTTTCATTCGATAATATCCTTTAATACCCCGCTCTTTGGTAAGTTTTTTCAGTTCTTTTACTGTCTTCTTGTCCATCAATTTTCTATTATATTATTATTTCTTTAAATCTGTTTTTTTAAATTCAAATTTTTTTATTTTTTATTTATTTTTTATTTATTTTTTTTATAAAATCCTAGATAAAATCCTTGATAAAATCCTTGATAAATTCCTTGATAATTTTTTTTATTTTTTTATAAAATCTGATAAAATCCTTGATAAAATCCTTGATAAATTCCTTGATAATTTTTTTATTTTTTATAAAATCCTAGATAAAATCCTTGATAAAATCCTTGATAAATTCCTTGATAATTTTTTTTATTTTTTATAAAATCTGATAAAATCCTTGATAAAATCCTTGATAAATTCCTTGATAATTTTTTTATTTTTTATAAAATCTGATAAAATCCTTGATAAATTCCTTGATAATTTTTTTATTTTTTATAAAATCTGATAAAATCCTTGATAAAATCCTTGATAAATTCCTGATAAAATAAAATCCCGGTATAATTACTCTAACATACCTTGATAAATTCCTTGATAAATTCCTGATAAAATAAAATCCGCGTATAATTACTCTATCATACCTTGATAAATTCCTTGATAATTTTTTTATTTTTTATAAAATCTGATAAAATCCTTAATAAAATCCTTGATAAATTCCTGATAAAATAAAATCCTAGATAAAATCCTTGATAAAATCCTTGATAAAATCCTTGATAAATTCCTTGATAATTTTTTTATTTTTTATAAAATCTGATAAAATCCTTGATAAAATCCTTGATAAATTCCTGATAAAATAAAATCCGGGTATAATTACTCTAACATACAACAAATGGAGACCCCTTGGGAGTGAAAGGGTTAATGGTTGCTCGTCCATCTGACTCGTTAAACCACTAAGTTGCGTTCGTCTAAATGGTTGCTCCTTCATCTAACCTCTCTTATAAAAAGTCAACATATCTCTTCCACCATCCTCGTGGGCGCCCATACTCGGAAGGTCCACCGTACCCGCTTTGAGGACTTTGTAGAGACCAATTGGGAACTCACATCATTTATTGACTCTCTGTTGTTCGCAGAAGCAGTCTGCCGACGGCCTATAGCCTCTCGCAATGTCATGTTGATCCGCATAGTTCCTCATTGTTGATATATCAGATGCTAATACCTTGGTAGGACGCTTCTGTTCAAATGGTTGTTCGCTCATTTGGTTGTTTATGCTATTAAGTTGCATTCACCTAAATGGTTGTTCGTCCATCTGACTCGTTATACCACTAAGTTGTGTTCCCTCATCTAACCTCTCTTATAAAAAGTCAACCAAAAAAAGGTGGGTAAGTTGAAGCTTGTATGTCTGTGAAATCGTGACGTCATCGCGGTGGTGGTCTAGTAGTAGTATAGTGGAGGATTTCCCGTACTACCGAGGCCGTGTAGCGGGCCGAGGTGGTACGAGGAATCCTCCACTATACTACTATAACATTCATCATAATTATTATATTTATATATATCTTACAATAGTTTAAATTGCAAGTTAGGAGACCTGAAATATTTTATAAATCTATGACTTGTAGCTCAACAAGCTATGTTTCACAAAAATCAAATTGGACATACCTGTCAAGTGTCTTGTTCAGGGGTGATCAGGTTGGCTGTAGACCTCCTTTCATACCTGCAATGAATGGCATTGCTCAATGACAACGTACAAATAACTCAGGTAATAACTCACCATTATAACAGTTCAATGGAACATTTAATTGGGGTGCTATTGATGTTCCAAGCTTGTAAATAATGTCCTAAATGGAGAGGCAATTAGTGGTGGTAATTATACCATTATCTCAATTACTTGAGAGAATTTAACACTGCTTTGCAGTGCTCTCTTTCTTACACTAAGCAACTTCACATCAGAGGTGTAAAAGGAGCACCACAGGCCACTTAATCACTCTCTCAAGAGGACAGAGGAGTCAAAACATTGATTAAGTGAATTGTAATTCTATTAAAGTTACACTTGTTATGTTAAATCAGCAGAGGATCAAACTATGTGTTTGCAAGACCTGAAAACCTCCATGCAATCACAATTCCAACCCAGAATACTTCACTTCCCCCATTCCTTACAAATTACAATTAAAAAAACCCCAATGCTCTCACTGTTTCAAAAAGCCATCTGTGATATAGGTATATTAGATAAACCTATTTTCTGAAGTCACCCAATTAAGGAATGCTGTCACAAAACAATGAAGCTTTGGTATACTTAAAGTCAAATGAAATCATTTCTAGAATCAACGCTTTCCATCCATCCGATTGATTTATAAACAATTATAACTACAGGCAATTATTATAAATGACCATAAATCATCATGATGACAAGAGTATAACTTACTGATTGTAGTATTTGTACAACACGTAACAATCAGTCCACAATTCAATCAATCCTTTCTGTACAACTGATGATAAAAGCTATCTACACATGAGCAAAACACAGAAAAACAAGTTACCAGTTTCTGCAGCAATCCAACAAACAGATCAGATCACAGTGACCTTGAATTAACAACAATAAAGAGCAGTCAGTTTTACACTCAAGCAGCATTTCACTAAATTTCCCAGTAATGCACGCACAAGCTCACAAACCAGCATTATTACTATAAAGGCTGTCAATTCCCAATTTATACAGTACCCGTAAAGCTGACAATATTCAACAACCCCATAAACTGATCCAAACTCCCATACAATAGTCATTTAACTGACCTTGCATACTAATTACTGTACATTTTCAGTTTGCGTTATTCAACATACGGTATAAGACACTACAAACTTCCAAATTCAAATACTCTTTCGAAAGAATTTATATAAACTACATTTAAGCTGACGAGATTAATCCAATAACCGTTATGACTGTGCACATTGCCAGTTCCATTTTTTCCAAACAGTGTGATGCTTAACTCTCAGAAATCAACTGCCATTAATTCAAAATAGAGAAATTACTTATTGGTTTAACTCATTACCTCAACCGTTCCAAATACAACCCAATATTTGAACTACTTACACTCCACTCACCAATCCATAGAATGGCTCAGTACAAAACACTATTTCCATCTTTAGGGTTGTCCATCTATACTGAAGACTCGCAGCAGCCCCACCAACAAATGAAAAATCAAATTCGTTGAAAATTCAAATAACATGCTGGCTTTCAGAAGACATTGCATGATCCAACTGGCCAACCAAATTTTGCATAACTCCTATAGGGAAATTTAAATTGAACAACTTATAAAGATTGAAAAACAACTGAGTCTTAAACTACTAAGTTTTATACAGCTCAATGAATATTGTGCAACTCTACAATACAAAGCCTATCATAAAAAAACACCAAAATGAATTACCGGTAACAAAGCATAAAATAATTATAACTATGTTGTACATGCACTATAGAATAAAAGTTGAAATTCACAGACCTCTTTACAAAGATAAGTTTTCGAAAGCTTTGTATGCATACAGTAAATGCTATACTTTGCATTGAGCGAGTGGTACAGTGAGGAGCTCTTGGTCTCTGGAATGCAATGACCTAGAGAACCTGTAATGCCTCAATCTACATGAAATATAAGGCAGTGGTTTGCTGTGGAGTGCTTTATAGACCATTAACAATAGCTTGAAAAGGATACAGAGTTTTATAGGCACCTACACAGTTTCAATAAAGTACTCCTTCATCTTACTTATAATTATTGAGGTGCAAGACATACTGTAGATGTAGCTTGAATATTATTGGGGTAATAGAATCGTAATAATAATTCTCTTTTTTTTCTCCAAAGTTGTGATTGTTTTGATTAATTGGCAATTAGTACTGTGAATTGTCCAAGTCATCCTATAATTATAATAATCACATTGGAAAATAAATCAGACACTGGGCTCCTTGTTGGCCATTTTGGTCATCATTAATTTTGTATGATTAGTAATGGTAATAGGACTGAGTGGAGTCCAATTCGGTCTGTAATCATACGAGTGATAAACAAAATCTTTGTTTAATCACGAGTATGATCGCAGACCAAATTGGACGACACAAAGTCTTATTACCAATTAATCATAACTTTAACAAAATTTGTGATGTATAAACTTCTTTTTTTTAATCAAAACACATGAAATTACAATATTTTTTATACCCGAAGTGAAAAAAAAGCCATTTAAGCGCGTGCGTGATGGCGCGTACTGTCCAATTACTCAGGTATGAAGCATCCTGTCCTATTTAACTGTCCTATTAAGGCTGAAATCAGGGCAGTTGATAGCCAATCAGATTTGAGAATTTTGTTGTAGTTATGATTACAGGGCAAATTGGACTCCACTCAGTCCTATTACCATTATGATAGTTATTATAAATAAAATCAATAACCTTCTTACTTACAGCAACCAGCACAAATTTGTTAGCCTCTCAATTCCTTTATAAGAAAAAAAAATTGATTAATTGAAGTGCCACAATGAATACCTTAAGGAAAATACTGTGACTTGTCTCATGAACTCATTTTATAGAGTATGCTAGAGTGTATAATTTTACATAAATAATACCAGTGTCATTTATATATAAAAATTCTGCTTCTATTGACCGGCCAAAATGCCCTGGACATGCTAATTCTTTATTGAACTGTAAACTATTAGAATAAATGGCTACCTGAGCTTCTTCTGCTGGGTGTACTGGTTTAGGTAATTTTGAAAAGTACTACAGCTGTTACTGACATCCACTGACATTTCATCAAAATCAACAGGAGTTGTCATCACAATCAAGTGAACTACATGTACATGTCATAAGTTTGTTATACAGTTAACTCTATTCTTGAAACTAAATGCAGCAAGATGATGCCCAAACTCAAACTGAAAATATTATCATTAAGATTGAAATTAAAAGAACAGGTTAACTTTGGTAGCATTGACAAACACAACAGCCTTGGTGTATTAAAAGCTGGACAATGACTGACAGTGAGTTTGAAAATAATTATTGTTTAATACACGTAATTAACCAGAGCACAGAAAACCAGGAATGCAATTCTCTTTCTCTCAACAATCAAACTCCAAAAATTAACAAACTGTGAGTTCATTAGAGTTTAGAGTCATAAATCCAGTTTGATTAACCACGTGCTTGTATTGTACAGTAGTTCTGAAAAGAATGGTTCTTGACAGTAAATGATGTTTTGGCAATTTGAGCGGAAGTTAGAGTAACTTGACTGACAAAAATTTAGCAAATTAATCTAAGGCCAAAGAGAAATAAACAATCTTTCTTTTAAATTCCTCAGGGATAAAAAGGGAGACAAAATCAAAAGAAGATTACAAGAACAGTGGCCCTGAGTTGAAAAGCATGTGGGTACTTACAGTGTATTAGTAGGTACATTTTGAATGACTGCAAATCAAATGGAAGTTTTTATTTGACTTTCATCTATCTTAAAGGGTCAGAAGGAAATTATTTTTTTTTCAAGGCTGGCATAGTAATCAATACACTGAACACAGGTTATTGGCTGCCAAAGGATGTGAGAGAGACTTGATATGAAAGATGAACTTCTTGAGCTGCTGGTGAGCCTTTATAATTATAGGGATTCCTTTGCTACAGTACTACAGCAGACTTCTGCACTCAGCCCTGGTGAAAATCTTTGAAGGATCCTTGAAGAACTGCATAAAGATCCTAGTGCAGCTCTTTGAAGATCTTAATAAAAAAATCCTCGCAGATCTTTAAAATTCTTGCCAAGATCCTCAAGGACCTCGCCCAGATCCTCAAGGATCCCTGAAGATCCCTGTCCTTCAAGGATCCTCGAGGATCTGGGCAAGGTCCTAGCAATATCTTTAAAAATCCTGACAAAGATCTTTACAACTCCCCCCCAATGGGAGAGGGTGACCCCCTCTCATACCTGCAACTGACCAAGTGAAGGACGTCTCGTGTCTTGCTAATAAACCTAATGTCGTCTACTTTCATTTCCTCTCCTTCTTACTAAAACTTTTTTGGAGAACCCTGGAGTTTATAAGAATGATAAGCTATAACACTGCTTTCACTCCCAGAAGTGATCAACACAGAACGTCTCCTTTCCATAACACTACACTGTAAAGCAAACTGACTGTGAGAATTGCACAAAACAATCAACTCAAAGGCAATGAGTTGACCTAATGCCAAATCCTCAAACCTTAATCATTCATAACAAAACGTATGGTACTCACTTGAGAGAATTGCTACTCGGATCTTGGGAGTAAAAGGATTAAAGGAAAATTGACTTTTCAGAGCCTTTCCTTGAATTTTATGGGGTTGCCTTGGCTATCGTGTGCCATGACGAGGTTAAAAATTACATCACCAGATGACAAATGTCCAGAAAATGTACTCAATATGCTGACTTCAACAAAAGAACCAAGTCAAGTTGCATATAATATATTTTTTTTTTCAAGAAATGTACCTGAAAAGAGCAAGAAGATCTAGAAATAGATACTAGGGGCAGTAAGCTTGTAGTTGTAGAAAATAAGATGGACTGGAAGATAATTTAGTTATTGCCACAGATAATTGTACACTGAGCACAAAAGTATGGAACTCCCAGTTTAAGTTTCTACACAGAAGAACAGCAACCAAATCATTTTTGTTCGAAATCAAAATCGCAAAAAAGCCCACGAAATGCGGATTCACCTTTCTGGGAATTCCCCATTACAGAGGCATCATGGGGTAGCATGCAACTCTTTTTGGTTTCAATTGATTTAATATCACCCTCCTGAGTCTTAAATGTACACAAGGGTTTAGGCATTGCAGCAGAAAAATACCTCTCTAACTAGTATTAAACCACTGGCTATACTCCAGACACGTACGTACTACGGTACTACTACTACGGCAGACAGAGAAATACAAAACCATCTATGGCAGAATACCTTCAACAGTTCAAATTATGTAATCCCAAAATTGCAAAAAAGGCCTAAAGATATAGTAACAGGAACACAGAACAGAAGTGGCACAAAAATTAATACTTCACTCACAGTGCATGACTTAACTTAAAGTTTCCTGCTTTGATTAGCAACTAATAAAAGATAATAGTTCTTCAAATTCAAAAATAGGTTCCTTGACCAAGAAATGTGCCCTCTCACACAAAAACATTCCTTATGGTTTGCCGTTTTTGCACGGATAGCCATTTATATGCCGTGCATTAGCAGTTTGAACGGATTGGACATCTGTTTGAACGGCTTGGGCTATCCGTGCAAAAAAAATGTGCATCCATTCGAACGGCTCAGGCTATCCGTGCGAAAAAAATTTTCATCCATTCGAACGGCTTGGGCTATCCGTGCGAAAAAATTTTCAATCTGTTCGGATGGCTTGTGCTATCCGTACGATTCAAAACAGTCAATGGTTCGCTCAGGCAGGAGTCACGCGACAAGCCCGTCAAAAAAATGTAAATCATTTGATACAAGCGATTTTGTTGACTAACCTAGAGTGAATTGTCACAGTACGTGTTCTGATGAATAGCCATCTTGGCTTTCAGTACATTCGTTTCTCGGGACACATTTTATTTAAGACTAAGAGTTTATATTCAACAAGTTCGAACAAGGTATACCATTTGACCTTTTCAAATGCTTTTGTGGCCGGTATCTCCCGTGGGAATAGACTCTCGCTGCCTTTTCATGTAGTCATGTAAACACAAACTCGTGTAAGTTATTCATGCCTCTGTTCATCTACTAATTTAGAAGCGAAAAACCCTTCATTTATCAATTAAACCTGTTGAATTTCGATCTGTTCTGTGTATCATGTTATAGCAAAAATAATTCATTTTATCGTGCTTCGTGTTTGCAAACTTTCCGTGTGCAACTCACTCGCCCAGCTTGGCCCACAAAATGACTCTAGATTGCTCAAGAAATAGCAGAAGAAATCACGATGATGAGTAGAATTTTTGTTGCGAGCAGGAGGCAGAGAAAAGAGGCAAGAGACAAGAAAAAGAACAATTAGACTAATCTTCAAAGAAAACTAGTCGAAAAAGAAAAATTCTGGGCGAGCTTTGCAAAACAGTTCTAAACAGTCTCGCGCGGTAAAGACGCCCTGTTAGGGGTAAACTCCGACAAGAGACATACATACATACATACATACATACATACATACATTCTTTATTTGCAACTCCCCAAAGGGGCTTTTCAGTTACAAAAGGGAAAAAAAATTCAATCAAAATGAATAAGCAAAATGGGAAAGGAGTCTAAAATTTCAAAATTAAGAAAATTTCAATTAACTTAACTTAGTTAATAAATTAAATTAACTTAAATTTCAAAATTAAGTTTAAAATTGAGTACTTAGAATTCGCAATACAAAAACTAAAAGTATGTTCAATCAAGTGTCCCTTAAAAGCTTTCACAGAAGTCAAACTTTTCAAATCGTCACTCAGCTCATTCCAGATTTTTGCTCTGCGATATGCAAATGATCTTTGTCCGGTAGCCAGTCTGCATTGTGGAATGTTTAAGTCATTACTCTGTCTGGTGTTTCTTGTAGTGATTTGACATCGGAAAATAAATTTATCAATCAAGTAGTCTGGAACAAGATTATGAATACATTTGAAAGTCATCACGGTATCATTTATGTAGAGTCTATCGCTGACCTGCAGCCAATTCAAGGACTTGATGCCTTGTGAGACATGTGTTGGGTTCACACTAGGCACTAAGTCTGTCAAACCAAGTCACCCTAAGTCCGCTTAAGCGTTCAGACATATATTAGAAAACAAATTCTTTCTGTGCAAAGCTGTCATCATTAACGATAAAAATAACAGATAAGGTCAGTAACGTCTCAAATGTGGTGAGGTAGTCACGATCCATTTTAGCGAAGAAGCTGAGATCAAAATGAGACAGAGAAGCCGTAAAATGGCTGTAATTGCGACTGTTGTCTGTTTATTCAATTTACAAAGGTTGATCATTAAAAACATGAGGCATTCGTGCTTCAGATCTGTTGGGAAATCGGTGCTCAGGAATATCCTAAGAAAAGAAAATGACACTTGTGTAGGCCAATAAAAAAGTGATCAAGGCACGCAACTTACATCGCATAAGCTGAAACGTCTGTAGCGTAATTGCCTTCTAATGTTTCGTCCTCTCGCCAATGCATCTTCTGTTAATTTTGTTCGTGAGAAGAAGCCGTGTCGTGATTTCTTTGGTTTTCGTGCCTAATGCGGGAATCTCTATCTGATAAAACCCTCGATTTTGAAATTTTTTTGCTATCAGGTTTCGTAAGTCAGCCTTAAGTCATGTTTGAAACAGACTTAAGAACGGCTTAGATTGTTTGAGTTTGCCAACACTAAGACAGAAATCATGCTTCTGTGACTTAGTGGTTCACACCTGTCATTTTCACTAAGTCAACTTAAGAGCTTACTAAGTCAGACTTAGTGGTCTAATGTGAACCCAAGTATGGTCGTACTTCCGGAGTCCCAATACAATACATGCAGCAAAAATCTGCACCAACTGTAATTTCTCGATGTTAGACTTACTTGTGTTCGAACAGACTGTAGAACAGTAGAACAGTAGAACAGCTTACTAAAAATAAAAGAATCCATAAGTAGAAGCAATGTCTTCTTATCCAATAAATGCTTTATCCTGTTTATTTCTATCAGTTTATGCATGCAGTTAGAAGCTGTTCTTGTAACGTGATCGCTGTAAGTTAAAGATCGATCAAGATAAAGACCAAGGTCTTTGGTGACAATGACAGGATTGATTTCTTTTTCAAACGTTAAGACAGATACTGCAGGCAGTTGGCGGAGAAGTTGTGGCACGCCAATAAACAGAACTTTGGTTTTGTCCGAGTTAATTAGAAGAGAATTTTTGCAGCACTAGACACAGATGTTTTTAGATCCTCACTCAAATTGTCGATTGCAGTAGTTATGTTACTTGAAGGAAAGGACATGGCCTTGAAACAGCGACACGAAGGAGCTGAAATGACGACGAACGACGAGCCGCGAACACGAAATTACGACAGAGACCTGCAAACCTTCCAAAATTGCGACGTGAAAAGGTTTGAAACTCAGACGGGCGACATAAAAAAACCCCGAATTTCTGTACTATGATTTTGCTTTGCAAGAGAATTCTAAAAAAAAAGTCTTTCCTTTGCTTCATAACAAATCACGGGCACTGAAAAAACACCAGCAAAAACAAACATTTTCAAACATTTTTGTCAGCCGTGTTTCCGTTTGACTGCATCCGTTCAAAAGTTTTCTTCATCCGTGTTTCCGTTTGACTGCATCCGTTCAAAAATGTTCTTCATCCGTGCATCCATTCAGCTGTTCCGTTTCGAACGGCTTGGCTATCCGTTTCTCATCGGTTCGCTTGCCGTGTGTTCGCTTGCCATGCGTTCATTCCTAAGGAACGTTTTCACGTGAGAGGTCACAAATAACTTCAAAACTATGTTTGTATCCTCCTTTCTCCTGCTCTAGTAGCTTTCTCCTTGTGTGTAGTCCACTGCTATTGAGATGTAACCTGATGGTACATGTAGTTTGACTAACAAGTGCATTGTAGACAATGTAGCTAACCATGCCATAATTAGGGTAAGTAACTGTAGAGTATGTAATGTAATAACTTGTGTGGTAAACACATTGTGCAACATATTGTAATCACTGTAATTAAGTACTGCAACTGTGTTCCAATAAAATAAAAAGTTTATGGATCCGAATAAAAAGTGATTATTAGGGAAAATTTAGAAACTGTGTGCTTTGAAACATTCTTAAATGAATAATCAAACAACTTTAATTATATACAATTATTATATTACAAATACTGGATTTGGCTTTTGTAGTATTATGTAGAATTCTGCAGATCTAGGAGGAATTGTGATCCACCCTGATGAAGCCTTCTGCTTTAACCTCCAAGATTTTCATGATTCAAATTCTGCCTTAATCCATAACTGTTAATTAAGATTGCATTGGGTACATTGCAATATTATGCCAGCTGAGGATTCATACAACTACATTTACTGAGTACATGCAGTCTTCAAATTTTGCCAAGCCTTACTTCATTTCATTGTTTTTCTGCATACAGTGTATTATATATGTCAAGATGATGTGGTGCTGACTGTGTCGTTGTCTGTGCCGTGCAAGTGACAAAGGACACCAAAGATCTGCTTAACACAACGTTTAATAGTTCCTGTATCTCAGAGCAGACGACAAGTGAAAAACACTGGCATACGGGACCTTGGAGCAGACTGGTGCCCAGGACATAGCGGCTATTCTATATTTATATGTATATATAGATAATGTTGTAAAGCAACATTGTCACATCTCCCTTCGTTAATGATAACAATAACACTAATGGAAACAGAATAAAGAAACAATGCCAACCGAAATGGCATAACATGAAATAAAATTGTACGCATTAAGATAAAGGGTCTTGCATTGTTTAAAAACAAGTGTCAAGATGCATAGTCGTTCAGGTAAGTAGGTCTGCAAAAAACTCTTCCACTGGAACTGCATTTCACTGGAGTAACAGGTGGTACTTCATGTGCATCATTCTGAGTAGCGTGTCCTGGGCGGGTGTTATCCACTGCTGATGTTGGTAAATCATGGTCTGGTAATGGCTGTTCAATTTGACGTGGTGGTGATGAGTAGCATTCAGGGGTGTGCAGCTCTGCTTCAGGAATCTGCGGGGCTGGGCTCTCAGCTGTCAGACGCAGATGTCGACGATTCCTCCGATATACCCTTCCGTCCTCTGTAGTTACCTGGTATGAGCGGATACCAGCTGATCCATTTACTGTTGCATGGGCCCACCATTGGCCTGGGTTGACAGGTTAAATGCGGACCGTGTCTCCTTTAAGCAGTGGTTGAAGTGGTTTAGAGCCATTGTTGTAGTAGGAAGACTGTTTGTTTTTCCTTGCTTGTAGGAGCTGTGTAGTGATCTCAGTGTCAGCTTTGTTTAAAAGTCTGCCAGCCGTGGGAAGGAGGGTCTTTGTTCGTTGACCAAAGAGTCTCTGTGCTGGGGAGGTGCCTAGTCCCTCTGTGGGAGTGTTGCTAAAGTCTACAAATCCTAAGTGGGGATCAGTCCCAGCCTCTAAGGCTTTCACCATGATCTGCTTTGCAGTTTTCACCGCATTTTCTGCTTTGTTATTAGATTGTGGGTAGGTAGGTGAGCTAGTAACATGATCAAACTCATACAACTGTGTAAACTTCTTAAATTCTTGGGAACTGAACTGTGGGCCATTGTCACTCCTAAGTTCGTCAGGAATCCCATGTCTCGCAATTTGGCACTTCAGCTTTTCAATTACCTCCTTGGACGTTTGCGTCCCCAGCTTGTCAACTTCGAAGAAATTATAGTAGTAGTCTGTGGTCACAAGGTATTCTTTGCCTTGAAACTCAAATAGATCGGCACTGATGAATTGTCATGGTCTGGATGGTACAGGATGTGGAATCATTGGCTCTTTCTGCTGAGCCTGTTGGTATGTATTACATACATGGCATTTGGAGATGTACTCGTCAATTTCTTTGTACATACCAGGCCAATAAAACGCTTCACGAGCTCGTCGCTGGCATGCTTGAATTCCTATGTGACTTGAGTGCAGTTTCTTCTTGAGTTCTGCCCTCAATTGGAATGGTATGACAACACGAGTTCCTTTAAAGATGACCCCATCTTGTAACGTAAGCTCTTCTTTGAATGGGAAGTAATCTTGTACTTCAGGTGTCAGATGGAGTTTGCTGTCCGGCCAGCCTAGTTTTACTAAATTTGCAAGGGTCTTAAGAACTGCATCTTCGCGTTTGCAATCTTGGATTCTTCGCAGGGTGTCATCTTTCACTGGCAGGTAGTGGAGCATGTTTATCTCCTCAGCTTCTTTTTCGGTAGGAGATCACGTGTCATAGATCATTAAAACGTCTTCCTGATTCTTGCTGACTTTCTGGTATGGCAAATAGGCACGACTCAGGGTGTCAGCCATGAGCAGCAATTTTCCTTTTCTGTAGTTAACTTCAAACTCGTACCTTTGCAGCCTCAGTAACATTCGCTGCAGCCTCTTTGGGGCACTAAGAAGACTCTTTTTAAATATTGTTTCGAGAGGCTGGTGGTCTGTCTCGACAAACACCATTCTTCCATATAAATAGGTTTCAAATTTCTCCATACCAAAAACTATGGCCAAGAGTTCTTTTTCCATCTGGGCGTACTGAACTTCTGTAGGAGTTAGAGATCTGGATGTATATGCCACTGGTTGTCCGTCCTGCATTAGACACGCGCCAAGACCATGTTTGGAGGCATCGCATTGTAGGACAGGTACCATGCTTGGGTCGAAGTATTTGAGGACAGGCGTAGTGGAGATGATCCTTTTGACTTTCTCTAAAGCTGGACCCTGGACCTGTTCATCCCAGACGAACTCTGTGTTGTTCTTAGTGAGCTCACGCAATGGAGTGGTAACCTCTGACAGCTGGGGAGCAAACTTCTGTAGGTAGTTTGTCATTCCTAACAGGCGCTGTACACCCTGTTTGTCGGTCGGTGCTGGCATCTCACATATTGCCCGTACCTTCTCAGGGTCGGGTTTGAGCCCATCTGAAGAGAGTACACCTAAGCTGCAACTTTCCACTGTTTAACTTTATGCCTTTCTCTTGGCACCGTTCTAATAGTCCTAAGAGGTTTTTGTCATGATCCCTTATAGCGTCATCATCAGTTGCTCCACAGCCAAAAACAAGAATGTCATCAGCAATCGCTTTATATCCATCTAACCCCATTAAAGCCTGGTCTAGTCGTCGCTGGAACTCCTCTGGGGCAGGGGAGATACCAAATGGCATTCTGAGCCACCTGTACCTTCCCCAGGGTGTCCCAAAAGTTGTTGCATGGCTGCTTTCTTCAACAAGGGTCACATGCCAGAATCCATTTTTGGCATCTAACACAGTGAAACATCTTGTATTTGAAAGGTTAGGAAGCACATCTTCAATCGTTTGGAGGGGATAATGATTTCACTTGAGGGCTTGGTTGAGGGGCTTGGGGTCCACACACAATCGGATGTTGCCGTTCTTTTTCATTGGGATTACAGTGGCTGATATCCATGCTGTGGGGATGCTGACTGGCGTGATGATGCTACGGGCCTCCAAGCGATCTAGCTCTTCACGGAGTTTTCCTTTGATTGCGATTGGCACCTTTCTAGTGGGGAGCTGAACAGGTGGAACAGTCGGGTCAATTTCTAGGTGGAGATCGCCTTCTAACTTTCCTTCGCCACTGAACACGTCAGAAAGTACTTCCATTAGGTGTTCCTTTGTTAGGTGAGTGGTGACGTTGAACTTGTCGCTTACAGGCTCCTGCACTTGAACCGCCAAGATGTTTTGTTTTATCACTGATATGAGCTTCATTTGTTCACTGGCTCTCAGGCCCAGCAGAGGCTTGCTACTGCCCTTTATGACTACAAATTCCACACTGCATTTCTTACTGTTCTTGGGGTTCACAATTCTGACTCGTTTCTTGCCAAGGGGCTTCTCTTCTGTCTTGTTGTACATGAGGAGGGTCACTTCCGCTTTGTCTAGGAGAGCTAAACTGTCTTCCCCATATATGTGCTTATAGGTTTCCGCTGGGAGGATGTTAACTGTGGCACCACTATCAAGCTGAAATTGTACTTTGTGGTCATTGAGCAACATGGTTTTGAACAGCTTATCCCTCTGTTGCTGGTCTTCCACAGCACACACTCGTTCCTTTATGTCTATGCTGGCGACATATTCATCAGAATCCGAGTTTTCCACAACATGGACGGACTTTCGCATACGGCTGGGATGGATTGGCTTAGATGATTGAGCGGTCTGTGCTTTGCAGGCAGCGGCAAAGTGGTTCTGCTTGCCACAAGATTTGCAGGTCTTGCCCCGGCCATGCGGGACATTTCAGTTTGTTCCAGACATGTGTTTTCGTACAGAACTTACAACAGATCTCCTTACTAGAGCCAGTCGTTCCTTCCATAGAGGACTGCAGAGCATGGACTTCCTCTTGGTTAATTTCTTTCAGTTGTAGGCTTGTTGTTTCATACGATCTACATATGTCGATGCAATCTTTCAAGGTGAGTTTGGATACCTGTAATAGCTTTTTGCGGGCTTGATTGTCTTTCACTTCAATAACAATCCGATCCTTGATTAGACTATCCTCCAGAGCGCCGAAGTTGCATGTGTTGGCCAAGGTCCTAAGTGCGGTGACGTATGCGTCCACGGATTCGTTCAGCTCTTGATCTCTCTTATTAAATCGATATCTTTCATAAGTCTCATTTGTCTCTCCAATACAGTAGCTCTGTAGCTTTTGGATAACTATGTCAATGTCCGTCTTTTGTTCTTCACTCTCAAAGTCTAAGCCGTCGTACACATCTAGAGCGTCAGACCCGATGCATGTAAGTAGTGTAGCAGTTCTCAGCGATTTGTTGGCATTCGGGTTGTTATGGTCTTTCAGTCGTGCAGCTATTTCATAGTTACTCCAGGCCCGGTGACACTTTTTCCAGTTGGTCGACAGATTGCCGGTGAGCTCTAATCTCGATGGTAGTGGAATGTTTATAGGAACCTGAATAAAATTTGGTCGCTCGGGGACCCCTGATGCCTCTTGCGAGGCGCCGGAACTGACTTCTGGTTTCGGTGGCATTTAGTTCTGACTTTGGTACGATATTTTTGGGGAGAAATGTTGTCAAGAAGAGAAAAAAAAAAACGTGCGAAACGTTTTCCCTTACCGTGTACTTTCTTTAGCCGGTAAGAAGTCGAATAGGGTTCTTCGCAATTCCTTAGCGAGTCAATGAATCACCACGTGGTCACGAGAGCAAACCACACTGAATCGAGTTTATGTCGATCCGATTCTTGTCAAATTCTCAATAACAGTAGATGGAAGTTGTGGGATCCCACTCCTGACACCATGTGTCGTTGTCTGTGCCGTGTAAGTGACAAAGGACACTGAAGATCTGCTTAACACAACATTTAATAGTTTCTGTATCTCAGAGCAGACGACAAGTGAAAAACACTGGCATACGGGACCTTAGAGCAGACTGGTGCCCAGGACATAGCGGCTATTCTATATTTATATGTATATAAAGCAACATTGTCACACTGACATTTGAAATACCAGTGAAAATAACAGTAGTTCTAAACTAGTACATCAAATTAATGACATCAAATTAAAATTTGAATGAACTCCCTCTATTAAAGGAGTTTAAGGAAAAACGTTACTGAATGTAAATGGTACACTGTATATCTTATCAAGTACATGATTGTATCACTCACCATTAACAGCTTCACTGACCACAACTTCACCAAAATCCCTTCCTAAAACAAATTCAAAATAACCGAAAAATTGAGGTCATATCAATAATGGCAACATAAAATCCTTCCAGCAGTCAACCAAAGCTCTTCCTTATGTTTTACATCATCAATATTTTGTGTTTATTATTTCCACATCTCCCAGAATCCCTTAAGCTTTGACTTGTACATAACAACACAGTAGTAAAAAATACAGAGACCAGTTCATCACACCTTATGCAGCTTTGGGACACTTTAAAGTTGGCAAAGGTTCTTACAATTTTAAGAAAATTATCTTTGCCCATTCTAAAACAAAGAGGCAATTAATTACTCTGGCACTGCTGCTTGCCTTCCAAATTGCTGAGGATTATGGGAGATGTGGAAGCAGCATTAATTGCAGTTTTAAAAATCTCCACTAAAGGTTGATATCCTCTAAAATGTTGGGTTATGTACTGAGTTTCTTAAAACTATTAGTAAGGAGGTTTATACTTACAGTAACCATACCCTCTAAATTAAAATACAATGCCTTAGTCTGAAGTTATCCTTTGATTCTGTGTTTTTGCAGAAGACCATGTTACAACTAGTGTAACCCAAATCATCTCATTTCCTGCATTTCGCCTGGTAGACACTGTTTCTTTCTCAATATTACTGTATATTGTCCATTTTCAGAAAGAAACATGATCATGAAAAGGCTGCCGAATACAATGTACATGTAGTTTCTGTTCAACGAATTTGGCAGCCCAATGCTCAGCAGAATAAACACACAATAACAAAGCCTGTATGCAAACATAATTATGTCAGTGAATCATCTTGGAAGATTCATGTGGAACTTTTGCCTCAATGATCATTTGATCAACACTATTTAAAGAATTTTACCAGAGAGGAAAATGGCTTCCCAAAATAGAACAATGGTCTTAATTAATTAAATAATTTGAAGTAAGCAAATGCACAAGGTATCAAGGGCAATAATTTTATAGTTCAGGTACATATATTTTAGTGCAAAGTTACATGTAAGCACCACAGGTGTTGTCATGCATGTCAAACAGCAGATCCAAATAGGTGAGATTTTATAACAGGTAAACAATTTGCAAAACTGAGGGATCAGCTGGGCTTGCTCTCAGTCTCAGCCAAGTCTTAATAGTATAATAGGCGTTTTCATCCAGAGTAACCTACAATGATCAAAAGCTGACATACTGTAGATCGAGAGACTGAATATACTGTACAAGGATTTGTATATAAATCACTAAAATGATTATGACCTTAACTGTAATAATAATTTCAATCCCCATAATCCACTTATTACTTGCTCTGGCTGTGTTTTGGTTTCAGTAAGAGTTAGGGCAGTACTGTAAACTTTTTCACAATATACACAAGAATTACTGCAGAATAAAGAACTGGGTGTAACACTATGCCAAGTGACGTTTTTCGGCATTTGTCCACTTTGCTCAAAATAATGCTTGCAGAAAATGCTTTGTATGATGCTAATAATAATATTCACACTGAATGTAAATGTCTATCTGTTTATGTATATATTCCTTGAGAAACAAAGAACACTTACTTTGTTTTGAACTAAAGGATATACAGTGGCTGGGAGCATTTTTTTCCACCATTATTTTTCAAAACTGAAGTAAAACTTTGGAAAACAAAATTCAAGGGAATGTTTAAAGCATGTACAAATAAGAGTTTTGGGGCAAAAGGAAAAAAGTCCTAAAGTACCAAAAGGAGTCTGACGCTTAGATAGTGTTGCAACCAAGCAATATAATAGAATAATGTAAATAAATTCTTGAAGGGTTTTCATCTTGCAGGGTAAGACCAAGATCTTTGTAATGTGACTACAACCAGATTCATGAGGTTCTCCGTATCGAAGATTTCTCCAAGTATTGTAACAGTACAAAGCCCACTGTCATTAGAAGATAGGATGAGTGAATATACACTGTACAGCATAACGTCAAGGGAAGAGTTCATTGACAAAGAATATTTGTTCTTGAAGTTAAGAAATCCTTACCATGTATTGAAATAAGAATAGGTGTTATTACTGCTTTAGCTCTGTGCATCCTATCTTTCCAAAAACAAATAAACCACGTCACAAATTCAGCCTCAAGTGAAGAACAGAACTCCTACTTCTCCAACTTGCCGGTCCTCTCAAATTTTACCAATCTCGTTACCCAGTGCTTGCACCCACGCGGTCATGCGCAGAAGAGCTTTGAGTTTAAGAAAGAGATTTGACAAATATAAACATGGAAGCGAGGCGCAAAGCCCCAAGTCGTGAAGTAATTAACAACTATTCATCGAAGTGGAGGTGGCTAGTGGTGGCAGCAATTCCAATTTGATGTGTATTTCTTCCAGGAGACTATTCCTGTTTGTTCGTCTTTGTAATTTGAATGTGGCGAAAAAAAAATAATAATATCAATAATAATAATAATATCAATAATAATAATAATAATAATAACAACAGTAAGTACATTAGTTTGAATACCACCATTTTCTCTACAAATATCCAGTGACTTTTCAAACTTATGATAGAACATATAAAAAGCTTTTAAATCTCGAGGCAATAGCAAAGTATCCTTTTAGCATATCGCATGTGGTATTTTTAAACTAAAGTGACAATGTCACTATATGACTACAGATGGAATCGTCATGCAAAATATGCATGTGAGAATGGGCAGTATCAGCAAGGACAACAGTCCACCTTGTTTGCACTTCTATTGACTCGAGTAATTCCAATATATTTTAAAAGCTTTGGAACGAGCATTGGCACTACCTATATATTTTTGAACAACTACCAATTAGAAATTTCAAAAAGATGGTCACCATTAAAATAATCACGTAATGAGACCATTTGCCCTTAGCTTATTTATAAATCTTTGACTCCAAAAAGACGCAACCGGTAACAAGCCCAAGAAGTACACTGTTAAACAAAGAGGAACTAAAGCACAATAGTTCATAATTGTTTAGAAAAGCACATATACAGTAACTGCAGAAATACAGCACACTTTATCTTTTTCTCACGCATCTGAGCGGGCCAGAATCCTAATTCCTCGAATTTGATTGGTTAATCACGCAAACGTGACCGGTCCAACTTTTTACGATACCGCCCACGGGTCGGATTTTTTCCCCGCTAGAACAATTTCCTATCTCTTTTCTTTCTTTGAAAAGAAGACATTCAAAAAACAAAAAAAATGTTATTTACCGAGCTAGGTCGTTCCTAATATGAAAAAAGTGTGCCCTTGGTCTTATAATTAAGTACGGCCCTCAGCCTTTAGCCTTGGGCTGTTCTCAAGACCTCGGGCACTGTTTTTTTCACACGAACATCTGACCCACTAAATTTAATACACTGTATACTCATGGTGCTACGGATATCGCAGTAGTATATTCAATATTGTACATGTACCTCCTACAGACTAAGTTCAAGAACTGCACTGGAAGCTATCGAACAAGCATTTTGAACTTAGCTTTATGCACAATGACCCATGAAGAACAAAAACAAAGTTCCATATTATCTATAATGGAGACCAAAAAGACAAGGTTTGAAGGATCTTTATTATATCTCGAGGAACCAAACTAAGAGTAATGGAATCGTCATTTATTTATCCTGCCTCAAAAATCAATGGATCGAGTCGATCGATCCTCCTGTTGGGCCCAGAAATGACGGTGAACATTAGTAAAATGCGTTTTAAGTTTTTTTAAACGTTAAACTCTAGCTTAACTGTGCATTGATAAATTGGGTGTCATGAATCATTTGAGAATTTTCTAAAACTTTCCGGTCCCCACAGCGTCAATATTAGTGTGTTTCAGTCCAAACTGCAGTTGATACCATCGTAATCAGAAATTGCGCATCGCTTGCGAGGTCCCCACAAAGTGTGTAAACAATTTTTTTTCCTAAACCTATCGTTCTAAGAACCAATACAATCAATTAAATTTCCACGTTAACTGTAAAGTAATATTAAGTATTGGGTGTAAAATTATGTGCAATTTACCGAAAAGATTAGTTGTGTATTATGTTTACGAGTTTTTGATGATTTTCTCTTCAACATTTCCCGCCAAACTAGAGAATTATTTGTGCGTGTCAATCTGAACGAGAGTTTGACCACAAAGGCAGATTTAAAAGTATTCACATACAAAGTAGTATCTTGTTTATGGTAATCGGTTGTGATATGTTTAGACTGATAGGGTATGTCAGCTTGGATACAACGTTATGATATGAGTCAGAATGTCAAGCTATAAATTTACATGGAACAACACGTACGTAAATCTTGAGTTACTAGGCTTCTCTTGATGAGTGATTTGACTGCCTTGACAATTTAGCCGAGCTTTGTGCATGTTTTTATGACGTTCAGGAGAGCTTTACAGCTGCACAAACTGTTAAGGAGTAGGAATTAAATGAATGTCAGCTTGGTTTTAAAGGTTTGATTGAAATTTGAGTACCAAACAGTTTCATGTTCTTTTATCCTGCCTCCTGAAAATCAATGGATCGAGTCGATCGATCCTCATGATCTGCCGACAAATCACAGTAAACATTGGTAAAATGCGTTTTAAGGTTTTTTAAACGTTAAAGCTGTTGCTTAAATATGTATTGATAAATTAGGTGTCATGAATCATTTGAGCAATTTCTAAACTTTCTGGTCCCCACAGCGTTATTATCAGTAGTGTGTTTCAGTCAAAACGGTTGTTGATACCATCGTGATCAGAAATTGCGCATCGCTTGCGAAGTCCCCACAAAATGTGTAAACAATTTTTTTTCCTAAACCTATCGTTCTAAGAACCAATACAATCAATTAAATTTCCACGTTAACTGTAAAGTAATATTAAGTATTGGGTGTGAAATTACGTGCAATTTACCGAAAGATTAGTTGTGTATTATGTTTACAAGTTTTTGATGATTTGCTCTTCAACATATCCCGCCAAAATAGAGATCGAATTATTTGTGCGTGTCAATCTGAACGAGAGTTTGACCGCAAAGGCAGATTTAAAAGTATTCACATACAAAGTAGTATCTTGTTTATAATAATCGGTTGTGATATGTTTAGATATAGGGTATGTCAGCTTGGATACAACGTTCCAATATGAGTCAGAATGTCAAGCTATAAATTTGCATGGAACAACACGTACGTAAATCTTGAATTACTAGCTTCTCTTGATGAGTGATTTGACTGCCTTGACAATTTAGCCGAGCTTTGCATTTTTATAACGTTCAGGAGAGCTTTACAGCTGCACCAACTGTTCAGGAGTAGGAATTAAATGAATGTCAGCTTGGTTTTAAAGGTTTGATTGAAATTTGAGTACCAAACAGTTTCATGTTCTTTTATCCTGCCTCCTGAAAATCAATGGATCGAGTCGATCGATCCTCATGATCTGCCGAGAAATCACGGTGAACATTGGTAAAATGCGTTTTAAGGTTTTTTAAACGTTAAAGCTGTTGCTTAAATATGTATTGATAAATTAGGTGTCATGAATCATTTGAGCAATTTCTAAACTTTCTGGTCCCCACAGCGTTATTATCAGTAGTGTGTTTCAGTCAAAACGGTTGTTGATACCATCGTGATCAGAAATTGCGCATCGCTTGCGAAGTCCCCACAAAGTGTGTAAACAATTTTTTTTCCTAAACCTATCCTTCTAAGAACCAATACAATCAATTAAATTTCCTCGTTAACTGTAAAGTAATATTAAGTATTGGGTGTGAAATTACGTGCAATTTACCGAAAAGATTAGTTGTGTATTATGTTTACGAGTTTTTGATGATTTGCTCTTCAACATTTCCCGCCAAACTAGAGAATTATTTGTGCGTGTCAATCTGAACGAGAGTTTTAACCGCAAAGGCAGATTTAAAAGTATTCACATACAAAGTAGTATCTTGTTTATAGTAATCGGTTGTGATATGTTTAGAGATAGTTTATGTCAGCTTGGATACAACGTTCCAATATGAGTCAGAATGTCAAGCTATAAATTTGCATGGAACAACACGTACGTAAATCTTGAATTACTAGCTTCTCTTGATGAGTGATTTGACTGCCTTGACAATTTAGCCGAGCTTTGTATTTTTATAACGTTCAGGAGAGCTTTACAGCTGCACCAACTGTTCAGGAGTAGGAATTAAATGAATGTCAGCTTTGTTTTAAAGGTTTGATTGAAATTTGAGTACCAAACAGTTTCATGTTCTTTTATCCTGCCTCCTGAAAATCAATGGATCGAGTCGATCGATCCTCATGATCTGCCGACAAATCACAGTAAACATTGGTAAAATGCGTTTTAAGGTTTTTTAAACGTTAAAGCTGTTGCTTAAATATGTATTGATAAATTAGGTGTCATGAATCATTTGAGCAATTTCTAAACTTTCTGGTCCCCACAGCGTTATTATCAGTAGTGTGTTTCAGTCAAAACGGTTGTTGATACCATCGTGATCAGAAATTGCGCATCGCTTGCGAAGTCCCCACAAAGTGTGTAAACAATTTTTTTTCCTAAACCTATCGTTCTAAGAACCAATACAATCAATTAAATTTCCACGTTAACTGTAAAGTAATATTAAGTATTGGGTGTGAAATTACGTGCAATTTACCGAAAGATTAGTTGTGTATTATGTTTACAAGTTTTTGATGATTTGCTCTTCAACATATCCCGCCAAAATAGAGATCGAATTATTTGTGCGTGTCAATCTGAACGAGAGTTTGACCGCAAAGGCAGATTTAAAAGTATTCACATACAAAGTAGTATCTTGTTTATAATAATCGGTTGTGATATGTTTAGATATAGGGTATGTCAGCTTGGATACAACGTTCCAATATGAGTCAGAATGTCAAGCTATAAATTTGCATGGAACAACACGTACGTAAATCTTGAATTACTAGCTTCTCTTGATGAGTGATTTGACTGCCTTGACAATTTAGCCGAGCTTTGCATTTTTATAACGTTCAGGAGAGCTTTACAGCTGCACCAACTGTTCAGGAGTAGGAATTAAATGAATGTCAGCTTGGTTTTAAAGGTTTGATTGAAATTTGAGTACCAAACAGTTTCATGTTCTTTTATCCTGCCTCCTGAAAATCAATGGATCGAGTCGATCGATCCTCATGATCTGCCGAGAAATCACGGTGAACATTGGTAAAATGCGTTTTAAGGTTTTTTAAACGTTAAAGCTGTTGCTTAAATATGTATTGATAAATTAGGTGTCATGAATCATTTGAGCAATTTCTAAACTTTCTGGTCCCCACAGCGTTATTATCAGTAGTGTGTTTCAGTCAAAACGGTTGTTGATACCATCGTGATCAGAAATTGCGCATCGCTTGCGAAGTCCCCACAAAGTGTGTAAACAATTTTTTTTCCTAAACCTATCCTTCTAAGAACCAATACAATCAATTAAATTTCCTCGTTAACTGTAAAGTAATATTAAGTATTGGGTGTGAAATTACGTGCAATTTACCGAAAAGATTAGTTGTGTATTATGTTTACGAGTTTTTGATGATTTGCTCTTCAACATTTCCCGCCAAACTAGAGAATTATTTGTGCGTGTCAATCTGAACGAGAGTTTTAACCGCAAAGGCAGATTTAAAAGTATTCACATACAAAGTAGTATCTTGTTTATAGTAATCGGTTGTGATATGTTTAGAGATAGTTTATGTCAGCTTGGATACAACGTTCCAATATGAGTCAGAATGTCAAGCTATAAATTTGCATGGAACAACACGTACGTAAATCTTGAATTACTAGCTTCTCTTGATGAGTGATTTGACTGCCTTGACAATTTAGCCGAGCTTTGTATTTTTATAACGTTCAGGAGAGCTTTACAGCTGCACCAACTGTTCAGGAGTAGGAATTAAATGAATGTCAGCTTTGTTTTAAAGGTTTGATTGAAATTTGAGTACCAAACAGTTTCATGTTCTTTTATCCTGCCTCCTGAAAATCAATGGATCGAGTCGATCGATCCTCATGATCTGCCGAGAAATAACGGTGAACATTAGTGAAATGCGTTTTAAGGTTTCTTAAACGTTAAAGCTGTTGCTTAAATATGTATTGATAAATTAGGTGTCATGAATCATTTGAGCAATTTCTAAACTTTCTGGTCCCCACAGCGTTATTATCAGTAGTGTGTTTCAGTCAAAACTGTTGTTGATATCATCGTGATCAGAAATTGCGCATCGCTTGCGAAGTCCCCACAAAATGTGTAAACAATTTTTTTTTAAACCTATCCTTCTAAGAACCAATACAATCAATTAGATTTCCAGGTTAACCGTAAAGTAATATCAAGTATTGGGTGTAAAATTACGTGCAATTTACCGAAAAATTTAGTTGTGTATTATGTTTACGAGTTTTTGATGATTTTCTCTTCAACTTTTCCCGCCATACTAGAGAATTATTTGTGCGTGTCAATCTGAACGAGAGTTTTATCGCAAAAGGCAGATTTAAAGGTATCTGCAGACTATGTAGTGTCTTGTTTATAGTAATTATAGTAACTGGTTGTGATATGTTGATATATATAGGGTATGTCAGGTTGGGTATAACACCTACGTAAATACTGAGTTCCTAGCTTCTCTTGGTGATTTGACTGTTTTACAATTTAGCCGTGCTTTGCTTTTTAAAAACGTTTAGAGTAGCTTATCAGATGTTCATAATGAGCTGGTATCTCCGATACGCACTATTGTAAATAGTTTTTAGTTTATTTAACTTTAATCTGATGAATGCTGAACAGCCGAACTGTTGTTAAATTGGGAGGGACCCAGTTACTGTAGAAGTTCACCTCACTGTTCTTGCTTGATTAATGAGTTAAAGACAAGAAATTTACCTAAATTTCCTTGTTTTATAACTAAAATTCACTTTGTTTATGAATTTAGCAGAGAATGCAATAAAAAAGCTCTCATTTAACTTGTGCGCGTGGATAGATTGAAAATTTCATGAATAGGAGAATGTTAACTTGAACTTTCTAACACGCCCTGCTGCAGATTGTCAATTCTTTTGTTAAATTATGCAGTTATCAGTTACGATGAAGTGACCATGTGAATATCATTGCCACTCAGCAACGACAAAGCCAACATAACCTTGGGGATAAATTGCCGTATCCTAAAGCCAAGTGGTGCTGCAGTCAAGTCAATTGAGCTTACTTGTCTATAGTTAGACCGCAATTTGAGTATGGAATTTACATGATAACAAGTCGGTTGACAAATTTAGGAAACAAGAACAGAAAAACGCAACCGGTTTTGTTACGTTGCTGCCTTTGGTCTACGAGGTCTTCTGGGTTCATGATTAGGTCGCTTGGATGGAGTACGCTACCAGAACAGAGACGGCTACTTAATATGGTCTTGCTGTTATTTAAATTTCATAACAGTCTGGTTGTCTTCCAGATACCATCTGAGTTAGTTCTTTCTAACGGACGCAGTCGGAGTCACAGCTCTACCTACCGTCAAGTCCAGACCTATGTACTGAGCTACTCCTACTTGTTCTTTCCAAGAACAATTAGACTTTGGAACATGCTACCCTCTGAAGCAGTGCAGTCAACATCAACAGACTCCTTCAAAGACACAGTTTCAATGGCAACCTCAGATCTGAAAGTGCCACTCCTTATGTAAGACGACTCTAGAACTTGAACTTATTTAATGACCCGCCACTATTCATTCTCGTTTTTTATTTGTATTTACTTATTAATTTAAAATTTGTTGAATTCTGTTTATTTGAATCCTTTGAACCTTCTAGGATTAGCGTAAGCTAGTTCTGAGAATTGTAGCGAACTAAGAACTAAGAACCATTCAGAGTACTCCGGGGTCGCAGCCGCACGTTCTCGGTCTAAAGTCAATAGAAAATGAGAGGACAGCTCCTTTCGTTGTTTAAGCATAACCGAGTAATGGTAATGGATTTATATACCGCACATACCCTCTAATTGTTCATGGTTGTTTACAATTCTTACTCTAGGGGGAGACAGGACGTCAGCTTTTAACCTAACTAATCAATAAACTGTGATTTCTCACTTGAGTCTAGTATTGCTGGTCGCTCTCGGACTACATTAAGGTCTTCGAACAAAGTTGAATGTGTCAGTTCACGTTGCTGTTGATATTTTATGTTTTATATATTATATGGCTGGTTCCGCAAGGGCAAAAATACCTACCAGACTTTCTTTCGATGTGCAGTTCTTGTCGTCGTCGTGTTTAAGCTTAGCGATTTTATCAGAAAGATTTCTAACAGAAAGTGACAGTTGGGGTTCGGCTTGTAGCCGAGATAGTTTTGGAGAAAGGAGACATTCCGTAAATTTGTAACCTGTCAACCGGCGGCCAACGGTTTGGCTTGAAGACAACAGTAGGTACCGAAAACGTACTAATAAGCACCCGGGAGCTAATTTAAATCTGCTCGTATGAGGGGGGATTATTAGAGAGGGGGTGCTTAGGGAGGGACCATTAGAAAAAACCGGAGGAGGGTGAAAAATTTTCGGTGCATGATATTTTTTGGAAGCCCACTAGTGTGCAGGATTTTTTTTTGAGGCTGCATGAATTTTTTTTGGTACCTTCGCTTGCTGAATTTTTTTTCAGACCAATTTCCCTTGCAGGAATTTTTTTTGGGAATAGTCACCCCTCCGGTTTTTATGAAATTGAGGCTAAAGTGGGGGGATTATCAAAGAGGGGGCTTGTTAGAGCGTTTACGGATAAACATGAATTTCTTTCCTTTAATTGGGTCATTGACATTTATGCGTGTGATGGCTCTCAAAAGAGGCGGTTGTTATTTGTCACTTTCTAATTCTTCAGTCTTCCTTCGTGATCTCGCTTTGTTTACTAATCGGAATGTTGACCAATCAGCTTTCTACGCTCCCACGGTAGAAAAGCAATTGTTATACTAAAATGCCATTCAGCATGATCCCAAGTATCGGGCAAATATATGATTCACTTTATTTATACTCAAATTTTATATATCTTTTCTTACACGGGCAAAAATGAACCAATAATTGAGCTACTCCCAGCGTAGAAGACTGATTTAGCTCAGCTGGTAGAGCCGCATCGCATCCGTATCCGAGGTCAGGGCCTTTTCTTAGGCTTAATCGCAGTTGCTAAGAGTAGTAGCTCATCGTCGGTGTAAAAACCAAGATAACATAAGTTCTCTTGTAAAAACCTGTTACGTTCAGGAGTGACGATGAACAAAGAGAACAAAGGAGACAAGACAATATGGAAAAGGAAAATAATAGTGAAAAAAACTTCACAGGTTTTTACACCGAGGTCAACCCAGAGTCGCGAGAGGGCGGTATTCACTCACGCTTTGTATGTCACAATAATTGGGCTCTTGAGACACCTATTAACAACGGATCTCTTAAAATGTTAAAAAAAAACTGATCAAATAAAACAACATCGCAGAGACCTCTGTTCTAAGGGGCAACAGCTTGTGAAAGGGATGCAACGGATTCTGTTTTAGCTTTCTATCATTTGCAATCAACCTGATTTCCATTTTTGACAAGTTTGCGATCGCGATATATACGAACATTGTCGATACGATCAAGATATTTGCATTTGAAAGGCCGCTCCCAGAAACCCAGATCCCACGTAAAGAAATAGGACATAATTGGCAGATAAAATAATTTGGGCAGTTGATCTTTACGGTCTCCAAAGTCATGATTAACAGACTCTGTAAAAAAAAAACCATTACTGTCCTACTTGTCATGTTGCACAACAAACTGTCCAGATGAGTATCCCAGCAAATGGGTACTCATGAATCTTATGCCAAGCAGTGTCAGCCAGCTTTTCAGGGCCTTGTAATCCCTTGTACGAAGGGTGGCAGTAATCATGTAATTCTACCATCACAAGGAACTCTTGAGATTTAGTTTCATCCAGTTTGTTACCGCCAAGCTTTTAACACTATTATAACCTCGATGGAGTATCTTGATCTGCAGATACGGGTACACTTAGGTACGATCACAAGCTCCTTTGACCAGCATATTGTGATCCGGGTAGACTGTCTATGTATCTTTTACACAAACAAAGAATCGAACAAAACAGGAAATCAGAACCATGTCTTGCGGTATCCCTCTTTAAATGCTAAAATTCGATGACAAAGCCATCCAAAACTACCTTTATTGTTTTCTGTTTCTAAACGGAGGCTACTAATCCATCAGTGATAGCATAAGAATTAATGTGGCGTGACTCCAGCTTATCGCAAAATGATAGGAAAGGGACTCCCCCCATCAAATCGTTCTTGAACTCAAGGAAGAAACACCGGTTAAACGTCGGTGGCCTCCCTCGTGTAACCTTTGATAGCAAAGATGATACATCAGTTAAGTAAGGAATGTTATGGTTGTGTTTGTAGGCCACATGGACTGGACCAGTGGCCAACTTAAACTCTTGCTCGAATAACAGACATTCAAATGAGTCTCATAGAAATGTTCGATAAGGATATTGGTCTCGACAGATTTTGTGATTAGCAAGCTTCCATAGCCGAAGTGTTTAACGATTAATCGCTTTGGTTATGATCCCTACAAAGCGAAACTGGAGTTGTTGGGACCTGGAGCAGTGTGCTTTACCCCGTTTAGAAACGTTCTGGCAATGTGCAGTTTACCCGCCAAACTTTGTTGCGAGTGATAGCAAACATATTCCGCTATAAAGACGATAGGTCAGCTAAAGAAACTTACCCCTTTTATTAAGAGTATGTTGAGCGTCACTTTAAGCCCAGCGGAGAAGAAAATCTGAGACGAATATGGAGAAATCCACCCTGACGAAATTTGTCGGCAAGTCATCCTAAAGTCAGTTCGTTTATTAGTTCTACTTTCCCATTCACTCTTCTACTAAAACCCGTCAAAAAGGTTTGTCTACCAGACAAGCGAGGAAATCCTCTTTAGCAGGGTTTTTGGCCGTTTGCAGTTGTCAGAGGCTCATGTGTGCCGTGCTTAAACTGCTAAGCAGACTGTCCCAAAAACCACTACAATGTCACCATCGGCTCTTTTCGAGAGAGAAGTGTACAATTTCTCCTGTATTCCTCTAGCCAATCAGATTAGGCCGGGGTACGTGGGAGTTGAGGAGGGCTTTCTTTGCTTTAATTCCAGCTAGACCACGACGAACATGTACACCTCCTTGCTTGTTTCGGCGGGATTTATTTATCCCCACCTTTCCCACCCACACCAAAAAATGAGAATTTAAAAATGCAAGTCCAATTATTCACCTTTGTAATTTCGGAATGAGAAAATGTCGTAACGAGAATGGGTATGTCAATGTTTTCCAAATATCTCTTTGCAGCACATTCTTAAATGGGGATCATTTCAGGGCCGGAGTCGTTTCGGAGCCTGTAGTGGTCTCCAGCCTTCAACGTTTTTGTTGGAAGTTTAACACATTACCTTTTTGTAATGGATTTCTGTTGTTACGTTACCGTCCTCCCATCTGGCATTGGCTTTTCATCTGCCATTGGCTTTTGACGAGGAAATTTAGTCATTTTGTTCATTTATTTTGTCAATTTCCTAATTTGGGTTATAAAGAGGCTATGTAGTTTCTTCGATAGTGAAATCGATCTTTTGATTCCAAAAAGGGCCGTGTTGTGAACCCTATCTGGAGCCGCTTTGAAATACATTGCTTGACATCACTTCCCTGTCCAGGCCACCAGCACCGTCTTCTCAGGAGCTGCTCTGGTCCTTCGGCCCTCTGGTGCCCGCACTGGTTACGGGCACCCTTCAGTACTTAGCTCTGCATTACCTTGGGTAGAATAGGTAGATCCAACTGTCCCTCGACGCTATCTTCGGTGCTCTCGTTCAACACGCTATCCGCCTCTGTTTTCTTGTTCCACTGCTGTATCCGTCTCCTTGCTGGTTTTGTCTCCCGTGCTCTCTCCCTCTTGTTGCGTCCCAAATGCCGGTAGTAGATCAACCGTGAAATAACCGGGTCGTCCTTCTTTACCGCCATCTCCTCCTTTAGTGACAGTTGGTAAGGACATAGACTGCCGCTCTGCTAACAGGTTTGGTTGGATTTCGGCCATCGCGGCTGCTGCTGTTGCCACTTGCTCTCTCACTTCGTCTGATAGGATGGTGGTCTCTGCCGCTTTGGCCAGCTCCACGCTTACTGATGCAGACACCATATTCTCTTTCCTACGGATCCGACTAAGAGCATCTGCGAAAACATTGTGGAGACCAGGTTTATACTTAATGGAGAAGTCAAAGTTTGCTAACTCCGTTGCCCACTGTTGCTCGACTACTTTGAGTTTGCGTTTGGATTGAAAGTAGGTCAGTGGGTCATTGTCAGTATACAATACAAACTTCGCTCCCAAAAAGTACTCCCTCAACGTTTCACTGTCCGCCCATTTAAGGGCCAGCATTTCCAATAGTTCTTCATGTTACGTTCCGCGCCTCGGAGACCAAAGCTTGCATGCGTTATCACTCTTACTCTCCCATCGTGTTCTTGGGAAAGCTCCGCACCAGGTCCCTCGTCAGAAGCATCAGTTTCCAGGATAAAGGGTTTGGTGTAGTCCGGGTAGGCTAGTACTGGTGCCGTGGTGAATTGGTCAAATGATGCCTGGCACTGAAGGGTTTATAGGTCACCGATCTATTTCCTTGTCAACCTCTGGCTGTCATCATTTCCCATTTCTGCCACGACGTGGTGCAGTGGCCTGGCAATCTGTGCTAACTTGGAAATAAATCTGTGGTAATATGAAGCAAAACCAAGAAATGACCTCAAATCACCCACAGTGGTGCCCACTCATTTGCAACCTTTCAGCCGACACTATGTGTCCTAGCCAGGGCACCAGACCTCGGAAAGACTGGCACTTGGACGGTTCGATCTTCAATCCATGTTCCCTCAGTTTCTTCAGTACTACCTCCAGCCTCTGTAGATGTTCAACTACGTTCCCTGCAAAGTAGACCATCAGGGTTTGCATACGTTCCTCGCCGAATACGCTTTGTATTAGTCTCTGGAAGGTAGTTAACGCATTCTGAAGCCCCAAAAAGCATCCGGTGGTACCCAAATAGACCCAAATAGACCCAATTGAAGCACCGTCTGGAGCATGTGTTGTACTTTCCGGGTTAGTGAGGTTACGGCTGCTCGAGTCTCGACCAGAAGCTTCTGCTGTTTTTGAAGACTCACGGTCAGGAGCTTCTGGCTGGAAAGGAGGTCCTGTGTGACCTTTGCTGAGGAAATGCCAATAACGTGCTCATACTCCGGATATTCCAAGGTATCCACCTCTCTGGTATGGGCAGGTTGGAGGAGCTGTCGGTCCTCTTCAAGAGTGCGCTTGGCCTCAGCCGATTGCCTGGAAACTCTTGTAGGGGTTCTCAAGTACCATTGCCTCAGGTCCCGTAGCAATTGAGAGTCTCGGAGGTTTTCAACGAACATGTCCATAGAGTATGGTCACGATCATTCATGTCGCCATGTGTCTTCCCCAGTTGGTCGAGGAGGGCCATCAGGACATCCTGGACGGATTCCCTCCCTTTCTGGCGCCGGCCATAAAACCTCTGCAGGAGCTCGGTGATTGTGAGCTTCTCCCAAAAGGTGTCGCGCAGGAGGGCAAGCATCAGGTTGGGGAAGGACCATTCTGCTAACGGTTGCAGTCTCATCTGGTCCCTCGCTTCTCCCTCTAGGTTATGGTATAAGAATTCCAAAGCCTCTAACCAGATCCGCTTCTGTGCCGTTATCGTTCTCTTGGCATCCTCGATCCAGTCCTCTATTAACTTATCATTCCATTCCCCAGTGCAGCGTATTTCCTCAACTTCCACTCCCGGGGGACCTTCACTTGGATTCCCGGTGCGGCGGTACCAGTGGTGGAGTCGACTGCCAAACCCACTGGTCAATGGTTGAGCCACGCGTGCTTGTAACTCGGCCAACTTCGTTGACAGGTTCTCCTCAGTCGCCATTACTATCGTTCCCGAATATCTGTCTTAAAGTTTTGTGGCAAATATACTCTCAATCAGTGACAATTCCACTCCTGACACCTAAAGGTATCCGTGCGCCAATGTCTTTTTGCGCGAAGAACGAGCTAAGATTGTCTGGATAGCTGAGATAATCGTTGTGTACTTTAGGGCTAGTCCAAGCTTGTAAGGATAAGAAAAACTGATAGTCATAACGAGCCCAATAATCGTAATCGCAATAATCGGGAAAGAGAATAAGGCATTATAGTATATCTTACCCAAGGCAAGTCCTTTCGTGTTGTTCGATGATCTTTCACTACCATGATCGCAACCTGATTAATCACTGCAATACTCTTGTATTTCTACATGCTAGCAGAACTGTTTGCAGTTGCCAAGAAAATGCATTTTGCGTAGTCGGGCATGGCGGTGACGGAAATGCGCCTACTTACTCTGTTTATATCCAGGTGATAATTATATCGTAACTGAAACGATAATATTCGCAAAAGGACACTAGGATGTGGGTTTGCTGCTTAACCAACAAATATAGCACATTTTAACAACTTAGCGATTTTACGCGTATCCGTAGCGAACAATCCTATACGCTGTTATAGCTAGCAAGGTTGGCCGAATGGAAATTCCTGAGCACATAATAACGTACTAAAATAGAGTAACTATTGCTTTTAACAAAATGTTCAAAATATGGTCCTTGTGACACTGTAACACATGGATGAAACGTACTTGCATGGATGCACGCTGTACCGATTCGGTGGTCTACAGTGTGGACGGTAGCCAAAGACCTAGCTCTGACAAAGTGTTCGAACGTATTTGGATGGCAATTCAGGTGCTCAAAAACGATCGATCTTAATAACATGAATCGATTCTTGTGACAGCTATCACGCTGTCGTGATGTGTCGTGGTCACTTATTAAGTTACAACGTCAATCGATAAAAGAATGTGTACTTCGGGTCGACATGTATGTACAAGTAATAGCGTCTGTGACTGTTTAACACATTATAGGTGTGACGATATATCAGTTGACAAAATTCAGCCAACAGAGCTTAGCCTGACCATGTGCTCGGGGTCGAGGTTCATGTTCAGTTTTGAGTTGTGTTTTTTGTCAACATGGCTGTTTGATGCACCGTTACTGTGACTGTTTGCCGAACTTGATTTATTGACATGGTAAGCGGTAAGAGCACATCTACTACAACTACATTTTCGTGTAATGTATCTTTACCTCCGAAATTACAGATTCAGTGTGGAAATCTCTCCAAAGGATAGAAAACAGTGGCGACAGATGTAGGATGCCGATGACACTGTACTCACTGCGTCAACTTCCTTAGAATTTCAAGCGACTTAAGCACGTGATTTCAATTTGATATGCGATTGGAACACAGAAAACAAACTGACCATTAACGTGAATAAGACAAAACTCATGCTTGCTGGGAGTAAAACTAAGATGCCTTTCTTTGATGATATCCAGTTACAACTGGATGGTACACAAGTTGAACGTGTGCAATCATGTAAATATCTTGGAGTAATAATGGATGCAAAATGGAGCTGGAAACCACATATCAGCAATTTGATAAAAAAGCTGGGTTTTCGCCTATCAGTATTTACTCGAATTTCTCATATGCTAGATGAAAAGACTCGCGTAATCTATTTCAGCGACTTAGTGCTACCCCATTTAGACTATGGTGACATTGTTTGGGGAGATCAACCTGGTCTGAAATCTGAAATGGATCGTTTGCAAGCTTTTCAGAATAGGTTTGTGAAAAAAATTTTGGTAACAATATGTCATCATCTGAAGCATTCACTTCCCTTAAATGGATTTCCCTGGCTGGGCGACGCTTTGGTCACCGCTGTCTTGTTGTACAAAATGCTATCAAAGGAGACATTCCGGAGCACTTACTGACTTTTAGGTCAACCTTAAGAGACTTATACTAGAAACAGCTACTTACCCAGAATCCCTAACCCAAGAACTGACTGGGGTAAAGGAACAATGTATCATACGTGTATAAGCGATTGGACAGTTCTTTCCAGTGCCTTAAGAAAGCCTATTGCACGTAAAATTTTAAAGAGTTACATTAAGAAGTTTTTGAAGTTTAATATCCCGTTCCTTCTAGAATTTTATTCATTTGTGTGTGTATTCTCTTACATTTAAATTTTTTTAATAGTTTATAATAGTTTATAATAGTGAGGACCTCCCTGAAAACCACATAATGTGATGGGAGCATCCTCTTTAAATATTTATTATTATTATTATTATTATTATTATGCTTATGAAAAAGTCACCGACTTACGAAACAAAACAAGCCGCCTTCGCGTAGCCACATTTATCACGTGCATGGCAAAGAAGCTCTCGAAGTCCTCAATGGCTTTCCTTTCCAAAGCGATGAAGAGAAAATGGACATACACAAAGTGCTAGAGTTTTGAGGACATCACAGCATCAGGAAAATGAACATTATTTACGAGAGATACAAATTTAACAACCGCTCGCAAGAACAAGCAGAATCGATCGACACTTACATCACTACACTTAAAGCGCTCGTCGAAACCTATGAGATTGGAACCTTGAAAGATGATCTTCTCCGCGATCGAATCGTTTGTGGCGTCCGCGATTAAACCATACGACGAAAACTACTTCAAGAATCTGGTTTAATGCTGTCAAAGTGTTTGAAATTGTGTCGACATCTGTCGGACGAATGAAGCAACTGCAACACAACTGAAAGACATGGCGCCGAGCCAGACTGTTAAAGAAGAAGCGAACGCAGTAAACCAGAAAGAAGACAAAAAGAAGTCGAAAACACCGAGGAATAGCGGAAAAGGTTCGAAAGATCAGCTAATTGCCTAATGTAACTTCTGCCGTAAGCAGGAGCGGAAAAGAGAGAAATGCCTGCTATGGTCAAACATCCTGAGCCACGTGTGGAAAAGCGAATCACTTTGTAGCCAAGAGTTTTAAGAATTCACCGAGTGGATCGAATAAGAAGCGTCCGCAGCGATCTGGTTATTGCAAGAGAGTGAACCAGATCGAGGACAACTTAGAGCCTGCTTATTCTTCAGAAGAAGAGATCTTGTCTGGGTGTTTGGAACCCAGTGCGAATACTGTGGATATGTCAGAGTTCGAGAATAAGTGTTGCCTCGGACATTTCTCCCAAAGGACACGTAAATCGAGAAGACTGACTTCAAACTCACCACTTACTCCAAGGCTAATTTGGGCATGGCAAAAGGCTCACTGCTCAATCGAAAGAACAAGAAAAGGTATCGCGTCGAATTTGCAGTCATCGGTGAAGATTATACTCATCTTCTTGAATCTGCAGCGGTACAGAAAATGGGACTAATCACCATCCAACAGCAAAACACTCTGCAAGTCAGTGACCCTGTCACTCGGGATAGTCATCATGAACTTAACACCGAGAAAATTACTGGGATGTACCATGATGTATTTAAAGGTCTGGGCTGTATGGAAGGGACTATTCACTTAGAAGTTGATGACAGTGTTTCACCTTCGATCAAGCCTCCCCGTCGTGTACCTCTTGCCCTGAAAGAGAGGATGAAGGAGGAGCTAGCCCGCTTAGAGAGAGTCAATGTGATAAAAAGAGAAGAAGAGCCAACGGACTGGGTGTCAACAGAGAAGCCAAATGGCAAATTTAGAGTATGTATCGACCCTCTGCATCTGAATAAAGCCCTCAAAGGAAGTCACTATCCACTTCCAGTGATCGAAGACATACTACCAGAGTTAGCTGATGTCAAGGTGTTCTCGAAAGCAGACCTCAAAGATGGATTCCTACAGATACAGCTCGATGAGGAGTCCAGTCAGTAAACTTACTACATTCCAGAGCGTGGGGCCGGTACAGATATCTAAGAACGCCCTTTGGAATTTCTCCCGCTCCAGAATGTTTCCAGCGGAAATTGGATCAGAATCTCGAAGGCCTTGAAGGAATCTATAAAGTAGCAGATGACATCCTAATTACAGGTCGTGGTGTAAGCAAGGAAGAAGCTGTGAGAACCCATGATGCCAATCTTCTGAAGCTATTAGAGAGGTGCAGAGAGAGAAAATTAATTTGAAGCTCAATCGAGAGAAGTTACAGCTCAAGAGTTCAGAAACTACATTTATTGGTCGCGTGCTGACGCCTGAAGGAGTTAAACCTGACCCGAGTAATGTCGAAGTCATACTGAAGATGGAAAGACCTAAAGATGTAGCAGCACTTCGAAGACTTGTTGGCTTAATCAACTACTTGTCAAAGTTCCTAAGCCAACTCTCAGAGCTTTGTGAGCCCCTGAGACGACTTAGTCATAAAGATGTGGAGTGGAGTTGGTCAGCCGAGCAAGAGGAAGCCTTTGAAAACATGAAGCAAGATGTCACGTCAGCTCCCTTCTTACGTTTCTTTAATTCCAGTGAGCCAGTTGAAGGCCAAGGAGACGCATCTGCTAACGGTATTGGGTTTGTGCTAATGCATTATGGCCAACCGGTGTCTTATTCCAATAGAGCCCTTACCGTAAGTGAAACGAACTATTCTCAAATCGAGAAAGAACTGTTAGCCCACGTTTTTGGCGTCGAGCGTAACCATCAGTGCGTTTATGGCCGAAAAGTCCTACTGCGGTCTGACCACAAGCCCTTGGAAACTATTTGCAAGAAGCCGTTAGCAACAGCCCCCAAACGTCTGCAGAGACTGCTTCTGCGATTGCAGCAGTAAGATGCAGAGATCCATTACAAACCTGGTCCTGAAATGTATTTGGCAGACACACTGTCGCGTGCCTACCTGCCAACGACTGCCCCTTCCCAAGCTGTAGAAGAGACTGAACGGATCCATGCAGTTGACTTCCTACCCATTTCAGAACCACAGCTGGATGAAATACAGCGTGAAACTGCCGCAGACCCAGTACTGAAGAGCCTTACTCAAGTGATACTGAAAGGGTGACCAGACCAGAAAGAAGCCCTACCCACGGAATTACACTCCTACTATCTGGTACGGGATGAGCTTTCCACTCAAGATAGAATATTTTTCAAAGGTCTCAGATGTATCATCCCTGTCAGCCTAAGGCCAAAAATTCGCGAACGACTTCATGGAGCCCATACAGGAGTGCAACGTGCCCGTGAAACTGTTTATTGGCCAGGTATAAATGCTGACCTGCGGGACCACGTATCAAAGTGTAGCGTGTGTAGCGTGTATCAGAAAGGACAACCGAGGGAAGCCCTTATCTCTTACAAGATTCCAAACCATCCATGGGAAACAGTTGGATTTGACATCTTCCATTTTGATGATAGAGACTACCTCTGTACGGTAGATTACTATTCCAGCTACTTTGAAATAGACCATCTCAAGGTTAAGATTGGCAAAGAAGTTATTCATATCCTGAAGAAACACTTCTCTACACATGGAATACCCAACAAGGTGATGAGCGACAACGGTCCTCCATTCAGTCCCCACGAATTCCAACAGTTTGCGACAAGGTATGACATACAACATGTTACCAGCTCTCCCCACTACCCGCAAAGTAACGGCAAGGTGGAAATTGCCATCAAGACAGCCAAAGGTCTCTTAAAGAAGTCTAAGACAGCTCAATCAGACTTCTACCTGGCATAGTTAGCATGGAGAAATACACCATCTGAGGGACTAGAAAGTTCCCCTGCACAAAGAATGTTGTTCGTCGTACCAGGACACTGATCGCTACAACCAGTGAGCTGCTTAAACCCAAAATTATTGAGGACATTCAAGGAAAGCTCTTGAAGAGAAGACAGATCCAAGCAAAACTCTACAACACCAGTGCAAAGGAACTACCCCCTCTGATCAAAGGAGACATTGTTCGTGTAACGCCAACAGATAGATCTGGCCGATGGTTCAAAGCCCGCATAGAACAGCTAGTACATGTGAGATCATATGAAATGAGGACTGAGGATGGAAGGATCCTCAGACGAAATCGTAGACACTTCAGGAGCAGCAAAGAACCAGCGTGCATTAGGTGCAACCCTGAGCCCGTTCCCATGTTGGACAAGACTCAGCTGTTCAAAAGTCCTAACATGTCCAAATCTGCTATCAGTCCTCCAAAGACCAGTACCCCTCTGGAGGTACCACCGCCCATGGAACCTAAACAAACAACATGTTCCAAGGAACCTGAAAACAGTTCTCAGCCTGTGAACCTGCCTGAACAATCTTCAGCCCTGAAGCCAGTTATTCTCCCAGTTACCCGTAGTGGTCGTACCTCAAGACCACCAAGTCACCTTAAGGACTTTGTTGTTGCAAAGTGACATTGTTTATTGTTTATTTTAGATCAATGAGCTTGGGACACTGTTACGGAGTTTATCAACTTTTTTTTTCTATTATATTTGTCTATGTCCTGTTTACAACCTCTGGTTTAGCACCATCTCGTTTTAAGACTTTCGAAGAGGGACAGACAATTCATCACAACAATGGGTGTTTCAAATGTGATAGGAATAGATGCGACCTTTGTCGAAATTTCTTTGTTGAATCCAAATCATTTCTTAGCTTTCAGACAGGTAAAAAGTACACCATTCATTCCAGACTTTCTTGTAATTCTAAAAATGGGATTTATTTGGCCTCTTGCAAGAAATGTCGCTTGCAAAACGTCGGATCTACTACTACCGATTTTAGAATTAGGTTTCGCAATCACAAATCTTTTATTTACAAAAGAAGTTATTGGAGTGCTCAGCTGTTCTCTTTGGCACCCCATGGTCTAAATGAAAGGAATTCCATTCGAAAAACAGAACTTCTTGTAATGAATTTCATTTTATTGTACGCTACTGATCCATCGTTCAAACCTTTTGTTGGAATTTGTCAGCCCTTTAGGTCGACGTCTTGATTAGACTCAAAGGCCCTGCCAAAGTATCTTATTGTGATTCATATTATTTAAAGGCCCCTCCAGGGATTTTGTTGTTAATTTGCCCTTTCGGGCTCCAAAGGCCTCGTTTTGGGATTTTGGTTAGGGTGAAGTTGACAGTTACATGTAAGGGAGGGTTAAGTTTTTTTCTAATGCTTGTCACGACGCCTCTTCGGTTATTCCATTCGTATTGGCCAGTTTGGTGTTTTAGTTTTTAGTTTTTATATCTTATATTCTGCCGATTATTTACAAAGTAACCTTATCATTTTGTCCTTTGTTAATTATCATCAACAATAACAAAGACAACATGGCAGGAGGACACTAATTTTTTAGCTCCTCGTATTTTGATTATTTCGCTCTTTTCCTTGCCTATTTCATCGGTTTTCAGTATTTTTGTATTTCCTGTCCACCAAAATTATGCCAGAAACACGTAATTCTAAGACAACCGGCGGCTCACCAAGCGCTGACAGGAATCCATCGAATGAATTTGTAACGACGGCGATGTTGAATGAGGTGCTTCAGCTTCAAGAAAGGATGTTTAAAACCCTTGTAGATTCGCTTGTGAGCAATTTCAATTCTCGACTAGATACAGTGGTTGGAACTGTGGCTGAACTTAAGACTCGCCTAAACATATATTCAACTTTTAATTAATAGCCAAAAAATTGATCAAGCAAAAGAAACACTTTTCTTGGGAGTAATCGTGGATGAAAATTTAAATTGGAAATCTGAAATCTCACATGTCGCCAATAAAGTTTCTAAATGTACAGGAATTATTCGTAAATCCAGTTTCTATTTATCTACGAAAACCTTACGAACACTATATTTTTCTCTAGTCTATTCATACTTTTTTTACTGCAACTTAGTTTAGGCCTCCACTTACAGAACTAACCTTATTCGTCTTGAGATTTTACAGAAACGGGTGATTATAACTATAGCTAAAACCACTTTCGATGCACATACTGATCCAATCTTTCAAAATCTTGGTATCTTAAAATTTCATGATATATACTTAATACAACTAGGCTTATTCATGTACTCCTATCAAAACCATACTCTACCTTTAAAATTTCATTGTAAATTCACCTTACAAAGTCAAATTCATTCGCATAATACAAGAAACTCGTGTAAATTTCGTCTGCCTTTCTGTCGTACTCGAACCAACAATTTTCGTTTTTTATCAAGGATCTAAATTTTACAACACCTTTAACACCAACATCATCAACGCTTCCTCACCTTTTTCCTTTAAAAGAGCACTTAAGGCATTTATTTGTAATAATTATTAGTATTATCCAACATAAATTTTGCGAAAAAGCCTTTTTGATATTCAACATTATTTGTAAACTTCCGTAATATTGATTAGTTTAATTTTCCACCTGATATTATTTTGTATCCGTCGCCGTAATTTTTATGCCATCTTCAAAAAATGGTAATTGAGGAGGTCTAATTAACATAAGCTCTATAGTTTCCTTAAGGCCTCCTCGCCATTTCTTCCTACATTTTTTTGGCATTTCTTTGTAATTATTGTAATCGTGTGGCAAATAAATAAATACAAATACAAAAAAAATTAGCTCAATTTTGTGCGGTCTCTCTCCGTGTATGCATAGGTCTCACTTTTCTTGTTAACATTTTGAATTCGCTTTTCTTCACTACCCTGAGTAGAGTTTTTTTTGTTTCTTCCGCGCATAATCATTGTAGAGAGTATAAAGTTCTTTCGGATAGTTCATGAACACTAATTCGATCACAGTTGACTAGTTCATTTCAAGTGACAGAATAGTGGCAGATATTCTAGTCTTTGCAGACATAGAGGAGCGTGTAATATCTTGCTTCATAGTGCTGTGTTTCTCAGGCATTCTTTGGTCTTGGTCGTATCGATGAAGATGCGGTACGCTTTCAGTGGCTGCTAGTGAAACGGGAAGGTGAAATAAATTCTTTACGGTTTGTACATTGCTCAACAGGGACGTATTTTATTTTCAATAGCTTAAACGTGGTAACAGTATCAATCTCAGTCCCAATTTCTGGGTTGAGATCACCTGGCAAAATATGCTGGACACCATCGTAGTCTAACTAATATTAGTAAAAATCTACTAATAGACTAAAGCAAATGCCGCAATCTGATTGGCTGACCTACTGCAGACTATCAATTATCACACTACACTTGGCTGAAGATCGTTTTTAAAAGAACGACGTCTCGCGCTTTAGCAAAGTTTCGGAGGAAAATTCATATTTTTTCTTTTTCACAACATAGTTAATAATGTTCACAAGCATCTGAGCGGGCCGGAATCCTATATCCACACAGGAAGATACTAATCTTAGATTTATTTTCTCCTTTTCTGCCTTTGAAAAGATGATTATTTGTTGAACTAGACTTTTAGATTGCTACAAAGATATTACTCCCATCCCCCCTATCCCCCACGTCTCCCCCTCCTTCAATGATCCTAGGGGAGAGAGGACCCTGGGTAAGAGATTGTGATTGTTTTACACGCCGTTGGAATTTTTAAAAAATCACTGTCGTCAGTCAATACTCTATGGAAGTAGCGTTCAACAAAGGATCAAAGAAGTGCTTTCATGGTGGGCTCCAAACATGAAGAAGGAAGATGAAGGCCTCGGAACTAGAGGATGACATCTGCAATTAATATGCATTACTTTGGAAAATTTCCCTGGCGCACTGTTCCTTGTGAATGCTTGATGTTCGCATAAACAGCTTTTAGTAATATCTAGTTACTGAGCTATATACAGGCAAGAACAGCAGCAAAGGTGAGCTACTTTCATTTGCTTTATAAAACGGACGTGCATAGTATGAGAATAACGCAGTTTTCGGTAACCTGTTTTTCTTTGTACGAATTATTGCACGAGCCGCAAAGGCGACTAGACATTTACGTTTTATCGTAAAAGCATTTTCAGTAGAACAAACTGTAAAGAGCTTTTTGAAAGTAGTTTTGAAAGATGGTGTACAGTATGTTATGGGATAGTTTATTGTTCAGTGTGGAGACCTTTGCTGGTCTCACAATAGTCACAAATTTGCAGCGACCATCTTGATACAAGGGTGTCTCGAAAACTCAGACCTCGAAAACTCGGACCTCAGACCCCAAAAACTCAGACCCCCTGGGTGTCTCGAAAACTCAGACCCTAAAAACTGAGACCCTCTGGGTGTCTCGAAAACTCAGACCCTAAAAACTGAGACCCTCTGGGTGTCTCGAAAACTCAGACCCTAAAAACTCAGACCCTCTGGGTGTCACGAAAACTCAGACCAAATTTTCTCGGCGTGTGCATCGAATTGCTGCGACCGTCTTGTTTACTGTTCCTCGATACGGCTCGCGGTGGAAGAAAGCTGCACTGATCACAAAAATAATACTCAACTTGTCTCCGAAGCCATTCGAGCCTAGTCTAGTTGCGTGACGGTTTCACAATCTCTACATTTTTGTCCCGTTTCAGAAACCGGATATTCGCAACAGGATATAACCTTAAGGATCATATGTTTCGATGCATTATCCTGAATAGAATTTTGAGGAGAACTGGCCAATTTAACCAAACAAAAGTAATGAATGTTACATGGGAAATATTTCCTTTGTTTTCCGCCAAAAATAGTTGGTCACATGTTTTCGCGCCAAATTCTGGGTCTGAGTTTTCGAGACGCCCAGAGGGTCTGAGTTTTAAGGGTCTGAGTTTTCGAGACTCCCAAAGGGTCCGAGTTTTAAGGGTCTGAGTTTTCAAGACACCCCTTGAAACAAATGGAAAAGTTAATACGCCATTTTACATCACAGCATAACATTTTGACTGTGTCTACATACCCGGCAGCCGGGCACGGTTCTCAAAATACAACTGCAGGTACCAACAGTCTGAAACTTGCAGCTGAAGTCTCATTGAATCTTATTGATTTCTGCAAAGAGCATTATAAGACATTGATAACTTCAAGCAATTCCAAAAATTGCTTTGGATTCAATGAAATTGATGCAGCTGTCGAGCTTGGAGTGAAGTTGCAATTGATGTTTATCAACACTTAAGAATTCTTCGTGACGCACAGAATCAGCTCTCTAAGACCCAAGTATATAAGTTCCGTAATAGCTTTGGTGTAATTGTTATCACATACAAGTAACCAGACATAAGGTGTATTTCTAGTTTTGCCTATGATTCAGCATCGAGTCACACTCACTCAGCATGATCGATTCAAACATAACTATGTAAAATCACTTCTGTTGATATAAATTATTATCAACATTAATAACAATTGTATGTTAGCAATTGTATGTTATATATTGGATGTTATATATTGTATAGCACATAGTGTAACATAAATCAAATACTGTGTAGTGACTCCAATAAATTAGTAGGTCTATAGTGAAGTCCAAGGAATTACTCTCTGCAAGCTACCCCCAACCCTGGGTAGGGTTGTCAAAATAAGCTGGAAACTGGTGCATTTCACCGGCTATTCCGAATACTGCGCCAGCTACTCCGACTGCTAGGTTTATTCTGGGTATGGTATTACGGAAAATCATATCCACCCTGAGCGATGCGCATGCGTTATGGCAGCCGCCTACTTTATAGACAGAAACTGCTTCTCAGAAACCTACTGACAACCCTGCCTGGGTATACCAGTTACCAAGACATAAAACCTTTCTACGCTACAGAGCTTACCAAACATGAAATAATTTTTGTAAACTTTGCATGTATTAACTTTTTTTCTGTAACCAATTAAGTCACAAGTCAACTACAGTATCTTAGTTTTTGAGGTAAAGGGAAATTTAGACCATGCTCTCAGCTCTGAGGGCAGTTCAGCAAGAAGCTGGAAATTAATGGTAAGATTTCCACACAGGTCCTTACTTCATTATGCATGCTGAAGCTGTCTTGTCTGGTGTAATGCACATGCAAATATTTCTTGTGTTCGAAGAACGAAATAGTATAGTTACAGAATGCATAATGAGGTAGGAACCTGAGCGGAAATCTTACCACAATAATGTATAGTACATCTTGAGCTAGGTCAGCCATACACCCAAGGAAAAAAAAAGGTGTAATTTGGAATTTTCTTAGTACACTAAAAACATAACTACACGTATCTGTGATGAAGTTATTCATTTAAACAATTGTGTTTTGAGGTTAGAATCAACTATGGCATGTATTATGTTGTGCAGTTCTTGCAAAAGTATTAACTATGGTGTTATGCTGTACACTGTATGTCAAGAATGGTAAAGGTACTCTGCCTTCAAAAAATGCTCAGAGTGTATTTCATCTGTTATTTTCAGGTATAAGGTGTTGAGTCCACTAGCCAAGATTAAAGTGTACACAGGGGGAAATCAAGAAACTTCACACAGGGACAAATAGAATTGTAACTGTGTCCAATTGGACTTAATATTATTTTGAACTGTTTTTCCTTTGTGCAACATTGAAATAGTGTAATTAATAACTTATACACTGTACTTCAACAGGGCTTGAGCCAGGCCATTGCACCAATCCCACAATAAAATGTAAGATATCCAGTCAGAAAATGATTAAGGGGTTAATTTGTCCCCTTCAAACAAATCTTCAGTACGGTATTTGTAATAAGGCATGCAAAATGCTCAAAATCACAGCCAAATATTATCAAAATGTCCATGGAAATTTTCGCTTGAAGCATGTAGTCATACTTCCATCACAGTCTGTAGTGAACATGCCAAAGAAGGTTATCTTTGGGAATCTCTTTCAAGAAATGTCGGAACCAACATGAAAGCATATTCAAACAGTAGAGAGTTTTTTCCCTTCTAGTCGAAGCCCCTCTGAGGCAAAGGTTTTACAAAAATGATACAGACCTTAGTTAAACCACTGGAGAACAAATCAAAGGAAGCGATGGATGAGAGCAGTGAAAGAAAAACTACAAATTCTTGATCATTTCAGGCACGGCTGCATGACTACACATGGCTGTGCTTTGAAAATGGAGGGATATTTTGCCATTTTTGTTGCAAATCAAAGAAGGCAAATCCATTTGAAAGAGCAGGCTGTTCAAATTTTCGAACATCAACTCTTCAGAGGCAAAAAGATGCTGTTTATGAAGAGCCCATGTGATATACATTCAACAACCAACAGCACCGTGTCTAAAATTACAGTTCACTTTAAAATGTTCTCTATGGTTTAAAATTTAGCAGCCCTCTGAAAAGGAAAATGTCCCCCCAAAATTTACTCAGAGACAAATTGACCCACAGTAATAAAAGCCTAGCTCAAACCCTGAATTCAAGATGATATTATTTCTTGTTTATAGTGTTGCTAGAATTAATCCCTTTCATAATGCTTGAAATCCTACCAGCAGTTGTGTAGAAAAAGTCCTCTGACTGCATGTTATTAAGTGATAAAATAACTAGGTATTGTGTTGAATTATGGTGATAAAGGTTAAGGGGTAGTTTGCAGTGATGAATATCGGAAGATCATCTGTTTGCAGCTTACATGTAGGATACAATGTATATGTGCAACCTGATACCAGGCAGATTCATTGTACAGTTTATAAATTATATATTTCAGGGGATTTCAACGTAGACACAAGATGTAAAAGTAAATACCTACATGTCTACCACCACCCTTTAGCTTTGATAGAGCTGGTTGTTTAAGTACAGACCAAGTTGGTTAAGAAATGCTGTTTTATTTGATACAGTAATAAGCAAGCAGTCAGTAGGTAACTTTCAGAAAACAAAATCATGGTAGATGTAGGCAATCAGAGAGAATGCTAATTAAGAGCACCTATTGCTTTCTACCATTCTGGTACGTACATGTATATGGACACAACAGAAACTTCTCCCTTGTTAGGTGCATTAGTGAGTTGCAAGACTGCAAGAATCTCCACAAACAAAGGAAACGTTTGGGGAAAGTAACTTTTCACCCTTGTCAGGTGCTCTTGAAGACTCCCAAGTGCTTAAAGAAGTCAATTATGTGTGGAGTACACAGGGTTGTCAATAGTACTTGGCTGCCAGCAAAAGTGGTTTATACTTTGTGCCAGTATGCCATATAGTCTCCTGCACCCATCACAATGGTGCATACTGGCATGAAGTATAAACCGCGAAAGTGGCTGTATACTCCGTCATATTGGCAGTTACTCTGCTTGGCGTGCTTTGGCACTCTATTGTTTAGACAGTTACTTTTCAATTTTAGCCACCTACTTTTATTAAACATTTTTGACAACCCTGAGTACTTGTTTGTTTATAATGATAATAGGTTCAAATAGCAAACTGAAAACTTGCATTTTTCCTCAATCAATGAAAATTTCATATTTTTACCAACAGGAAATTGAGATTAGTCCATTAATATTTTGTCTTTCTCAGCTTTTGCACTGGCCTGCCTTATGCTTGCTGATTTTTTCTCCAAGATGAATCTATAAAATTTAATATGACAAAGAGTAATGGAATAACAACGACAGTTTGACTACAAAGGAGTATTTATTATAGTTAAAATAAGTTGGTGTGAATTAATCTCCAGTTATTCCAAAAGAGGAGTAAAGAGTTGTTTTAGTGGAGTCAGATAAATTAAATCTATGTATGTTTTGAAGCTTCTGAAATGTGAATGAAACTTCTTTATGGCACATGTGGCTCATACAGCAGTTCTACTTGGAATGATACTGTAACACACCCATGTTGTGGGGACTTCTGTGTGGTGACACACCTTCACTGTGGGGACTTGTTGTACTGTAACATACCCATGTTGTGGGGACTTCTGTGTGGTGACACATCTTCACTGTGGGGACTTCACAAGTCCCCACAAAGTGGGTCTCATCTAAAATAAAGTCACTGTAAATGCATATAAAATCCTGTCCAAGAAAATCATATACTACCTTAGTAACAGCAGACCTTGAAGAACAACTTCCAATCACTACCAGAGTTATTCGACTGAAAAACATTTACACATCCCAGAAACGTTGTGGGGACCTTCAAGTTCAGACACACACTTTGGGTGAGTTGTGGGGACCTTTCAAGTTTCATGTGGAAAATGCATTTTTAGACAAATATTGCATTTTAAAACCAAAAACATTGTGGGGACCCAGATTAGGTCCCCACAATGTCAGCGGTCCCCACAGTGCTGGTGTGTAACCACATGCAGGTCCCCACAACTACATGTAGGTAAGAACACACATGTGTGTGTGTGTGTGTGTGTGTGTGTGTGTGTGTGTGTGTGTGTGTGTGTGTCTGTGTGTGTGTGTGTCTGTGTGTGTGTGTGTGTCTGTGTGTGTGTGCGCCGGTGTGTGCTACTGTATGAAGAAGACGAGCAGAGAGCGGTCAAAACATATTGTCATGGTATCTCCACGATTTACAATAATCTATTCCATAATACAGAACTGAAGGATCTACACAGCAGCTGCACAAAACATCTACATTGTGATTCACTGAACTTAAAAATTGCTATGTTATCTCATACTCTTTTCTCCTTGAACCAATATGCCAAATTCCATTTTGCGTTCAAGACACCTACATCAGAGAAATAACTTTCTTCTCATTCAGTAACATAGTCATTGTACTGACTTTTATGAGGCGCCATGTGTTCCAAAATTGATACTTTTTTCACCTGAGCTGTTGAAATGAACACATCTCTGTGTGGAATGAGAACAAAATATATTGAAATGCACAACAATTGTTATGAACAATACGTGTCTATAGTGAATCACGTACATCGTTGAATGAAAGTTGTAAGACATATACTGAAATCTTTGGACATAAGCGTGAAATATATTAAACGACGATTGCAACTTAATCTTTACTCTCAATGCAACTTTCGTAAAGTTTTCGCAATGCTTGTCGCACCGAATCTCAAGGTATGTTGCACATTTTCTCAGTACACTAAGGCCCCGTTTATATGAGTAAAGTTGTCCCGGGACGAAGTGATATCTCGCGTAGCTGAGTTACTCGGGACGAGATAAAATTTCATACAATTCTTTGTAAAACGCAAAACATCGTTTATGTGACGTCCCGGGACGAAGAGTTGTCCCTGTTACCTTAGATATCTCACGTAGCCGAAGTGAGACATCCCTTCTACGCAGGCCAACTTTCTTCATGTAAACAGTTTGTCCCTTCGTCCCGGGCCACTCGTCATAATCGAAGCAGTCGAAGCATGCTTAACACTTCAAACATGAGCCCCGATTCATGTAAACAAAAGTATCCGGCAAGATTTCCGCACAGGTCCCTACTCATTATGCATGCATGTGGCTGGATGGTGTGGGGTAATGCACGTGCAAACTTATCTTGTTTTCGAAGAACGAAACAGCACAGCTACCGCATGAATAATGAAGTAGGGACCTGTGCGGAAATCATTCCAAGTATCCTACCGCTCTCTCGAAAACCTGTTAAGTTGTCCCGGGTAGAAGGAACAACCCTTCAACCCAGGCTCATATAAACAGGACCTTAGTGAACACGTTTTCAGTGTGCCTTGCGAACAAATCTCACCTTGATAAAACTTATGAATTTTGAAACACATGGCGCCTCACAGACGATAGTGCGCTGTCTGGTGGCAAATGTGGTAAACAACTCAAAGGAAACGGAAACCTACTAGGAAAAATTGTTGTTGACTATGATATTATTCTTATAAAGTGCGCCTGTAATGCTTTCATCTGAGGATCAAAAGCATGACAGCACTCGTGCCTCCTCCAACCCTACTCAGTCAATCAGCTCATAAGAACAGAGGTGAACGATCTTCTCGGGACATGACTTGGTACTTACAGATCTACGAAAAGACTTAACATGGCATGGTAGGTGACATTTGAGAAGTACTTTGATCAGGATTCAAGGCAGAAGTAATCATGTCTCTTAAAACAAACATGGGAACTGTGACTGCAGAGCAATTGTCCTGAAACAACTTCGATTCTTAGATATCTGTGAGAACAATTCAGCTCAACAGTTATTCGCATAGTACTAGAAGACGCACAAGGTAATATTACAAAATAATTATTTAGCTTCGAGAATTGAAAAGGAATTCAATACAGACTACAAATTACCCAGTCATAAAAGAAACCAATTCCAGAACCAGCTGCTGAATTCTCTCCGGATCAAGACTCTCGAAAAGACCAGGAGCCCAATAAGTCAAAAAGCTGGTTATGGGCTCCTGAAAAGACTCAGTTTGTCGAAAGACGATTATTTGGGTTTACCTCGGTGTAAAAACCTGTGAAGCTTCTCTTTGTTTTTTTTGTTGTTGTTTTTTTTTTTGACGATTATTTTCCTAGTCTCTATTGTTTTGTCTCCTTTGTTTTCCTTGTTCTAGGTCACTGGTGAACGTCACAGGTTTTTACACCGAGAAAGAGCAGATTATTCAGTAGTCTCTAATGCAGAGGTACTTTACGCTTTGTCACGCATTCCTTCCCAACGCGTGACAAAACTAAAAGAATGTCTGTGTAGGAGGTTGATGATTTAGTAACGAAAGCTCAATGCTTAAGCCTGCGTTACCGTTAAAAGACTTTCTAATAACCTGCTCATGTTGAGGGTGGAATAATATGGCAATTAATGAAAGAAGAAAGAGAAGCATTGGGGTAGACCTATTCGGTAATACATTCATGTCCTATATACACCAAACATTTAAAGCATTGTAACTCTTCTGCTTTTCAAGATATCTTGCTGAAAAAAATCATGTAAACAAAGCATCAAGTAAGAAACAACGTGTAGAAATATACGATTTTTTGCTGCAAACGTTTTCGTGTAATTATCGATTGAAAACTCAAACAGGTCTGGAAGAACGGCTCCAAAATATAGAACATAAATGTATTACCACCTATTCTCTCGAGATGCGGTCTCGTTAACAGATAAAATATAAATAGTTAGAACCAGAGATTGGCATTATTTTTTCCATTATTTTCTGCCTCCTTGTGAATGCGCCGCGGCGCCTTGTTGAAACTGTCGCATCATGGACTGTAGGCCCTGGGTTCCACCTGAAATGGAGCAAAATGAAAGAATCAAGGAGAAAATCACAGCTGAGAGTAATGACACGCTGTCAGTCAGCGCCAAAGCATGTGTTCCTGCAAGCCACAATTGGCTTTCGTTCTACTTTTCAGAGATTTAAAGCCGGTGGCAGAGAATTTCGGTGTGACAGAGCAACTTGAAACCAACGCAGTCGACTTGACTGGGTTATTGACCAAGCGGGATGTAGGGAGGGTTCGATATTGGTCAAGTTAAAATTTGTGCTATCAATTTTTTTCGACAAAACAAGTCTGCTCAATGAAACTTAATTCAACGGAGCTTACGGGAATTCCCCAGCGGGCAAGATTGTTCCCTCTTCCCGCTCGGGTAACCAATCACAGTGCAGGATTCGCTTCACCTTGTTAACTTGCAGAACCAGGCAAATAACATGACATTGTATTGAGCAAAATTTTTAGGATACTAACCCATTTGCTGAAGGACTCTGGGATCCACCATCTTTGCCATTTGCTGGTTGAGTTTCGCCATCTGTGCAGGGTTCACATTTTTACTCATATCGCCACCTGTATCGAAAACAACATCATTGTTGCACAAAAGATTAATTTAGTTCAACCCCCAACGGAAAAGAACGCAGCTAAGTCTGGAGCCAGTATTACTGGATATGCGTGGTGTGCTCTGGGAAACAAACTTCCTATAATCCATATTGAATTTAACTTTGCTCTCAAACTTGAATCTTGAGGTAAAGAATGAAGTTCTAAGTTTTAGACCCTATAGTCCCTGTAACCAGATGCAAATGTTTTCCCTGCAAACAGAAAGATGCAGCTGGACCTTAGAGAGCAGCGAAGAAGCAGTTGAACCGAAACGTAGACAATTCTAATGCAACTTATGCTGTGACTCTGCAAGAAAATAGGGCAAACAAACACCACATGAAATACTTCTAACAGCCCGGTTGTAGTTAACATTCCATTTACCTTTGAAGAGGCCCTTTCTTCCTCCCATCTTTTTCACCACACCTGCAGATTTGGTGTACTGTGATAACAATTCTTGTACCTCTCTTACCGACACGCCGCAACCACGTGCTACACGCGTGGCACGGCCGGGTTGGCGGGAAAATAGTTTGGCGCCATTTGGACTGTCCAGTTCTGAAATGTGAAAAGTTAACAAAACTTAAAACCATAAGGAAAAGCACTGTAGAGACTCCCAAAACCCTTCAGCGTTCTGCAAATTTGCAATGACTGGGATTGGCTGTGGCGTATTGTGATCACATGCATACTAAGGTTAGCAGACTCACGTTATTTCAGTCTACCATGAGCTAACAAAGTGAAGCGAATCCAGAGTTCTAATTGGCTAACCTGAACGGGCAAGAAGAGCTTATCTTGCCCACTCAGGATTTTCCGCTTTCTCCCTCAAAACAAAACAATGCAAAATGACCACATAATAACTCCTTTATTGAACAATTTTGTTCGGTCAATATGGCTGAATATTGGCCGATATCCAGCCATCATGACCTCAACCTTGGTAAATAACGCAATCATATCGTGCTTCCTACTAAGACGTAATAAAACTCAGTTTCTAACAAAAACGCGAGCACATTGAAAGCATCGTACCGTCATCGTTCATGCTGTCCATGATTGTCATCAGTTTTTTTAATCTCGCCATTGATTCCTGTTCGTTTCCTTTTGATAAAAAGTCGCTGCTAAACCCTGGAATCATACCCTGGAATTAAACACAACAAGTGAAACAAAAACAGTCTATTATTTATTCAAGTTTCTGTTTAGTTATTAAAGAATATCTTGAGTCTTCTACCTCAAAAGATCAATGATAATTAAGTTTCAAATCTGACACAGTTTCCCTGCGAAAACAAGACTGGAATTCGTTACCCGATGTACAATGACATGCCGTGAAATGTGCCCCAGGTGTGGCTAGAAGGTGGCCCTGTCATCTCCGTGATAACCAATATTGTAAGAATAATTTAATAATATATATATATATATATATATATAATTAGTAAAATACTATAATTGCCAAGAAAAAAATATATATATATATTTAACAAATAAAGAAGCGTAAGCCGTGTATTACACTGTGATAAAACACGACGGGCATTTGAGAACATGAGTGAAATGTAGGCGAGTGTTTTCTACATTTCTCGAGTGTTCTCAAATGCCCGGAGTGTTTTAATCACAGTGTAATACACGGCTTAGGCTTCTTTATTTGCTTTATGATATAGATTTTACATGCTGCGAGAAGAAACAAAAAAGCACACAGATCGCCAAACCGAAGCCATTTAATACCAACTTCTCGACTGTTTTTGCTTCTTCTACTTTATTTGTCTTATTATTCTCAGCTTCAAAACTTTCTGCTGCTTCGCAGAGAACTCCATCATGAATTTCTTCAAAGAAAATGTTTTTCGCTGTCTCTTACAGAATTGTTGAGTAGAGGTAATATGGCGAAAAACAATAAAACACGCTTATTCTATGTTTTATACTCTGACAAAACATAGGTTTTTGACCAATCAGAGCGCGCGTAAGAACATAGCTATATTATAAATATATATATAAGAGAAATTTCATACCATAATTTGACCAGATGGTCCCATTTTCATAGTATTCTGGAACTGTTCATACATGTCTCGCAAGCTGAAAACACCTAAAACACACAAAATAATTAAAAATGTACCTACATATTCCGAAATGTATGCACCACAATTTAAAAACTTGAAAACTAAAAAGCTGCAAGTATGCAGCTGTTCTCACTGGTCTCTTTATTGTCTTAGAATCAAAAGGATCAATGCACTAAAGGAGAATCTGGAATCAATCTAACATCATATATGCAAACTTTATATATAAAGAAGAGTATGGCACACACTAAGGAGAATTCCTACTATGATCATAGGAGTGGAAGGGTTGGTCGACAGCACAAACATAACAAACACATAAATATTGTACAACACACCCTTCCACTGAATTTAAAGTAAGTCAGCAATTATTAACAATTAAACATACTGTAGTTTGATGCTACACTGGTTTAAAATAATGAATGTAACTTAAAAAGTTGCAAATCACCGACCTCATTTTTCCATACTCCTATTTATTACAGATGTATAGTTTCTTACATAAAAGACTGCTTACCATGTTTAAGTTTGTCTATCAACTCTTCATTATCTTCCAGTTTTAACTCATTTACTTTGTCAATAAGACCCTCTATGTCTCCCATACCTTGTGAGGAAGAAAGAAAGGGAAAAAAGCAAAGATGGAATCAGGAGTGTTTACAAATGCACAATCTTCCCAAACAGACAGGAACAGCAGAGCCAGGGAGGGGAGGGGAGGGGGGACCCAAGAGAACACCCAACTTTCATTCATCTACCAACATTCATCAGCAGCATGATCTAAGGCAGTAAAATCTTGGGTAAAAAAAAGTAAAACTTTTATTCAAAAAAAGCAAAGAATGTTACAGGTATTGTTTCCTGTTAAAAGCTGAAAATTCTAATTCTGAGCCTCTAGATTTCAAAACTTCCTGGGGCTGGATGACCCCAGACTCCTTTGGAAACTTGTTCCCCCAGCAACTGTTTCCAACACCATTTTCTTAATGCCATAAATTTATGACAATATGACGATGTACCTAGAAGTTTACTGATGAAAGGTCTTGTTTTAAATGGTTCCAGGTCATCAATGTGCTCTCCAGTGCCAATAAAGATGATAGGACTTTTGGTTGCTGCAACACTACAATCAAAATTACATTGCTATTAAACAGAGCCATTGAATATTTACACAAGGATATAGACAAGTAACAAAAACAGGTAAAATGAGACAAAATGAAGGAAACAGTTAAGGAAACAGTTAAGGCCTGAGAAAGTTTTGTGACTGAAGACAGTTCCCTATCTTTTGTAAAGCTAGGTGAAAGGATGAAAGGAAATTACATGTATTGTATCTGAAATACTTGACACCATTTTGCAGCTACTTACGCACTCAAGGCTCCACCACCTTTAGTGTGACCATCCAACTTGGTCACAATAACTGAAGCTACATCAACTTTCTCTTTGAATGCTTTAGCCTGTAACATGGAGCAAGGTATAGTGTATGTTTCCCAAGACAGATAATAAATACTACTTATTAACCGAGAGAGAGGTCATTACAGGGAAATCTCAGACTGAAGCCTTTTCAATATGTCAAGGCCGATGTCAGAGATTTCCTTGTAACTACCAAATGGACAAGGTTAATAAGTTATTATATGGCCTTTTTAGCCCTGGAAAACCAGAAAAGGTCTTTTAATATCCGCTATAGCGTGCAAGAGGTCATTCAAAGTCATGTTCACTGAACTGAAACACACCTGACTGTGTGGTCGAAACCAGAAGTGACAGAAGAAACAGTTTCTTCAACAATGAGACAAATTTTGTCTACATGTATATTAAAAAAATATTTTTTTGAAAAATTTTCTTAATGCCCGGTAATTACAAGAAAATCTTGCCCACTCAGCAGCCAATCAGAGTGCGCATATTATTGTAGCCATAAAATAATTGGTAATAATTTCAAAATCCCTAGTATCATTATAAAGCAGTGCTATTGTATCCTACCTGTGATTCACAGGCCTGTCCTATTGTGGCATCCATAACAAATATCACATTGTCAGGACTCTACAGGAAGAAGGTAAAATTACACATTTGTGCAGCAATACAACCATATATTTGAAGTGGGCTGCTTAGTTCATGTTGATTACATTGCCAATACTCAACCTAACTCACTACAGAGCTTACTTATAATAAATTTATTCATAATAATACTTTGAAATATTTAATAACAATCTTTATTAATACAAAAGAATTTCTGAAATTTCCATCTTTGGGAGAGGCTTATCTGTATCTCAAACAATTGAGATCAACTCTGAAAATCATTTGAACTCACTTCACAAGACTTAAAATGAAATTCATTGTTATCATTTCTAAATTTTGTCCATATGTGCATTTTTTGCTGTATGCTGTGTATTATAATTAGCCTTTCCAACATTTAAAGCAGTTATTTCTTTGTTCAGGTCAAGTAGATGTCTAGTCATCACAGTTTGAAGTAAACTAAATTTGTGACAGAGACTGAAGAGAAGACTTCCATACAGTTTAACTGGATGTGACAAAAGTCTGTTTTCTCCATTAGTGATCAAAAAATTCTCACCATCAGCTCTTAATTTGAGGAGTTCCTTTTCTCCCCTTGTTAAAGGGCTACTGTTGGCTGAACAAGTCCAAATATAAAGTCATGATATATCTTCAATTGACAGCAAACCTAGCACCTAACTACAATCGCTGAAATCACACTCTTACTATTGCATTTGAAACTTGAAGCATTTCTTCAAACAAAGATTCTTCTTGCTTGTGTCTCCCACTAGATCAAATAATAATGATTAATACTATTATCCATGTGATGACTTAAGGCTAGCTAGTGAGAGAGAAATAAAAAATCATTGTAAAATTTAACAAGCATATACCACTTACCTAGTATCTACAATGATAATCTCAAAATTATCTTGTTTAAATTTATCTACACCCTCTTGTGCAATAATAACGGGATCCATTTCTGTGTAACTGGAGAAAAAAGTTAGAAAAGAACCTTGTGAACCATGACTCAATGTAAAAGCAAAGTATTTCAAACCATAACTTACCTTCCATAAAATGGAATTCTAGCTTTAGTGGCATTCTGCTTTAATTGATCAAATGCTCCTAAATACAGAAAGAATAAGCTGGATATAATATTAATCATACACATCTGTTATATAAAATACTTGAAACTGTATTTAACACAGTTCTACACCACTAAAAATCCTGTACACTAGAGCGACCCTAAAGTGAAAAAATACATAAGAAATTTTTTATAATTAGGTAAGTTGTATTTTAGATTCAGTATTTTCCTGACAAAAACAGATGTTGAAGTGCACAGTGAGCAAGTTATGTACATATGATTAAATATCAGTATTTCTCAGTCTAAATATTATACCTCAAATCCTTTAAGCCTGAACTACTTTTTCCATCTTCTTTCCTACACTTTTCTTTCTCTTTTTGCCCTTCGTTTTATTTTTAAGTTGTTTTTAATTGTGGCCTCCATGTAGTGTGCAAGTTTTAGCTGATTGGAGTTTTATGTTTAATACCATAAAGTTCACATAATAGTGAGGCCCAAAAGCTGCGAACCCCCGAAAGTAATGTCAAAAGTTTCTGACTTCTAATAAATCCTGAAAATAGCAAACCCCCAAAAGAAGCGACCTCCCTGAAAGTAGCGAGCCCCCCAAAAGTATTGAGACTATTGTCTTTTTTTAATTACATGACATACATACCAAATGCCTTTATTGTTTTCCAATTGCAATCCATGGTCAAATTTTAAAGTACAGTACTACGATTATCTTTGTGTATTTACATATTTATCAGTCACTATACAACAAGGGAAATGTGGCAAGCCTGAAACTATCATGCATCAAACAAAACTGATTTAAAGTTCATATCAACAACAGCAATGTTCAATCAATCAATCAATCAATCAAATTCAGTTTAAGTCAATCATGTAGGGAGTGGTTGATGTAGTATTATGGGGGTCCTGGCACAAAACTATAATTGTAATTATAACAAAGATTTATACCAAGATTTTGCCAAAGGATTCATAGAGAATTTCATCAAGATTTTACCAAAACGGTCCAAAGAGCACCCGCCATGTTAAGGATATATTAATACTTATTAAAAAGTGTAATAAAGTTTTGGGAGGGTCTAACACAATATTATAAAATAAAAATGATAATAATTATGATTTAAAAAGATAAAAATTAAATTAAAAATGGAACAACTACAAAGATTAACTGTTGTACAATTGAAAAAAATTGATAAAGAGTTGAAAATTAAAGGGAAATATGGAATGAATAAAGCAGAATTAATCAAAGAGATAGAAAAATTTACAGAGGGGGAAATTATTAATTTAATTGAAAAAGTTACTATTAATGATAAATATATTTGTATTCATGGAAAGTGTAAATATTACTGTAAAGAATGTGGTGGATCTTATATATGTGAACATAATAAAATTAAGTATCAATGTAAAGAGTGTGGAGGATCTCAAATATGTGAACATAATAAAAGAAAGTATCAATGTAAAGAGTGTGGAGGATCTCAAATATGTGAACATGGTAAACAAAAACAACAATGTAAGGAATGTGGAGGATCACAAATATGTGAGCATGGAAAACAAAAATTTTCTTGTAAGGAATGTAGAATAAAAATAAAAATGAATTGTGATTTAAAAATATAAATAAAAAAAGATGGAAACGTCAACATTAAAACAATATAATGAAAATGGAGATATTGAGTTTAAATACTTAAATTTAGAAAAACTAGTTATTTATGATTTTATTAAGTAAGTCGATAAAGGCAGATTTATTATACAATATATCAAAAAATATTGGATTTATTGATAACGATACTTATGAAGCGATTGATTTCGAATTTTGTTATCTTAATAAGAATGGTGAAAAGTGTTTTTTGATTTTTCTGAAGATATAAAAAATTTTGATGTGGATGAAATATGCACTGAAGATTTTTGTTTAGTAAAGGTAATCATACGGTTTCGAGTTCAATTTGGAATTAATTTGCACGAGTGAGTTTTTCAAAAAGCTGAAATTGCACGAGCCGCTTCGGCGAGTGCAATTTCAGCTTTTTGAAAAACTCACAAGTACAAATTAATTCCAAATTGAACGAGAAAAGCCGTATGATTACTTATTAATAATATAAACATGAAAAAATTCGCCTGGAAGAAGTACCGGAAGATCTCATTGCGGACAGGAGGTAAGCATTTGAAGCGGATTTGACACTTTATTTACTGATTGGCTGATGAAGTTCAACTGATAACGCTACGAACTCAAAGCGATTCGTTTAAAAATAAAGAATATCATAATCCAGAAAATCGATTTGTAATTTGCACTGGTGTTACACTTTTTGCACTGGTATTACACTTTTTGCACTGGTGTTACACTTGAACTGCACTGCTCTCAGCCAATCAGAATCGAGTAATTTTTTCATGTATATTATTAAGTATATTAGAATGTATTGATGAGGAGCCTTTTGATTTTGGTTATGGTAATAATAATGATAATATTATTTATGATGATTATGGTTTTATTTTTGAAGTTGATTATGATAAATTTGTTCTTGCTTCAATTAATTTTACAATAAACATGGATGTTGATAAGGTATTACATAAAAGTAAATTTTACAAAAAATTAAATGATGAAATAGTTGCTGCAGTATGGCGGCCAAGTAGATATTTAGATTTTCAAGAATTAAGAGATTTGGAAGAAAGATGGTCATAAAGTAAATAATCTTATATAATTATGTTGTATAACCCAACAAATGGTTATATAACAAAATTTATCTGAATCTTAAACTAAAAGTTATTGGCGACCCCTTAAGATCAAGTTTTTCCCATCCATTGTCCAATATGCTTAAATCAAAGTGGTTTATGACGCTATCATATTTTCGAAATGGAATCGTTGGATAATCCTTTGAGGGTATGTTTGCAAGTAGGTGTGATGGTGAAAGTTTTACAAGTTCTCCATTTTTGGTTTTATTCATATATGAAAATTTATTATCCACTATACTACACATAAGTCTCAGCGGTTCCTTAATCTGAATATTTATGGGGTATAATTTACCCGGATTTATGACTTCAGGAACTCCTAAACCAAACCCCAACCCTCTCGTAAGTTTAATTTTGAAGTTCTTATTTGAATATAGATAGTCAACAGTATCAGTCTCAATTATTGTTATCTTTTCCCCATCAGGATCATTAAGAAAGATTGATTGAATATTACGAAGCGAATATGTACCGGGTTGAATTATTATGAAGCCCTGATTCTTATCATTGAATATTATCTGTTTATCCTTGAAATTAATCAATCTTTTTGTTTGTATATTACAATCCAATAGTTGTATCTCCCGAAGATTTTTAAGAGGAGGATCTAAATAAATCCTAGTTTCTGCCTCATACATTGTTATGCTTAACATTTTGTTTGATTACTCCATATTCATCGTTTTAAATTTTCTATAATCACCGTCTGTGATAAAAAACGACTTACGCGTAAGCTGGAAAAAATTGTTATGTTATAAAAATCGACTTACGCGTAAGCTGGAAAAAAATTGTTATGTTATAAAAATCGACTTACGCGTAAGCTGGAAAAAAAAAAAATTGTTATGTTAATTAACCTGTGATAAAAAACGACTTACGCGTAAGCTGGAAAAAAATTGTTATGTTATAAAAATCGACTTACGCGTAAGCTGGAAAAAATTGTTATGTTAATTAACCTGTGATAAAAAACGACTTACGCGTAAGCTGGAAAAAAATTGTTATGTTATAAAAATCGACTTACGCGTAAGCTGGAAAAAAATTGTTATGTTATAAAAATCGACTTACGCGTAAGCTGTAAAAAAAATTGTTATGTTAATTAACCTGTGATAAAAAACGACTTACGCGTAAGCTGGAAAAAAATTGTTATGTTATAAAAATCGACTTACGCGTAAGCTGGAAAAAATTGCTATGTTAATTAACCTGTGATAAAAAACGACTTACGCGTAAGCTGGAAAAAAATTGTTATGTTAATTAACCTGTGATAAAAAACGACTTACGCGTAAGCTGGAAAAAAATTGTTATGTTATAAAAATCGACTTACGCGTAAGCTGAAAAAAAATTGTTATGTTAATTAACCTGTGATAAAAATCGACTTACGCGTAAGCTGAAAAATTGTTATGTTATAAAAAACGACTTACGCGTAAGCTGGGAAAAAATTGTTATGTTATAAAAATCGACTTACGCGTAAGCTGAAAAAAATTGTTATGTTAATTAACCTGTGATAAAAATCGACTTACGCGTAAGCTGAAAAATACAGTCATCTACCGAAATAGATACCACGCTAATCCGCCAGCGACAACTATAAATGCTAATATATTCTTTTCATGCTGTGTTGAGTCAATAATATTTTCCTGTTTCATAAAGTCTGTTTTCGTTGAGGTTTTTGATTCCTTCGGGTTTTTATTCGCTTCAGTTTTACCTTCCAGGAGAATATGAGGTAACTTTAACTTTGAAGATCCCATGTTATGGCTTATTCCAACTTGTTTTGCTTCAGTGTTTAGGGAATTGTTCACTCCAAAATTCATATCATTACTCGCTTTCATAAGTTTGTTGTTAAAACCAGTCACGCTTTCAGTATTGATTATCATATTACTTGGCATCAACCACACACCAGGAGCAATAGCTAAATCAAGCCGTAATTTCGCTTCTTGTACAGCTAATTGATACCTTTGGATAGAACTAGAAATGTCATTCTCGATCACACTACTTTCAAATAAAGCTAAGAATTCTTGTTGTGTTTCGATTGCACCACCGTCATTACCGTAAATTGAATTTCTTGTGTTAACTTGTGCACCCAATATGCAGTAAACAAAAGCTTCAGCGGATCGATTCAATCTACCAAGTCCGGCTTTAGTGAGCCCGTGCCCACTTGTTGGGATAAACCAAGCATATTTGAAATCAGCAAAGTCATCATTACGGATAAATGAAATTAAATTACCTTTTTCTTTCTTACCACCTTCATCAGCGAATTTATTACCTTCACCGGGCCATTGATCCGCTTCAACATCATAATTCCTTACAATATGTACATTTTGATATCCCCCTCCTTTTCCACGATATCCTGCACCATAATCAAGGAATATATCTCCCAATCCGCCGTTTCTACCCCCTTTCCATCTAAAATCGGAATTATTGGCAATTCCAAATTCTGCACACAATCGTTGATATGCAACTTTACTATAAGGATTATTATTTATTACAAAAGGTTGCTCATCGGGTAAGGGAAGACTCAATTCATATAATATCCGCCTTATTGTGAAATATATATGAAACTTTATGAAGCTATTTACTACTCTAGGATAATTTAGACTTTCAAAAGGACTTATACCGCAACCAGATGTTGCACACCAAACTGCAAAGTTAAGTTGTTGAGGCCAATAATTCATATCAGGCCCGTTTAACCATTTTCTACTTTGTTTTCCAGATTTGAATGTTACAACTTGAGATGTAAATATGTTTCTCATCTTTGCTGTGAATTTCTTAGTATTTGAAACATATATATCCAGATAGGTTAGCATTTTTGTTATATCAGTTGAAAAGTCATCAAATTTAATAGCAGGTATTGGATAAGATTGGTTGGTTATGGATAAACTTTTTGGAAAAGAACTAACTTCAATTGATCCCAAGCCTAAATCTTTCCATAAAAGTTTTTTCAAATTAGAAGGAAGATTATCAGTCCATGTTTTTCCAGTAGTATCATCATTAGACATGATAGTAATCCCATTATATTTCCATTTAATATATCCTCCATATGAATCATTAACAAATGTAAATTTATCAAGGTTTGCCCTTGGGTACTTTTTACTGAAATCATTGAGTAACATTTTATTACTTTTTAGAATAAGATGTAAAGTCTTTAAAACATTTCGCTGTTATTTCCAATACCCGCAAAACAATTACATCCTACATCTGTTCTCTCATATGAAATTTTTAATGTGTGGGACCGGTTAGTTCTTTTAATATTTCCTCTCGAACTTCTCTCCTTATCTGATTCATATTTAAGTTTTTTTCTGTATCGTTCCTGTTTTTTTGACGTATTTCTAGTTTTAGTTTTTCAAACTTATCCACCTCTGATAAAATTAGAGAAAATTCTTGGTCAGAGATTGTGTTATCTTTCAGAGACTTTGAAACTAAGTCGTGAATGGTGTTTACTTTTGCTTTTGCTATAGAAACTGTCTGTTCATGTTTACTAACTTTATGGGAAAGTCGTTTAGAAGCCGCACCGAATCCAACCGATATTCCCCCACAAAATCCACCAACAACACCTAATGGGATACCAACAACAGCACCAAAACCAGTAAGGGAAGTTCCAAGTCCACTTGCAGATAGGATAACTGAAATCACTCCACTAAAAACACTTATTTTTGTAAATATACCTCTCGCTCGATTATACTTTTTCCTAACATACTCGTAATGTTTAATTTCCTTTTGAAGATTATTTAGTACTTCGCATGACTTTTGTATTCTGCAATTATTTGGATCTCCATTAATAGGTAATTGTGGATAAATTCTATTATAGTCTTCCATATTGTATTTTACTGAACGATATGATATCTTTAGATCTACTTAATTTCTCTTCTTTTTAAATTGTTCCACAAAATATAGAACCACAGCAATTATCAAAAGCCAAGCATTCTTACCCAAAAAGCTAATGACCTCACCCGCTGTTTTGAACAGAAAGCTTACAATCGCTCCAACCATCCCTGGTAATATTTCACCTAGTTTCTTACCAATAGCTTTAAACCCATTACCAACACCTTTACCTAATGTTGTTAGACCTTTAGAAAGATTAGAAACGATAACACCAATAACTACACCTACAGCAATTACAACAGCAAAAACCGTAAAACCATACTTTTTGAATATAACCTTTACACGATCGCGCAATGACATTCGTTCCTGGATTTGCTCATTCTCACGCTCCCGGTTAGCTATTTTATTATCATCCTCGGAAATTTCTCTATCTAGAGCCTCTATTCGACTACTCTCCTCTGGGGTCTTCAGCGGTTTATCCACAAGGAATTTTCTCTCCTCCTTCTTTTTGTTTTGTGATTCTTTTATCTTAGTGATCTCACGATCATTATCTTCCACAATTTCTTCTGCTCTTGGGCCTAAAGCATTTTTTAATTGATCGGGAAGTTTTTTACTTTTAGTTTTAAAATTTTGAAATTCGCCATCAATAAGAACATATTCAGCCGCTCCCCTTCTATTTAATGAAATAGTTGGGACTTTTATTCCTTTTCCTATATCTTTTAAAAATGTTATGAATTTTGAAGTGTCTGCGCGTGGATAGTACTTTTTGATTTCTTTTTCAGCATAATCTTGATCTTTCATCCTAGCATCATACTCATAAGCCCCCACACCGCCAAATGAAGTTTCCTCCTCCTCCTCATCATCAAGTTCAATTATACGAGTGGTGGATGATATTGGATCCATTTCCATATTTTCTCTATCAACATCATCGCCTAGATCAGCTGGTTCAAATTCTGGTATTTTTTGGTATTCTGCCATGATTTTTACTCAACAGTAAGAAATCTTTAGACCCCCTTTGGGCAGCGAAGAAAAATAATAATACAATTAACTCTAAAAGAATTTACTAGCCATATAACCTAAAGCCAACATACCACCACCTACATATACCATCTCGCCCATCTTTTGATTTTCACTGGGTCTATAATAATCAGAGAATTTTGGCTCATGCGTTTGGTTATATAATTTCAAAGCTTCATCGGTATTAGAAATATTTTTTGAGGCTTGGTATTTATCATCCTTTTGTTGTACTTTCCAATCAATTAGTTTCTGTCTATTTTCCTGAAATGTTGCATAATCTTTTTGATATTTTTCTAATGCCTTATCATGTCTTATTTTCTCTGTATCTGTTTTATCACCTGAGAGATATTTTGCAAGATATGATCCACCAACAAAGGCGGTTGCATTCAATATAGCTCCTCCAAACATCATTGCTATTGTTGCCATTTTTTAAATTTGAGGTTATTATCCTTTAGGTCGGTAAAATCTTTTGATCCTCTAAATATGTTTTTAGGTACATACTACCTGATAGGACAGCTACCCATTTAGCATAATTTGTAATACTTGAGGAGGGGTCGTTCATAAATGATTCTCTCATGGCCTTTTTAGCTACATATCCAACTAAAGCTGCCAATCCAATAAGGACTGCTGAATCAGTAACAGTTTTCACAAGTTTGTTTTCAGTTGACATAATTTTTTTACTCATCAGTAAGAAATCTTTAAACTACTTATTTCATATCATTCCTATTTTAAGAGGTTGTGATGCTGGTTGCGGGGTTTGTATTGTAATATTTGCAGGTTGAGACATTTGTGAAACATTATTTTCCTTTGAGTCTTTCTTATAACATCTCATAAACATATCAAATGCTGTAAAACCTATTCCAACAATAGATAAAACAGTGGTAAAAGATAGCTCTGGAATCCATGCTTTAGGTTCACTCTCTTGGTTTGAATTTTCTTCTTGTTCCTTTTCGCGCTTCATTTCCCTAGCTAATGCTTCTCTAGCTTTTTTATTGCGTTCTGCTAGTGCCTTACCAGCTGCAACCTTTTTAGGATCTTTCTCTTTCTTTTTAGGAACTTTCTTTTCAGGTATGGGATCCATTGTAATTTGTTCAGCAACTTCTTCTGACATTATTATTTTATTTCACAAAGTAAAGAATCTTTAAATCAGTTGTGCCCAGTTTTGGAATCATCTATATTTTTACTTGTAACTTGTTGTATTTTACCTATTTTAACATGTTTAGCAACCTGAAATAACCCGCTAGCAAGTGCTGTCAACCTTCCTGCTTTCAAAGCTAAGAGACCTACAATGTTTGTCAGTTCGCGATTAACCAAATCATCATTCTTTAAATCCACACAAAGAGCTTCTATATCATCAACAGGAAACATGTAAGAAATAACTTTAGAAACTAATTGAAGAGATGAATCTACCAACCCACCATTAATTTTCTTACCCAATACTGCCTGATAACGATTATAATATTTTTCAATGTCTTTTACCGATAATTTTTTTATATCACCAAGACTCATATCAACCCCTAAATATTCCTTTGTTGTTCCAAGAGCTGCTAGAATGGCTAGTGATTCTTGTTTTATTTCAACTTCATTATTATAATTATCTTTTACCTCAGTCTTTTCTTCTTCAATATAATCTTCAACTTCTGTCATATTACAATTTTCTTACATACAGTCAGGTCTTTAAATTTATAACTTCAGGAATCTCCAAATAGCAATTAAATGGGTGTCGTAAACATAAACAAAGCCTAGAATATTTTTCAGTTTTTAATAATTGCATAAATTTTTTACTAGTTTCAGGGTCTAAATCACCACCATAATCTTCGAAAAACATCTTCATACCTTTTTGCGATGGGTTATGGAAAGTAACAACGCAAGCCACATTTTCACGGAATGGTTTTGCTATCGATGTTAATTGCTGAGTGAGAACCCACATTGATAATCCATGATGTCTTCCAGAGAATGCTAAATCAATAAACTTGTTTGATCGTTTTTTCAAATCATTAGAAACAGCACAATCATCTAAAATTATTAATGTATTTGTTCCAGAGAATAAAGTTTGGCAATCAGTTAACAATTCATTAATCTCATCAACGTTACTAGCATCTGGTGATAATACATAGAAATGTTTATCTTTATTAGCAAAATTATGATAGGTTTTATTTTTAGCATAAGTTGGGCATATTAAAACAATGTATTCAAAAACTTTTCGGAATGGACCTCGTAGTTGATCAATTATGTACTTTGTCTTTCCACAATTTGTTGGACCAGTTATAATGCAATGAAAAGGAATTTTTTCTCGTAATTCTTCCATATTTTAACTAATACATGATTGATCTTAAGTTTGAATTCATAACCTCCATTAACGCATCAGCCACCACAAACATGTAACAATTCATAATGCCAGACCCACTAAGTTTTCTTTTAATTTCTATTTTTATACCATCTTGTGCGTTATTTAAGGCCAGACCGCCTCCATGAATACTATTATCTGGGTGAGTTCTCAAATCTAACCACAGAGCAAACTTTTTACTATAAAAATCCTTTTCATTTACTGACCAACGGGAAGAACCACTATCTCTTCCAAAACGTTTCTTTATAGAATCCCATAGGTCTGAAGGTACCATTCCCTTAGAGTAGAAACGATTTGGTACACCATTAACATCGATATTGATTGAGGTGATACCAGGATTGAAAAAATTCTCAGAATCTCGTGCTCCTCCACCGTATGGTAATGTAAACAAACATAATATCCCCGTAATTGATCTTCTAGGTAGATTAATATGTTGATTTATAACGCTGTCTGTAGGTCTGGATATAGTGAAAGTTTTGTGTAGAGTTACATTTTCATAAAAGAATCCTTTACCAACCTGATAAGCTGCCTGTGCCTCGCGAGCTAAGTATTCACTTGATATGCAAGAATATTCCAACTCGAGGTTTGTTATTTTGTAAGTTGGAGTCTTGGTCGCGTCAGAATAAACAACAATATCGTTAACTGGAGCTAGTGTAATCTCAAAGATTATTTGATGATCTAATGCCTTTGGATAGAAAACTCCATGATCGTTGAGAATAGGATGTTTTAGTGGGATATGATACTTTGTGTTGTGTACTACTGCAAGAGCTACTTCTTTTGCATCTGTGTCTACCTTATCACCCGCATTTGTGCGGAGCTTCCTCATGTTTTCAGAAGAAATACCTTGCCTTAATCTATCCTCCCGTTCTTCATCTGTTAAGAATAAGTCATGGTATGTTTGAAATAGATCGTATCTTTGAGTATCCTGTAGTGTTTCACCTCCAAAAAGAACCCTGAGTCTGGATACAAGATTACTACCTACATTATTCACTAGGGTGTTATCTTCATGCCCCTCAACAGTCAAGTTAAATACTAGATATACACTTCCTGGCACAATCACTAAATTTTCAGAAAGTTTTGGAATATTTATATATAGTGTTTCTCCAGGATTAGCTGATGATGGATTTAGTGTAATTCTATTCAATGTTGATTCCGCTTTCAAACCGAGTGGATCTCTTGGAATCCTGTTTGGGTTAATTTTTTCAGATACGTTTGTCATATTTATTTTAAGGAATGGTGTAGTAATCTTTAAATGAGTAACGAAAGCATATCCAGAAGGTTATCGAAAATATATTATTCAACTGATGGATATTGGAAAGGATATTCTGCAATTCCTAAATTAGCTGAGAAGGCAAAAGTAAATGAAGATTTAGCAAAACACTGGCTTGAAAAACAGGCAATATGGCAAATATATCTACCAGCTCCAAAGTATATTCCTAGACCGCACTGGACCGTGGATAAACCTAATCAGATTCACCAAGCGGATTTATTATTTTTACCGCATGATAGAGTTGGAAGAAAAACATATCGATATGCATTGGTTGTGATTGATGTGGCCTCGAGATACAAAGATGCTGAACCATTAACCTCAAAAGAAAGTAGAGAAATTTCAAATGCTTTTGAAAAAATATATTCTAGAAAAATGAAATACCCAAAAACATTAATTGTTGATCCTGGAAGAGAATTTATGGGTGATGTTACAAAACTTATGAATTACCATAATGTGAAAATACAGAGAAGTGAAGCTGGAAATCATAGAGCTCAAGCATTTGTTGAAAGAGCAAACAGAACATTAAGCGAACGATTATTTAGTCATCAATATGCACAAGAAATGATTAGTGATGAAAGGTCAAGAGTATGGGTGAAAAGATTACCAGATATTATAAAAACTTTGAATAATACACCAACTAGAATAACTGGTAAAGAACCTGATGATGCTATAAAACTGAAAGAAGTTTATATTGAACCAAAAAAGTATAAGCGAGTTGTTGGTCTTGATGAGGTTAGACTACCAATTGAGGTTAAGGTTAGATACTTACTTACCCCGGGAGAGCTTGAAGGCGGAGAACGAAGAAGAGCTACTGATCCTATTTGGAGTATACAAGTTTATTATATTTCGGGAAGCAGGGTTTCTCCTAATCAACCAGTTTTATATTATTTATTGGATGGGCCAAGACGCGGATTTGTAAAAGAGGAGCTTCAAGTTGTGCCTTATGATACTGAGTTGCCACCTGATTCTGTTTTGAGACTATAATGTCCATAGGGGAGAGTACGTATTCCATCTTTACAAATGATTCTCTTATCATCATCAGCAGATAGTGCAACTTTATTAACAGTTTCAGTATAAAGAACATGCTTATAACTTCTTATTACTTGCATTTCCCTCATTTGCTTTACTTTACTTAATAGACATTCCTTGTAATCATAAAATGATATGTCATTTTCTACAACTGATTTCTTCATTCCTTTATCCTTTTTTATAACTTCACCATCATCCATCCTAAAAGCATATAGCTTTGCTCGTAGACCATCAAATTCAACTATTATTCTACCACCAGCTTCATCTTTGAACTTACCAATTAATTTTTTGTTTACGCCTGTTTCAATACCTGATGGATGATTTTTAGGGTAATTACTTGTATCAAATCTCTCTCTAACGTCTGGACTTATATCCTTATATAAATCCTCTGTTTCTATAACATATACAAGACTATCCGTATCTGTCATAAGTAATTTAGCTTTTTCACCATATTTTGGTTTGATATAATTATAATGAAAGTCATACATTATTGCTTTACTTATATCCAAAATACACATTCCTAAGTAAATGGGTTTATCGTATTTTATATTTGTTCTATTCATATGAATGGCCATAAGATTTTCAGAAAAAATAGTGCGGCGATTATAGTTAGCTTTTGATATCAATTTTCTTGCATCTTTCTCATTTGTAACCAACCTTATATCAACCCTTTTTCTAAGATTTTCCATAGTTTTACCAAATACTGAATTATTCATAAGTTTGAAGAACTCTTTTTCAAAATCATTTTTTGCTTTAGCCCTAAGTTTGGCATTCAAATCGATGTAAGGTTTTAACCATGCAGACTCTTTAAATGTAATTCCTCTATGAATCTTTGTTACTTCTAATCCTAGACTTTCATATTTTTTTAGCGTTTCGTGGTGAACTACATAATTTTTTTTATCTTTGAGGTTTGGAATCAATTTCTCAACCCCATTAACCTTAATTCTCTCTGGAGCAAGTGGGTAGTCACTATGTAAATCATGAAGACGTTTTGAGTATTTTAAATCAACATCTACTATACATGGTATATTTCTCCAGTTTTTAAGATCTTCTTTAGTCATCCATTTTAAACCATGAGTAGGGAGTGTTTTACTCATTGCTCCGCCATATAGATTATTTGCATCTAAATATTGTATATAATTTGTAACTAGGTTAGGATCATATTCTTTCATGTATGGGTTGTTAGCTTTAGCATATCTGTTTGATATCTGAGCTATGCCCCCTCGAACACCTTTCTCAATCATATTTAGCATATCAATGTCAATTATCATCTCCAATTTAACCCCAGTTAACTTTAACATAGCATCCCAAGCCAGTCCGGGTGCTGTATAATACCAAGCAGGATCCAAACCATAATTACTTTGACAAACATCTCTAAAGTTTTCAAATACATCTGCTAATAATAGTACATCTGTCTTGAGATATAAATCAAGGTAATCTCGCATTGTTTTCATATTAAAGGTTTTCCATACCTTTTTAGCATGTTCATAATCTTCATCTGAAATATTTTTTCCATTAAGTTTTGAGTAAAACTCTTCCTTTGTAGGAAGTTGTGTTTCATTTAGTTTCTCAAAATCATCAAGCCAATCATATGGAAATACACCCTTTCTAAACAATAACTCTAATTTCTCACCAACATAATATTTTTTTATGTTTTTGAAAGATTCTTTTGGTAGATAATTTACTAATTTATCAAGACTGTATGGCATAAATTTCAATGAATCTATGAATCTGATATATCTCTTAACATCTTTCATCTCACCAATTTCTTTAACTTTGTAGGTATCAACTACAATTTCTTTTGAGAAAGAAATATACTTTTCCTCATTATTAGGTATAGGTTTTATTTTACCTTCTGATTTAGCAAGGTTATTAATAAATAGATGAGCATCATATCCTGATAAATTGTGAATGATGACTGTAAAGAATTTTGGAATCTTATAATTTAAGTTACATTCTTTATGAGCCGCACCTCTATATTTTCCTGTAAGATGACAGTGGTCTATTACCTTATCTTCGCCCAATTCTTTTTCACAGATATGACAATTAGTTGCATTTTTATAGTTTATTTCATCATTTTCTGGCATCATTTTCTTATTAAATTTTTTAAATCTTTTCACATTATAACTGATACAATTTTTATAAATTTTCTTAAATTCTGCTTCTATATATTCTACAAATTTCTGTGCCACATCATCGTCGGGCGATTTAGCTGTATATCTATAAAATCTGGATTTACATATTTTTTCATTAAAACTTTTAATATAACAACCGAATGAAACTGGTTTGTGCCTCTGATATTTATTAGTAAAACTTTTATTTTTATCTAAGATAAAATGTTTTTTTATTTTTTCCAAAATAGACTCAAAATCAACATATGCAAGAAAAGGTATTCTCATTTTTTTCATAAAATTTCTAAAAGAAATAAAACAGGGTTTACCATCTTTATCTTTTAGCATATCAATCCTAGCTTCATTGTATGCATAACAATATCCTTCATGTTTTTCTAATGTTCTTTTTAAGTGAAAAGAATGTAAACAATTATCACAAAAGAACATCTTACATTTACGTTTAGTAACTTGTCTAACTATAAGAGCACTAATATTATTTATTAAACAATAATGTTTATTTGTTTCTTCTTCATCTTTTTCTTCATCAGTTATTAGAAGTAATCTAATCAATTTAAATCCTCGTTTCCTACTTCTTTTTATAGGATATACTCCCACTTTCTCATCATATCCAAATATAGCAATATCATAATCATTTTGATCTTCAAAATTAGCAATATCTTGTAATGAAGCAGGGAAATTAATTCCACTCCAATTAAAATTCATAGAGTTTTCTATCAATTCTTTATTTACTCTCTGCCTGTTTTTCTTCCTTGGATATACAGCTTCAGTTACACACCACTTTAAACATTCATGATCATTCTCATTCTTAGGGTTAATAATTGCATTCCTGTTTGCTAATTCTGTCGGTATTGGAATATAAGACCCTCCTAAAAGAGGAACAAAACGATCTATGAAAATGTCAAAGAATAGTACATGATCTAATACCCAACCGGATTTTTTATTTAAAAATTCTTCAAATAATCTAAGTTGTTCATTTGTTAATCTATCAAATAATTCTGATAAATCTGTTGCTTCAAGAACAATTTCTGATTTTACAGAAGGAAAGTTACCATCCTCGTATTCAAATTCCTTAGTATCCAATTTTTCTCTTTTGAACTTGCACGTAAAGATAAATTTCGTCTTTAATGATCTTTGTGATTTCACTCTATCTTTAATTAAATTTATAACTTTCGGTTTGATTTTATGCAAGAATATCTTTTCATCATTCTTTTTATTTCCTTCAATCCTATAACTTATATAATTACCTTTTATAGCTGATTCATATTCTTTAGGGGTAAAATCTTTCTCAATTTCGTCTGTGCCAGATTTTTGTTTTTCAGTTTCTTTTTGATTAATTGATTTCTCTTTTTTTACACTTTCATTTGTAATAATTTTTTGTTTTTCTTTAATATTTTTATTTATAAGATTTTTAAGATCTTTACCAACGGCCTTAACTCTATCAACTACTTTTGTTGCCTGTTTCTTTATCCAATTAAAAGTTTTATTCTTTGTTTTTGATTCTTTAATATTTTTAACTAAACTTTTAGCACTATCAACAAAATTATATATAATATTTTTTCTAGATGGTAAAGGTTTTGATAATTCTTTAATTTTAGTAAAGGTAATCATACGGTTTCGAGTTCAATTTGGAATTAATTTGCACGAGTGAGCTTTTTGAAAAACTCACAAGTACAAATTAATTCCAAATTGAACGAGAAAAGCCGTATGATTACTTATTAATAATATAAACATGAAAAAATTCGCCTGGAAGAAGTACCGGAAGATCTCATTGCGGACGGACAGGAAGTAAGCATTTGACGCGGATTTGACACTTTATTTACTGATTGGCTGATGAAGATCAACTGATAACGCTACGAACTCAAAGCGGTTCGTTCAAAAATAAAGAATATCATAATCGAGAAAATCGATGTGTAATTTGCACTGGTGTTACACTTTTTGCACTGGTATTACACTTTTTGCACTGGTGTTACACTTGAACTGCACTGCTCTCAGCCAATCAGAATCGAGTAATTTTTTCATGTATATTATTAGTACGTTTAATTGAAGGAGGGGGAGGGCGTGGTGGTTTTACTTTTTTAGGGGGAACTGGTTCTGTAGGCGTACCAATTCTTACTGGTTGTGGTGGACCTGGAGGAGGGCTATCTGGATTAAATTGATCTGGTAAGCCTGGGGATGTGGGCCTTGGTGTATTATTTAGAATTGGAAGAGGTAAATTTGGTTGGTCTATTGGTCTTATTTGGTTATTACGTAACGCTGCAACAATTTCTCGTTTATTATCAATTATTTCTTGAACATTATCAATTATTTCAGGAATATTACTCAACGCTCTAATTAGGTCTGCTTTTAAAGTCAATTTTGACCTTCCTTCAATATTATACCATGCGACTAAAGATTTCAATTGTACAACAGTTAATCTTTGTAGTTGTTCCATTTTTTATTTAATTTTTATCTTTTTAAATCATAATTATTATCATTTTTATTTTATAATATTGTGTTAGACCCTCCCAAAACTTTATTACACTTTTTAATAAGTATTAATATATCCTTAACATGGTGGGTGCTCTTTGGACCGTTTTGGTAAAATCTTGATGAAATTCTCTATGAATCCTTTGGCAAAATCTTGGTATAAATCTTTGTTATAATTACAATTATAGTTTTGTGCCAGGACCCCCATAATACTACATCAAGTGGTTGCCCAAATCTCCTGAGCCAGAGGCTCATACTTGAAGCACTTGACTATAAAAACCCACCCAGACCAATGACGGCACAAGTCAGCTACACCATGACACCGGGAACACGCCCTACTCTTTTCGAACAGTGCCATGTGTTCTTTTACGTCCCACATTTAAGAATCTATTGTAAAGATTTGTGAGATGGGACCTACAGTTTATCATCCTTATCCGAGAAGACTAGAAGTCTAAGTCGAAGTCTAACCATTTGCAGATGTCAATACAAAGACAGCACTTTCTACTCAACTATTTTAAGACCCTGGGTGTTGGTCCGGCCGGGGTTTGAACCCATGACCTCCTGCACACTAGTCCGGTGAAACTTCAGTATACTACACTGTAAAACACATTTCTTTGTTGTGGACTTAAAGCACTCAGTTTCACTAGCTTTCCTCAAATTGATGTTAAGAAAGGACTTGCTGTATTGCTGTATACAGCGGGCAGGTATCTCTGTTACACAGGACATGTAACACAAATAAAACTCTTCTTTTGACATTATGTTGATTATTTTTCATTTCGTGAGAGAGTTAACACCAAGTTTGTTTTATGGTTTTTGGTACCCCTAAAATAACGACCCGCTGAGAGTAACCACACCCCGAAAGTAACAAGCCCCAAAGGCTACTAATTCCGAAAGTAAAGAAGGTCACTACTATGGGAACTTTAACGGTACTTCTATCTAAGGTATACATGTTTATCTGGTACTCATGTCAGTGGTAAATTAGTATTTGAGCAAGGCTATTGATTTATGTTGTTACCTGCTCTGAAGGTATCAGCACAAATGAGACACGTTTTCCATCCTTTTCTTTGGTAGTGGTATGCCAGCTGCAGGTGATGGAAGAGTAAGAAACATGTATTATTGACCAAGCATGAGGTCAAGACAACTGCATATTGGCCAATGTTTTTTTTGCATTTACATTGATCAAGACATACTGTAGTTGAGGTCAATAAAACAGGGTATCAGAGATTGGAGAATTCTCTGGCTACTATGAAGAATTCTCCAGCTACTACAAAAATTTTTCCAGTCAAATGAAAATGGCTTGAGCTAGTTTTAAAGTCAGTCATGAAGCGCTTTCAGAACATTCTCCTGTTACTTTACACAATTCTCCTGCTGCTACAATTCTTATTGAAAACCCTAATAAAAATGCAAAAAAAGAACAAGGCCAATACCTGCCAGCCATCTTAACAAACAAGCTTGGTCAGTATTATAAGGGGTTTATCATATTATGGCCATCTTGTTTTCTTTTGTTTTGTAAGACAAAGTTGGAAATCTTGAGTGGGCAAGGTAGGCCTACATGTATCTTACCTTCATGGGTAGCCAATCAGAACTCAGGATTGGCCTCATCCTGACCACTCGCAGAAACAGCCGTATACTAATATTATTATTAATGTTCGTTTAGCTATGCAAAGGTAAAATGCATCATAATGTGAACATAGTTCAAGGAAATACCATAATTATTCTATTACAAAATATCAGTAATAAATTATTTATAAGAGGGAGGTCTAGTCTAAAACAACCATGGTGAAAGAAACATTATTTGTGGAAACTTAAGGGGTTATGATCTGACAAACAAGAGCACTTACCTTGCTACAAGTTGTGGTTTTACCACTGCCTTGAAGACCAACAAACATGATCACATTGGGTTTTCCTTTGTTTGGGTTCCATGCTTTAACACCTGGATCAACAAGCTGTAAAATGTTCCAAGCAGATTGGAGTTGGTAGTGCAAATAGAACTTCAAATTTGCAGGAAGCCTTGCAATTGCAAACTACAGTGTATATTAATTTTTTGTAAACAGTCATAAATAGTGCTAAAATATTCTAAATTCCCTTAACATGAATCATTCAAAGTACTGGACTGCAACATCAAATTTGCAATCTGCCAGCAAATTTATGCTGTATTTTAAAAACTTGAAGTCAAGTTTTAAGAAAGTAATATTGTAAAATTTTCGATGAAATTCCACCTTGCACAGTTCTTGGAACACAGCATGTTGGATCATCTTTCTCTTGTTCCATCCTGCTGCCATGTCACCAAAATCTATTGCAGCTCTAGGATCAACACAATAAATATTACAAAGCCTCATTAGCTGACTATGTGAAACACATTGTCTGATAGTTAAACTGTTGGACTGCAAGCTCAAAGAAATGGGCACTTGAGTGTTACAGATATATGTATTGTTTACTTCCCCTATTTCTCATTCCGGCTAGGAACATAGAGGGGTACTATTAAAGAAATTCTGGAGGTTAATTCCCCCCAGGGTACGGTAATTCATGCTGAATAAACAGGCATACACTTCCAACAGACAAGCCAATTGGTCTTTCAACTTGTATTGCCTTATCTTACGTTTTATATGTTTTTCTGTAGTTTGTGATGTACAGACACTTACCTGACATTTTCTCTTAACCTCTTCACAAGTTGTACATTAACATCAGCTTCCAGTAAAGCAGCACAAACCTCTTTCAGCATTGCCCCAAGAACCTGACGGAAGATCACTCATTTATTACACTAAATAAAGTTTACACTGGAATAATGTTAATCCAGCTTCAAACTGTGACTAAAGGTCTGGTAATACGAGCAACATTTTCCTTCAACTTGATGCACAATGTTCTTGAATTGCAAGCTGAAAGGTGCTGTTCCTGTACTACCACCTGCGTGTCAAATTGTGGCATGAGTGGAAATACGAGTAACAAAACTAATATTTGTTGCAGACCTTAATACTCAGTATTTAACACAGGAATAACATATACCATGGGTTTAACAGTAACAACTTTGCTGGGATTCCGGGGATACTCCGTGTCTTGTGGGAATTGAGGGGTTGGTCTTGTGCTTACAATCGCACATTGCCTCAAGTCCTTCACAAAGAACCAATAACTGTTAGCATGAGCATGCACGACTCTTAGAGCAATCGACATTAACAAGCAACATAATGGCAACCGGGGCACCATGGAGGGTAATAATATAGCTAAATGATCACTTGCAGATGAAGGCCTTGAAGAACTATCAGAATATTATTATAAGCACGCTTATAATGAGGGAAAAGCGTTCAGAAAAGTTTAAGGTTTAAACTAGACAAGGAAAACGGTTCGATGAAAGGGTCAGTTCATCTACAACTGATGCCCAATGCCATGAAGTTAGTTGGACATATGCAAAATAAAATCAAAGGTGAATGTGATCAAAAACGATATTTCTCATTAAGAGCTCTAATCATAAGAAGCAGTAGAATTCAAAATTTTCAGAGGAAGTTTTTACCGGCATCTAAACAATGATGTTTCTATTTCGCTATCAATCCTACCTCTTCATTGATAATGGTAGCATTGCTCAGAGAGCGAAGTGCTGTGGTAATTTTCCGTCCTAAGTCCGCGAGAACCATCTTGAAACTACCTAACTATAAAGTAATTTCTATCCTGACAAAAAGATCCTAAATTAAGGGGACAAAGGGTGGATTTAAACCCGTGAAAGCACTAGTCCTTGGCAAATTTGTTCGCCATTTTGCTTTCATTTGGAGTGCTTGTACAGCGGAATCCCCACTAAAGCTACGTCATAGTCTTCCTATTCCTCCTCCAACGTAGTAACCGAGGTAAACTGGGACTCAATAAATATGGCGTCCTCCTCTTCAACTCTATTGAGGGAATTTTTTGATACAGCTTGTGCCTCTTGCAGCACCAAAGGGTCAAATTTGCTCAAATGTTCTAGATGTAAATCAGTTTTTTACTGCAATAAGGAATGTCAAAAATCCCACTGGAGGGCACACAAGCCGTCCTGTGAAGATCCCAAAGTGCAAAAGTTTCCACAACCGCGAAGGAAAGATTTACAAAGTGTTGCAGAATTTGCTTGCACTGCTTTGGAAAAAAGCTATTTCTGTGTTATTGATGATCTTTTTAGGGATAGGAAAACAGACGATATCCTTAACGAGGTGAAATCGCTTCACAGTTCAGGGGTCTTCATAGATGGTCAGCTGAGTGGAGGGAACACTGCCTCAGATAACTGCCAAAAATTCACAGAGAAGAGAATACGAGGGGACAAAATAACGTGGCTAGAGGGAAACGAAAGGACTGTACCTAGTATTGTGAATTTAATAGAATTTATTGACACTCTTGTGATCAGATGTAACAGTTTTCCCAAAGGACTGGATGGCTATCATATCAAAGGTCGTGCAAAAGCCATGGTGGCTTGTTACCCTGGCAACGGTACGGGTTATACCAGACATGTGGACAACCCAGATGGAGATGGCCGGTGTTTAACTGTGATATACTATCTTAATAAAGACTGGACTGAGAAAGATGGAGGAAAACTGAGGATTTACAGAACGGATAGTCACATTGACGTTGAACCCTTGATTAACAGGTTACTGTTGTTTTGGTCCGATAAACGAAACCCACATGAGGTTCTGCCCGCATTCAGTATGCGGTACGCCATAACTATCTGGTATTTTGATGCGGAACAGAGGCGGAGAGCTAAGGAGCTTCACAGGAACAGTTTAATAGGTGGTGATTTACAGGCAGAATTTGCACTGAAGGATCTTGAAACTAAAAAACTTGAACGAGACTTGGCCGAGATGAAGTTAAAGGAAGAGTCAGAAAAGGTGGTTGGGGATCTGTTATCAGAGGAAGACTTAGCTGCACTAGCTGCATTGATCAAGGATCACCCTAATCCCTCTCTAGTGCTCAGCAGCCTGGGGATACAATCAAGTGTACAGGAAGCATTGTTGAAATTACTGGCACAAAGATAACAACAATTCAATTACAGATCAAGCAAGAAGGGGAACGAGTCTGCTGTGGACTTGCCAGATGACGCTGAACTACTGAATGAACCACAAGGTCAAAAGCTGCTGTATGAAGTACAAAAGCTGCTGTATGAAGTACAAAAGCTGCTGTATGAAGTACAAAAGCTGCTGTATGAAGTACAAAAGCTGCTGTATGAAGTACAAAAGCTGCTCTATGAAGTACAAAAGCTGCTGTATGAGGTACAAAAGCTGCTGTATGAAGTACGAAAGCAGGTGGAGTTATCGATCTACACTACGGTGTATCTGCTTCTTTAAAAATATAGACAACCTTTGTATAAAATGTTAAAACTATGTATTCTTTTATTTACTTATGACAGTGGTTGTCACAGTAAGGTCAGTGGAGCCGAGCAAATAAATGAAACACAAAAATTCAGATGAAACAAAACAAGGCTAAGAATCCCAGCTGTGTGAAGACCAACCAGTTGGCTATCTACAAATGTGCTCGAGGGCGGGACTTCAACTCGGGTCCTTCGGGTTGCAAATCCCGTGGTTTGGGGCTCGGCCACGCTGCTTCTGTAATGAGGACGATGCGGTAGCTTGAAGTTAATAAGTACAAACCTCGGGTTGAGAGCGGGTCATAACCAGTTTTGGCTTAGTGCCCACATGGCCACTATTACAAAGAATTGCACCACTGACATCTTGGGAGTGAAAGCATGAAGCTCTAGTTCTTCTCAGTTGTAAGTCATAAACTCAGGAGACCCGACTCTTTCATTTCGCCCAACCCAACACTGCAAATTTCGTATTATTGTTTCGTGGTATTTGTGCCTGCCGTTGTTCCGTTGTCCATTGGTGTGTTCTTTGGAAAGTCGCTTTTGAAATCCTTTTCACAAGCCGCAAAGATTGAAAGACAACAGCGTGGGACATATTAGTGCCTTGGTTTCCAAAACTGCTGAAAAAAATGAAGGGATAACATCACGAATTCTTATCGTTAAAGTTAGAGGCTTTAGCTTCCTCATCAGTCGTCATCTGATAACTCCAGATCGGTTTTGTTACAAAGATGAACTTCTAGTTCTTGTATCGTCACTCGAGAGCCAGGCACTGTACGGCTAGCAAAAAAATTTTTACACTTCTTTGACGCGGCTTTCCCATGTAAAGCTTTCAGTAAAAAAGCAGCCTCTTCTTCAGAAATGGTTCCCTGATTTTCACGATCCAACATAGCGAATTCCCACTGTAAATCACGCATGAGAAAACTTCGACGGTCGATTTCATTGAGGACATCCAACACTTCTTCTTTTAGACACAAATCGCAAAAACAAACAGTCTCTACGGCTGCTTTTACTTGGGATAAACTGATGAAATTTCCTGGACGGAGTTGATGGTAAATCTTCTGCAAGTGCGAAGCACTTATTTCACCCATACTGTCACCGTATTTCCCCAAGTAAAGGGACAGAACATCATTAATTTCGTCAGACCTCGAGAACGCCATGTTTTGACGTCCAAAGTCGCTATGTCGCTCGAAAAAATTACTTCAACTGAGTTGCGGGCTGAAAATAGTCACCTGTCAGGACATTTTCGGGTCGATATAGCTTGATTTAACCACCGAAGCCTAATTATCATAAGCATTCAGTCAAGATTTTAATCGGATTTCGAAGCCAAGTCGACTTAAAACTCGCCAACTTTTACAATAACGCTGGGATGACTTGTGTTTTGTAGCCAATTTACTTCGCGAACTTCATCAACATAAATTTCTTTAATCTCGTTATGACTGCTGTACGTTTGAATAAATGAAAGCTCATTAACTCAGTGGAAAGCAGGTGGAGACTCAATATTTGTTGAGCCAACATCTGCCGTTTTTGAATTCTCGGAGAAAAGGCGTTTCAAAATAACCCATATATGCGCGAGTTACTTGTCATTCTAGATTTTTTTCATGTCCTTTTCAGTATTATAAATCTTCAACGACTGGTTAGACTTTAGAAACTAGTTATACGAATCATTTCTACGAATGCTTTTGATACACATGCTGAACCTACCTTTTTTAGATTAAGAATTCTAAAATTTGAAAATATTACCAAGCTCCAGATAGCTCAGGTCATGTATCTTTACAAGAACAGAGTTCTTCTTGAAAGTTTCAATGGCATGTTTTTACATAACCACAGCTGTACGGGCAATTTTTTGGTGGGCGGTGAACCATTTGCTCGCATTGCCGATAGTCATCGTGCTCTACCTAAATATAAATTTAAGAATTACCTACAGAGTCGGCTAATGGATATTTTAATACAGGAGGATAATTATGTTGGTGTGCAAACTTTAGTTCAGATATTTAGTAAATATTGACATTTGCTTTATTTACCTACTTTCAAATATAATCGTACTTACTGTTTGTTTTTAAATTCAATATGCTGATGTTCGTGTATCAGCTTCCCTTATTGTTATGGTTCAACCGTGTTGTTATAATTGTCATCATCTTTTTTACTTTTCCTTCCCACCCCGATTAGCTAGACTATTTTGCGGGTAAGGATTGATGGAAAAATGTAAATCAAGAGTGTTTAATAAAGTTGAAGTTGAAACAGTCGAAAACGAACTTGGGTGATATGATGCACGAATGTAGGCCCACATATGAAGTGAAAATATTCTGACATAACTCCCGAGTTCACACCAAGTGTAGGAATGTGTAGCTGAGAGGGGTGAGGTTGGGCTATATGCCGGGAAAGTAAGTGGAGCCAAGGGGGGTAGAGCAGGGCTGGAGACTGATTCAACAGATTTCATATAAGAGGACGGAAGAAAACATAAAATTGTGTTATCTTTAAGAAATCTTTATTCTCAAATATGAGACCGCTCATCTAACTTGAATTACATTACAGAACTTTGCTTTCCTACACGAAACTGATTGAACATAAATATTCTTCTGTAAAAAGGACTTTACGGTCTCCCCGGTGCACAGATGTAAAATACGACGAGCTAGAGGAGGGGTATCAACACTATGTACACAGAGAAGATAAACAACAAACTTGGAACCCAGTGAGTTCTTCCATTCACAGTTGCAATACAAGTGCTCAGCCGTGTGAGAAAATTCATAACTTTCTCTGTGGATTTCGACAATCAACGATAAAACGATGAAACAATACATGTTCTGAGTGCAGCTCGATTCATACGCCCTATTCAACTCTGTAACCCTGTCAGCTAAGCGCGTTATTTGGCACAACAATAGAATGAGAACCATTTCATGACTGAGAAGATAGCAACCGTAAAATTGCAGCAACGATGCGACAAAATATATTATGAAATCAGTCAGGAGAATTGATGGTTTAAACTTCACGTAGAAACAGCGTACCCATATTCCCGGGAACAAAGTACCGCGATGTGTTGCCCTCATTCTCCAGTCGACATTAGCGCGAGCTGCTCTGTATCTCTGTCCATGGCTTCTGTGTGTAACCTTATCACGCATTCGCAATAACTAAACAATCCTCGGTGCCAATATGACACAGGCTTAGCATAACTTTTGCACTGCCCTGCAAAACTTTGTGCCGGCTAAATATCAAAATTTCAACAACACCGGTATAATGATGTTTGTTGTTTTGACGTTTATGCAAGCTTGATCTGAATTCTTCAAAGGATATACCAATTAAACGTTCCACTATGGTTCCAGTTTGGTCGCACCAAATTTGCACAATGTTTGTTGTCGTACACTCCCAATAATTGGGGGAGTTGTACGGCGGCTGTACAGACATTCCACCGGGTTAAACCAACACTTTTTCCCTACACTGCAAACACAGCAGCAACAATGTATCAATGTTGTTGGTAATAGAACATCAAAGCTGAAACAAGGTTGTTCCAGAATATGATTGCCTTCTCTCGTAAGCCATCTTAGGTATTAATCACATTTGCATTCTCTGTTTGAATTCACAACTAGCCGCATGAATGGATTGAAACTATTTCAGTTGATAGTGCACTCTCCCATTTGGCACCAGTCATTACAAGCTGCCGCGAGAGGAGCTTCCTTGCGGGTTGGATAAGGACCTTCTGCCTTTGGAGGGAATAGTTTTCTCACTCCTAGATGGAAGATGGAATAAAGAACAACCCATGTGATTCTGGTACAAAAACATACACTACTTTGCCTACCAAAAAAATTCTTGCATTAAAAAATGAATCCGTAAAGAAGATACAATGCCAAACCAAAATGATTGATACAATGTGATAGCATGGGTGCGTCTCTCGGTGGGTACATGTATGATCCAGTTGTGGATTTGCCAATCGAGATCACTCAGATCACGGTGCATCAAAAGACAGAACAGATCAATCCTTGTCCAGAGAGGATTTATCGGTTTCTTTGATGCTTAGATCACAAAAACAAATCCGTATCATACCCTACCCTTTGTTTGCGCAATTGAAAAACGATGACTTACGTCTTGTCTTTGGTTGTTTTCGTGGCTGTCCTGACAGCACCAGAGGTGGAGGTTCCTCTTGCAGCGACACCGCTAGCGTTAGACACACTTTTGGTATGACTACCCATCCCTGTACTACTGTTGGTTGCAGCAGTAGACGGCAGGGCGGAGGACAGACTAGGGAGTCTCTGAAGACTGGACGAAGGAGACCCTTTACTGATGCTGCTTACGTTTCTCTGTGATGCTGTTTTTGCTGCTCCTAAAATGACAAACATAAGAAGAAACGTATGGGCTGCACATTGTGAAGAGGCTTTTTGAAGCCGATAACGTTATCTCAAATCAAAGCTGTATTACACAAAATTTATAATAAATCGGCAGTCTGGGACTGCATGAATCTACGGGATGGCCAAGCTGGCAGAGTACACTTTTCGCGCATTTGTGAAAACTGTGTTTGGTTATTAGAGCAAGAAGAATGAAAATATAGAAAGTAGAGCCAACGTACGTGGAAAACAATCGGAAGAAATGAAGAGAATCCGAGGGATTGCGATTTTTTGCCGGAAGGCCAGTTCTATTGTTTCTTACGGACGGACTTACACACACGGTTGCGCAGTATCCACGGGTTCCACAGGAAGCTCGTAGATGCAAAAAACGCATTATGCCCAATGGCCTCCATGGTCAATAACCTTAGCAAGAGCCCAGTAAATAACACGCAATGTATCAACGTACCAGAACTTGGATTGGAAGGTGTGCGCTTGACTGTTACATGACTCTCTGGTTTTGTCCCTCTGCCTTTCAAAGGAACTAATGATCAGGAGAAAAAGCACATGTAGTGAGGTACAATTCCTTCCTAGTCGCTCATGGGTTCATGCTAAACAACATTTCTTGTCATATACCTGGACTTTCACTCAACACAACGAGCACGTGATTGGTTGATTCTTGGTCACGTGCATCTGAGATTTTATCGCTTCAGTGTAATCCAAGATAAATTATTTTTTTCACTGCTCACTGAATCACAAAACTACTGTGTTTCATGTCAGCAAAAGTAAAATTTTAGACATGTATATATTCTATTCATTTATTTTTTTTTTGGTTAACTATTTAATTTCCCTTTTTTCCATCTCATTGTAGTCAGAATAGTATAATTCATTCTTGTATACTTAGTTATTTTTATGTAGTCTATGTGGATTTGACTCTAAAAAGAAAAAAAACGCCAGTCTGTGTTCTGAAGAGTGCTAAAACTTGCAAAATATCCTGCAATCTTATCATTTAGTGCCTTGACATGATATGGCTAACAATCTTACAGTCCACCTTCAATCCGTCGACAATCGGTTCACCATTGTTCTATTACCACGGAAAATCTACTATTATCTTGGAACAGGCTGCGCACACTGTTCGAAAAGAGTAGGGGACGTAGTTCCCGGTGTGGTGGTGTATCTCTACGTCTGGTTTCATCTGACAATTCATGCATGGGTTGGGTGGGTGGGTGAGATCATAAATGGATTGATAGCGGCAGCCAGAGGCGCCTTCACATGCTGACGTCCGATCTCACCCAATAGAAATGTAAAGCGCCTCTGAACATATTCATATGAAAAAGTGCGCTATATAAATTCATTATCATTAATTATCAAATAACTGATCACGTGATTGAGAAATTGCGCGTGATCTGATTGGTTGATGTTTACGTCTTACCCGCGCGAGGTCAAGCAATAAATTCCAAGAAAGCTGTGGTGCAAAGTAAATAACATGAAAGAAGATACAGTTCCTCTGATGATCACCTGAACAATTATTCTAAAGGAATTATTTTCCTCTGGACCAGAAAAAACAACAGTTGTTCTGTAAAATGGTATAACTGCGACGATCTTTCACTTGCAAAACCTTTTCACGTAGTTCAGATACATGAAATTTCATATATTCACATTCATATCTTCATTCTCTACGGGTGTATTACCAACTCACAAATGACCAACTCCCAGTTGGCTTGACAGCTCAGTTGGTTACAGCGTTGCACCGGTATCGCAGAGGTCAAGGGTTCAAATCCCGTTCAAGCTTGAATTTTTTCAGGTCTTATTTTCCAAAAAAAATGCTCAAGTAGCGTACATAACTACGATGACCATTAACTTGACAAATCTTTCTTCCGCAGTTCAAACATATATACGGAAGCTTCAAAGGCACATGGACTTCCATCCTAAATGAAAGTTTTTTTTTTGAAAATGGAAGTTGAATTTGTGAAAGTAGAGTTGAAGTTGTGAAAGTAGAGTTGAAGTTGTGAAAATAGGAGTTTGGTTTTGCAATTTCGCCCCAACTTCCATTTTCACAACTTCAACTTCTATTTAGGATGAAAGTCCATGTCCCTTTGAAGCTATGAGATTTCATGTGTGTCTTCATTTTTATTTTCAATGGTATGGCGGCTACCAAAGCTACAGCTTACCCTTTTTTGTCTTGTCATCTTTAGATCCTTTTTTCCTATCTGACACTTTGTTTGCAACAGCAACTTCGTCTCGCTCTTTTTCCTCCTACGTGTACAAAAACACACTTTTTAAGCCATCTTTTCCAACAGAGGAAAAACAAAAACTGGGTACAACTGAAGTCAAAGGGCAGTATTGAACAGAAAGCTTTCCAGTGGTCTACGTTCTACGGGCAATAAGTATTTTCCGCACTGCCCATTCACATGTAAAAACCTAGTTTTGTAACCTTTCAGTATGAAGGTACTAGTCAGCTGCACCGTAACTTTTAGCGGTACGATCTGTTTTAAGCCTTTGATTTTAACTTTAAAACAAGGAGGTTTACATTTTGTGCCACTTTTCAGTTGAAGAGGATCGAATAGTTCAAGTAGTTCCCGTAAGATGATTTTAGTGCGTTTACATCACGTGTATTAAAAATCTTAAAGAACCGCACACTAGCGCGCATACAATAATTGCAGGCTGGACGGCAATATATAACTTTTGTAATAAATTATTGTAAATAGTTCTGTTATTTTTCTACTTTAATTGTCGCTTACTACAATTCACATTTTATGTTTTAATGTCAATATCCGATATTTTAATTTGATTTTGTTAGATAGTAACATATAAAGAGTGAAACGTGGATACTCCGTTAACCCTTTCCCTTCTAAGAGTGACTTTATAGATTTTACTCTGGCTAAAGCCAGACGATTTTATCCCGCCGTCACAGGGAAATCCCCGGCTTTGGAGTTAAAGGGTTCACACACCGTTTACTTACTGTACTTAGTAATTCCTTGTAGTATTATTTGCTGTACTGTACCGTACATCTCAAGTCATTGCTTCCATTAAGCCTTATAATATGAAGTACATTCCTAGATGTCAGGTAAGTTCAATTTTTATCGACATGTTCGCATTGCAACTAAGTGTATGATCAGACTTCACCACTGAGGAAGGCACTACACAGGAGTGTAGAAACGCCGGGTCAGCGGTGACATGTAACTTTTCAAGTTACAGTCAGTTGGCGAGAGGCAAAGTTCTTTTGTAAAACATACTGACTAAAACACGCACCATGACTATTAGAAGTCTTTCCTCTTCTTCTTTTTGCTGATCCATGATGTCATCTTCAAATCTTGTTTTGTCAAGCTTCATCACAGCCTACATCACAACAATAACAGTTGAATTTACTCTGATGATGGTTTCCGCTAGTTAAAACGTCAGTTAACGTCAACAATGGATGGATTTTTTGACACTTGACGTTAGAGAAAAAACCGGCTAAAGCGAGTGTGCCAATTTTCAATACCTATCTGGAAGGAAAAAACCTCTGCAGTCACACACAGCCCAGGAATATGAGTCGATCTTGAGGAAATTTCACGCCGAAGAGCGAACAAAGAATGGAAAAATGTACGCGAAAAGCTCGCTTTGTGTCATCAGGCTTGGTTTAAAAAAATCACAATTATTGAATTCGGCTTCTGTGTGATATGAAGAATTACGCAGATCTCAAAGAATGTTTCGGCGGATAACATTCCCCTAGATCTGCATAATTCTTCATATCATAATCAGGCTGCGTTCCTTTGGTATGATCCGGATCTGGATTTGTGATCCGAGATGACACGGATCACGGCGCATCAAAGGACCCGACGATGGATTCATCGGTTTCGTTGATGTGCCATAGAGGGTCATTTTAGGGAATTCTAAGTTATAGCCCACGATTATAATCGGTCATACTATATTGCTACAGTTTGGCCGCGTAAAAAAACGCTATTATAGCCTTCATTTAGCGATTACTTTTCGCAACAGAAGCATTCGGGATTTCAGTTACAAATGTTTGCTTTTATAAGAACATGAAGGCCTACGGAAAGTACGCACATTGCTCAAAGTCTCGCAACTGGTCGCAGTTTGTCGCGCGAATCGATTAAATTTACGGGAAAATTACGTTTTTCCGGAAATAGATTTTGAGCCCAAATCGGGCAAAACGAGTTTTCTCGAATTTCTACGAAAGGAAGCCGTGTGTGGTAAAACTGACTACAGCTTGTTTGGTTACTCATATAGGGCTCTCAATGAGTAAAAATTGAACGAAATTGAAATTTTAAACTTGTGCCGCTGACGGGTCGATATTTACGGAAAGTCGCTCTTAATTATCATTACCGTTATCGTTATCATTATTGGTATGAAAATGCTACATGCCTCTCTGACAGCTGTGCACACATCAGGCTCCTTTTCAGAGCTCAGCAGTTTTCTGATACACTGTTCCAGTTGTTGTAACAACTGTCTGTCTGTTGGGAGCTTCAACAAGGACTTCAGACGCGGAGGAATGGTGCAGAACTTTAATCTTACATTTAACACTGGGTCCTACAAAAACAAATTTCAACGCACTGATTACACTGAAAACAATGCTAATATTTTCAGTTAAACACTATGAATTAATCGCCAACAAGGATTTGATTTGTTTAAAAGAATAACTGAATAAGACCCAAAATGAAATGAAGCGAAGGTTGAGGTCAAAATTAGTGCATAGGCTTTTTATACAAGTCTTCAGTTTGTACACTTATTATACGGACGGTTCCGTGAGCAGGCAAGATCAGGCAAACACTGAGTTCTCATTGCCTACCCGAGCGGGCAAGATGGGTGTATCTTGCCCGCCCGGTATTTCCCGCCTTGTCCGCGAAACAAAACAAACAAAATGGCCTTATAGTAAATCCTTTATTGATAAAGTTTTTTTGGTCAAGATGGCTGCATATTGACTTCATTCTTTTTTGCGCTTTTGTTGACCGAGACGTAGTCGAGGTCAATAAAACGCGACCTTTCTGCAGTCATGTTGACAGAACAAACTCTCCCTATAAATACCTCTTACTAACCGAGTTCCAGGTCCGTACTGTAAGTTACGGGCCGAGTTTTTCCGCTAGGATTTATGGCCCAAGCGCGAAGCGCGCGGGCCATGAATCCAAGCGGACAAAACGAGGATCCGTAACTTACAGTACGGACCGAGAAAACGAGGTTTGTAATATAATTATTATATCTCAAAACAAACTTTTGAATTTAGCGGGCCGTACAGTAAAGTACGGCCCGCTAAATTGACCAATCACAGCGCGCGTACTACCTGAGAGATATAATAATGCATACTTATTATAGGAATCTCAGAGTTTGCAAGTAAATGAAATTCAGACAAAAGACACCAGTTCACCTTTTTCCATAGTAAATTCCGTCAAATTCTAATAGACCACACCTTTGTATTCCTTACGCCGACAGCACACAAACTTCTCTTGATTACAAGTTTTACCACAAAACTCAACATGACGGCGTTGATTTGGATAGAGAGGAAATCTCTAAGCATAAGATCTGAAGACTATCAAAGGAACCGTTCATTTTTTTACGAGGAAGGGGGAGCTGGTGGGATTTGGGGGGCAAAGGGGGGGGGGGTCCCCTGGAACATTTTCACAATACTTTGAAATGGGATAGTCTTTTAACAGGAGCCCATCAATGAAATTGCTGCTTCATGGGGGAGGGGGGATGGGAAAATATTGGCAAGCTGAGGGGGGATCACGCAATTTTTAAATGGTTCTTCCCCAATCACACCAGTCCCCCCTCCCTCGTAAAAAGTTCGGCGATTGATTGATTTAGAAGGCTTCTCAGCATCATTTCCGTAGCCAATGTGTTGATTTTGTAAGACGTTGCATATTGATCACTGTTAGGAGTCAAAGGGTCACTATTCAACTTACCGAGCCTAACTCCAACAAAAATTCAAAGAAATGCTCTTTAAAGAAACGTCGAGAAAATAATTCCATAATAAACTTGCAAATATCTATGAATAATAGTCGATTTCTGTGGCTCTTTCCTCTACCACATTCTGAAACAAAAAAAAGGAAAATGAGAGAACGCTACGTTTCTGAATACAAGACAATATAAAAAACAAATGCATATCTTCATCACCTGTATGATCACAGTACAACGAACCATTACCTTGAATTAATCTACAGCACAATTCTTGTCTTTGTTCATATTTTCTGTTATAACGTATGAAAACACATAACGTGTGTGACGCGGCCAACTTGACTGGTAAAACTCTCTGAGAGAAGAAAAAGAGAAACAATGCGAGAATAGTTTTGAGAAAGGAAAGTAACATGCCAATCGTACTTTGAAAAGTATCTAGTCCTTTTTTTCTAACCCCGTTTATTTCCACTAACAATTCTTTTCGTTCTTCGAAAAAGTACTTAAATTTCGTTGATTTTTATTTCTCAGGTCTTTCTTAATTCTTTCAGATGATCGAAGTGAAATACCGCAACAAATGTGATGTTTGCCTTTTCTAAAAACTTGAGAAGACGCTGAACATAGTTCTCGTCCTACGAGTGCGTGCAACTTATCTGTTTGCATCGCTCAATGCAGAATAACTTTGCACTTTGGAGGAGATATTTTCTGAGAGAGTGAAAGCACGGTTTACCATTATCATTTCCTTAAAACAGAATCTAAAAAGAAGATACCAAAAACTTAAACCAGGGAACAAAACAAGGCTTCTCAATGCAACGAAAGGGCTGCAACATGAAATGAAACGACTATAAACCGAGAAGCGACAACTGTTGCCTTTCGACGGTCAATTAACACCCGCTCAATGCTCCCCCAGCTGTAAACACATCCTACGCTAATTGCTCCAATAAAAGGTAAGAAGACAAACAAACACGCAAAGTTAAAACAAAGGGTACTTACATTGGATGATATTAGTCTAAAGAAAAGTGGTACAAATTTGTAGTAAATTTGATCTGAAGTAAGGCACTTGGGAAAACACGCAAACTTCTCTAATAATTCCACGTGAAGGCGCCAGTTACTGGATGAATCCACTGCTAATTCACAGGCGATTAAAGATGGTATAAGGTTTGATAAATTGTTAAGCTGCAACCAAAGATACAAACTAATAATTAACAAAACAATGGAGACCAGAAAACGTTCTGAAACGCTCTGAAATAATCTGTGTTGCGGAGATTTGTGATCTCTTCACTGAGACACAATAAGAACTGAGGTATTTTATACATTACAAATGAATTAAAGATGGTAAGGAGCTGCAATAATTCATAATTATTCGAGCCTTGAGGCTGAATGCCCCTCAAGATTTTAAGAATTGCCCATAACGCCCTTTAAAGTCGAATTTTGAAAGGAAAGCAACACGCGAGAAAACCAGACTAAACAAAAATGCGACACAGAAGAAAGCAAAGAAAATGCACGGCAATAAACTTCATGACATGTTGCTTATGTCTATATGATTTGACTCAGCTATACTTGCCTATCATTACACAAAATACAGTATGTTTATGAAGATGCTGTACCCTCTCAAATCAAAGTGGGCTGATTCCTAATAAATTATGAGTAACCAAGGTTAACATCACACCCTCAGGGGCGAGTTGTTCAACAAAAAGCAGATCATCTCTAATCCAGGGCTAACCAAGTATCTAAAGTTTGATCCTGGATTTGTGATCAACAACTTTCGGACAACCACACCCAAACAAAAAGCTTAATCAAACCATTTTTTCTTCTAAATGAATCGTCAAATTTCTCAGCGCATTTGTGATTTTGGTGTACATCTCGATACAGTGATAATCTCCTGACAAAACGTCCTATACTGACTCTTCAATTTGAAGGAGAATTGAGCAGTTGATCAGGAATTAAGTTACCTTGGTATCCGTGAGTGTTGAGTGTCCTCCACTGGCCAGACATTCCAGACTTTCAGGCAAATATGGTATTACTCCTTCCAGTACCTGAGGTAAGATGGTTTGCATTATGCTTTGTTATCACTACTTATGGTTCACCACAAAATTTTCTCCGACTCTTATTGGTTTAAATTGATCACGTGATAGTGTTCGTCCGTGGAGACACAACCACCCCATACTGGCCTTCCGAGAAAAATACCCGGATGGACAGTACTCGTCAGTGAAAACTTCAATAAGTGTGGCTACTCACCTCGCCGAGGTCAGCGAAGAAGATGAAACTATCCTTTTCAAAGAGGTTTTAACCCAAAAACCCATCGTAGGCAAGAATAAATATTTGATTTCGTCTCTATTCAGTGTTTTTTGACTGGTGCGCGGAAGAAAATTTAGGGGTGAACAATAAAGACAATAGAGTCCTTATGTCTCGGAACTATCGGTCTGATAGCTGCTCCGCGGAAATTAGATGTTCTTAAAAGTAGCATATTTGCCCTCGAAGCTTCGCTTCTTGGGCAAATATTTGTTTTAAGAACATCAAATTTCCGCGGGCTACTCTCAGCCGATAGTTCCTCGACAGAAACACTTCAAAAAATATTGTTTAAATAGTAACCAGAGCATTTATAGAGAATGTTACACGTCAGCACGGAGATACAGAATTCTTCGTCGAGTTTTGAAGAATACATTTTATAAGTGAGCACAGCGAACCAGTGAATTGTTGTAAGTCCGACAAATTAGATTGCTTCTAGGCTTGTTCTGTAGAGAGTATTAATTGTGACTTTTAAATTGTCTTCCTCTTTTGCCCGTCTCGAATAGCCCTCGCTAATTGCGGGCAAAAGCTCTGTAATGTTAGAATTTACGCTCAGATCTAATAAAGAAGGTGTTGCACTCTCTCCTGACGATTTTGTTAAGTATTTTGTTACCATATAAAGTGTTATGGCAGACCAAGGTATCACCACTAAGATTAAATAACTTAGGGAAAAATTTTGTTGGCGGTAAAGATTTGGTCCTGTTGTACCGAGCATGTTTATACAAGAAAAGATCTTGCTGGTTTAACGACAAATCCAGAATGATACTTTAGAGAAAAAAGATGGCAGATGACACTTTGATTGCTTTAATTTTGTTATTAATTTGTTATAAATACATACCACAATGCTCACTTACTTCAATGGATTCATCTTTTAGCAGTATGCTCAAGTCATGCTGAATTAATCCAACATTTGTCCCTAATAGTTTTGCCACCTAAAAGTAATTAAATAAGTAATAACATTGCAAAAGCCAAACTCCACCGTCTCTATGTACGCAAGAAGTTTTCGCTGTTTTTATGAGGTAATAAAAAGAGTGTAGCAAGAACATACTTATCCTGCCCCCACAGGATTTATATAATTGCATCAGGCAAAAAACATTATATTTTCTGTCTGATTTTTATTCCCTGTATTGGGTTTCGTTTTCTCTTTTATCCAAGGGCCTAAAGGAGTTATGTCTGACTTTGATTCCTCATGAAATCACAGTGCGTATCAACTTTGCCTGCAGTTGAAATACTTGAATACTTGACGGATTATGAAGCGTCACGCGACTTAGCATGGCTAGTACCGGTAATAATTCTCCATCTTACCTGCGATCAGCCGTCCGTTTATCGACAGAGCCCAAAAATGTACATCAGCTGAAGAAAAGCAGCGCGAGTCTCCGTTCGGAAAATGAACCATGTGGAGAAATTGTGGACATGAGGGGGAGGAGTTTAATTTTAGGAGCTCCCGCGACCTGCCAATCAAAACAGTGAAATTCTCGCTCTCCATTGGATAAGCACCCCTACGTCATCGCGAAAGCTAAAATTCTACATGGCGGCGAGAAGTAAGAGAAGTCAACATTCAGAAGGATTCTTTCGAGCGCTTGACTGCCTTTCCACCGCCGATTTCACCCAGGAAAAGAAGCGGAGGCGGAAAACAATCGAGGGAGGACGACTTTTTACCGTAGAACGTATTATATCGCTATTAAAGAAATTAATAGAAGCAATACTTGCGTGTTTGCTGGTTTATTTATTGTCCCAGATTTGCTCGGTCAAGAAAATCGAAAGCAACTTTGAAGCTTGGAAACCAGGAGAAGCGGTTACAAAGTTTATTGTTTTCATTTCAAAAGCAACACTGGAAAGACGCTCGAGTGATGCGTTTCTTCTTAGAAAATTCGCTTCCTGTCACGCTTTCGAGGGAAGTTAGCAACGCAAATTTAAGCGAAAATAAGTCTCAAAACCGCAGCAGATATTTGTTTTGAAGTATTTCTGTTGGTTGTTACTCAACGAACATCGTTTGGAAAGGGGAAAAGAGATGCAACATTTTGGATACCTCTTCTACTATCGCTGGGAACCGGATTTTAGTAAGCCTCCTCTTTGTGAAATTAGAGACAACATGTGGGCGATTCGTGGACTTTTGGTGGTTTTCTTTCTGGAACAAAACCGTGATCATTATATTTTACCGTGTCTTATTTCTTATGGCAATTTTGAGTTAGCTGAATAGTGGACGCGGAAAAGATGCAACATTCTGCAATTATTGAAACGGTGAGAGGTTAGAATGTTTTTTTTTTTGTTTTGGTCCATACAAAGTCTCTTCTTGAGACGGCCATGTTTGTTTGATTACCCAATCTTAATCCCCTATTTATTGCGCGTGCGTGTCCATAATTTCTCCACATGAGAGCCGCAGTTTTGTCTTTGCACGTGGAAGAAAAAATGTGCGCCAGGGCACGAAATAAGGGCCGGTCAGCGGACCATGTCCGGACTGATTGGGAGTTGATCGGTCAACTTTTATACTGCCGGTCATGTTGCCCAGTCACATTCGATAGTATTGAAAATGAAATAAATCAAAATTTCCATGTTGTTCAGTTGTTATCAGTTGTTGCAGCCATTATTACTATTTCCATATTAGCATCAAATGTTCAATAAGTGTTCGGGGGGAGTGGGGGGAGAATGAAGGTTTTTACATAGAACAGGTCTCCTACAGTCAAATACTTTCATGAAAGCACTCATGTAGCTGTACTTTGTTGTTAAGATTACTGAACTGAGTACTGTACTAACTTCATGGTTCTTCATTAATGAACTGAGTACTGTACTAACTTCATGGAAGCCACAAGCTATGGTTCTTCATTAATGAACTGAGTACTGTACTAACTTCATGGAAGCCACAAGCTATGGTTCTTCATTACTGAACTGAGTACTGTACTAACTTCATGGAAGCCACAAGCTATGGTTCTTCATTAATGAACTGAGTACTGTACTAACTTCATGGAAGCCACAAGCTATGGTTCTTCTGACCAGGGCGTGGGGATCTTCTACAAGCGAGTGAAACGTAGATGCAAGTTCTATTTGGAAAGACGCTGCGCCACAGAACAACAGCATGGCCTATTAAGAATTGAAAACAAACAGATATGAAATGAATTGTTTGATCTGTTAAACAGCACGACTCAGCTTTCAGTCCAGGGACCCCTGAGAAAGACCATTCATAAACATGTGACACAGTTGCTGAAACTTTGCACTGCAAACATAATCTGGTTAGACTACCTAAAGATGGCATTGTCACTTTTACTTCTTACGCAATGGTCTGATAATTGAAAACACTGTTTTAACATTATATACAATGAAACTTACTGGAAAATTAAAAGCACAGCATCTGCGACATTCTGCATCAGGGTCATCTTCTATGACAGCCACTGAACTCTGCCGAGAGAAGACCCTCATAGTGTTACCCACCTTAGGGAGAATACCTGCATTGCACCTTTATGGAAAGCCATAACTTTCTTATGTGGTTGTTTATCATTACTTTGTGTGGTTTCATTATGTGCTGTAATAACTACATTTTGTTGTTCGGTTTCTTCATTATGTCTTGTAATGTAGTCCTGACCAGTGACGTGATGTGTTTTTATAATCATGTGGTGTGGCTTTAAGGTGATGTATTGAGGTTGTTAGTTATTCTTTGTGTTCTTGTCATGATGTAATGTGGTTACGCTGTTATGTGGCCTGGTATCTTCGTTATGTGGTTCGATCATTACGTGATGTGGTTTCGTCTAAAGTCTTCTTGAACTCACCAAGCTTCAGTACCCAGGCTTACTCGCTATCACGAACTGATTAGACCGGTTTTTAGATAGGTCCCAGTTCCTTCTCTTCCCCGGTGTTGATGACAACAAAATGGCGGGAACAGACAATTCTAATTAGCTCGTGTGAGGAAAGTAAATATAGTGGAGAGTGTTCTGAAGGACCTTAAACTCGAGTCTCTTATTCGAGCTTTCACGTCTTAGCCTTACTACGATCGGCCACCGTCATTGTCTTCGTGCCCTTTGTGCTAACGCTGAAGGAAGGCTACATGTAAATTCAGGGACGGCGGAGCGTATTTTGAAGTGGGGGGGCTGGAAACGAGCGCCGGAGGCGCGAGTTGGTAGGCGAGTCTGGGGGCATCCTCCCCCAGAAAATTTTGAAATCTAGAGTCTCGGAAATCGTATTAACAACATTCTTCGCGACATACTTCTTGAAATAATTAGCCTGGATAAAGCGTAAAATGGAAGGTACTTTTAATGCTTACAGCAATATTTTGGAGGTTATTTCTCATCCTTTCCGTCTCCAACGCTAACCTGCGGTTTTTGGGCACAAGCTTCCCGTCTGTGGGAAGGAAGCTCACGCCGAGAAAATGTTAAAAATACGTAAACGCGAAAAGTTTTCGACGAGGCTTGTATAAAGTTGTAGCTTAAACAAAATAAAATGTCATCCTCCTCAAAAGTGGGGGGCCAAAGCCCCCCCGGCTCCGCCGGCTCCGCCGTCCCTGAAATTACATGATTTTAATGACTGAAATGTTTACAAACACAGGATGAACATACCTGAAGAGCAAGAGCAACACTGCCTACTCTGTTACTCTTGTTTGGATTGCCACAGAGGCTCATTTTTCTGTAGAAATCCAGAAACCACTTTTTCTGATTTTCATCCAAGTTTACTGTAATAAAAGCAGAGGAATAACAGTTTAAATGCTGAGGCTAAACTAGTATATACTGCAAGGCCAGGTTGATCAAAACTGATTATCGCCAATCTAACTGTCCATAACATTAAAAGGTCATAAGTTCAATTTGTGATTTATTTGCGCAAGTGAGCTTTTTGAGAAACTTGCACGTGTAAATAAATCACAAATTCAACTTGAAACTGTATGATGTTATGAACAGTTAGATTTAGGTGATAATCAGTTTTGATCAATGAAGGAGAAAACTATATGACTACTTCTTAATAATTAGACATGAAAAAAATTTGATTTGTAATTTGCACTGGTGTTACTGGTACACGTTTTGTACTTGTATCAAACTTTCTGAACTGGTGTTACACTTGAACTGCATTACTCTTGGCCAATCACAATCAAGTAATTTTTTCATGTAATTTTATTAGCTTTGGTACAACCTGGTCTTGGTAAATATAATATACCACTTACCCAACAAGCCGTAAGAGAGTTTACCAAACAACCTAGCAACAGTAAGAAGAGCCTCTGATGAATGTTTGGGAAGCTCCTCACAGAATTTCTTGACAAGCGGAATAATGGTAGCTGTACATGTGTCTAAGACAAATTGAATAAAAGCACTGGTATCACAAGTAGAACACAACATTACTGTTATCTGGACATATACCTGTAGTCTAGTAATCAATCTGAAACAGAAACCCATGACACTTAAAACATGTACAATGTAACATGCATTCAAAGCTTGTCTAGATTCAATATTCATTTATAAAGTATTGTATCAGGGAACTGCTCACCCTGGTCTATGAGCTTGTTGCTACAGTCCTGACTGTGTGTCCCACTGTAAACAACATGTAATTGCAACAATGTGTCTGCCATGTTTTGAGCAGAGGTCATAATCTCCTGTAAAGCATGTTATACCACTGAAGCTAATTTAATTGGATAAATAGGTTTCACTTGATTTTCCAAATGTAGTATTTCATATATGAATGTGGACAGGCTTTAGTTTAAGACATTAAAAGGCACTTACACGTTTAGAGTATTAAAGGTTTCTGTCTGAAACTGACAGCAAATCAAATACCACCCAGATATGAAGAAAAATAAATGTTTGACTCACCATCGTCAAGGAGATTCAGAAGGCTTGTAATAGTTTCCAAACCAGCTAATTTCACACTCATTTCTTCATCATTAGTTAACTCAACCAGCTCTGGAATTATCACACTTTGAGTACTTTCCAACCTGATGAATATTCAAAACTTGTGCCCAAAACCGAAATCATAAATGTACGTACATTGTTACAGATGGACACTACTGGAGAGACTGTCACTCCTCAGTTGTTTATTGCAGCCTAAACGCAGTACAACAGTAAATAAGAGGGTGCGTGACTTAATTTTGACTTTTGTTGAGAATGACAATGATAATGAATTTGTATAGCGCCTTTTTTCATAAGGATCTGTTCAAAGGTGCTTTAACCCTTTCACTCCCAAGGGGTCTCCATTTGACGAGTAAAATCGTCTGGCGTTAGACAGAGTAAAATCTATAAAGTCACTCTTGGGAGTGAAAGGGTTAAGGGAGATAGTTTTTAACCCTTTCACTCCCAAGGGGTCTCCATTTGACGAGTAAAATTGTCTGGCGTTAGACAGAGTAAAATCTATAAAGTCACTCTTGGGAGTGAAAGGGTTAAATCAATTCTTCTATTAATAAATTAATTACAATCAAACTTTATCAAAAGAAGACCACAACACCAGGGTCTAAGTTGTAGAATCTTTAATGTCCCACAAGAACAGTGCTGTGACCTTATCTGAAAGACTAGAATGTCCAACCATTTGCAGATGTCATAGCAAAGGCAGCACATTCTCCTCAGTTATTTTAAGACCTTGAGTGTTGGTCTGGCCGAGGTTTGAACATACGACCTTCCACTCGACAGACCGGTGCTCTACCAACTGAGTTAACCGGGTGGCAGTTAAAAACACACAAGAAAAAATGGTTCATCAGACAAATTGATATAGTTAGTTTTACCACCATAAGATTTAGGATTGACATTCCTAATGTTCACTCTGATAAAAGGGCTTACACTGGAAACATCAGTGCCAAAACAGTGTTCGAAATTAGTGGTTACCTGGTTGCCCGAGACAACTAAAACTTCGTTCAGGCAACCTTTCTTTAGGAAAAATAAAGGGCTAGTTGCTAAGAATTCGTTGGACAACCCAGGAAAAAATTGAAGTACTTACATTACTGTGATGCGTGACAGAATAAAGAACATAAGCTATAAACTTGAGACACAAAAGCAGCTCTAAATGTGAGGTTTATCTCCTGATACTGATAGATGGATGAGGATCCATGACAATTTGTAAAACAAAGGACATGGAAGGTTGTAACCCTTAATTATACGCCGTTCATTTGATTCAATAAGCCACGATAAGCTTGTCGTGTTGTCTTCAAACCCAGACCTACTCGAAATATTTTGGCGCATGCGTATATACAAATGTAAGCATTCTATAAGTGAACCTTGACACAGAATGAAGTAAATGGTTGGGTTATACATGTACTTACTTTGTTTGAAATATTAAATATTCATTATTCGCAGCACTTCAAGAACTATGAAAACAGAGGCATACTGATAGGTGTATTATTTCTCTGGTCAAACCCTATAACTAGGCAAAAATCATAGAACAAGTTAAGGGCAACCAAGTCCTTATCAGGGAAACCAATGTCAGGGGCCAGGTTGTCCGGCATTTGCCATAAGGACAACCTGGATTTTTTCTAATTTCGAGCACTGCAAAAGGAAGTCTTAAAATTGAACTAGTGGATTTAGGAGTAGGCTTTGAAGTTTTGCTGATAAAGTAAGCTTTACCATGGTGACTGTAACAATTAAAGGCCACTGATGTTTCCAGTGTTAGCCCTTTGTCAGAGTGAACGTTAGGAATGTCAATCCTAAATCTTACAGTGGTAAAACTAACTATATCGATTTGTCTGATGAACCATTTTTTCTTGTGTGTTTTTAACTGCCACCAGCTCAGGTCCAGTTTCTCCTTTATACATGTACAGGTTAAAAAATCCTTGTTTCTCACCCCAGAGCTCTGGCTATCATTTCCAGCTGCTGACACATGCAACCCCTGACTTCGTAATCAACATCTTGACACAGGGATGTAACTAGAGCCATTAACTCTTTCTTTATCCTTCAAATATAAGGTAATAGGAAATGGTTTAGGACCCAAAATAGAGATATAGTGCAATTTCTTGAGAAAATGTGGTACATGTAACCATAGTTACCAGTAGGTTTCAAACTTTGGGGCAATCTTCCCAAGTAGCTTGCAGCTTGCAAGTCGACAACTGACTGACTGTGATAATTGTCCTTTAGAAATAGCAATGCCAAGAATCTGTGAAAAATAAAACAGTAAAGTAGTAGTTTATAAGTTAATAAGTGGTTTATCATCAATGCATCATTCATAAGCTTCATAGGGCTACACAGGAAAGAAAGAAAGAACGGTTTCAAACAATGGTTATTTACCTCTCTTTTGATAACATCCTTGGGAAGAAAATCAATTGAAATCAGAAGAGTTTCAAGCCAGGCATTGGATATAACTGAGGACAAAAATATGTTTGCCACTGATTAGGGGCCGTATATAGTAACAATAAATTGACAATCATAGTATGTGATGCCAATTATTTTATATGATCGCAGTTATTGGGATCAGATAAAATTACAAAGCCCCTACAATTTTGAACTACTTTTTGTTTCCCCTGAGAGTTTAAGATAGCAATCTACACATTCCAAAAACCTTTGCAGAATCGCAGGACAAAACGTCACTGTAGAAGTAGTAAAGGAACTGACAAGATGAGTTGTAGCATTTGATGAGTTGTGGCATTTACAGGAGTAGATCAGAAAAACGCTTCTTTGGGATTGGGTAAAATATTCATTAAAGTTAACCTTGCATGGTACGCTAACTGTGCTTGCACAAGGGTGCTTGTGTTACATGGGATGGTGTTGATAAAATAAATGAAAAGGGAACAGCTACAGCATCTATTTCAAATCTCAGTGAAAGCTCTGCTCAACAGAATACAGTCCAACTCACTATTATCTCTACTATCAAGGTTGTGCAGGACAATTGATAGGAAGGAAGATGCAAACATGTAAGCTGGTATTGTTCCATTTTGTATTATACTTGTAAATGATTTAGTGGCCTCCAACTGAACATGAAGGGGAGCAATATAGAGATATTCCTGAAAAATGAAAAAAAATATAAGTAGAAATGTTCACAAAATTCCTTTTGATAAGGTCAAAAACAGTATTTTCAGAAACGTGTCTCAGAGCAAAATGTATGGCAATTCTGTCACAATTATTAATAGTTATTGTTGCCCGCACCTACAATTGAAGAATTGGTGTTGATTTCGTCTAGACAGCATGTGTACTGAAACACCTCTATTAATAGAGTTTTGTGACATATGATTACAAACATGCTTCTGGCATGCCAAGACAAATAAGATAATATAAAATATTTTTCCCAAGATTAAAGTTGACCTACCCTCAAAACTGGTGTCACCCTTCTATTTACATCAGAACTGTTTTTCTCCAGTAGTCTTGGCAAGTTGTTTATGACACTAAGCTTTTGAATCTCTATTCCAGAGCTGAAAAAAGAAGAAAGGAAAGAAAACAATCTCTTGAGTTTCAAAGGATTTAGTTAAAGCAGGAAAGTGGTCTGAGGCATAATAGGCAGTTGTGACCAGTAAATATGAGCTGTAATATGTTAAGTTACGGTTGAAGGGAAATAAGTAATATACTGTAGCCTTAAACTGTGCGTAGTTCAATCTTGAATTCTGAGACTTTATCCTAATCAAAGAATGATACTCTTAAAGAGGTTGTTTCTTTGATTTTATTCTTTTGAAAGGTGAGGGGAAAAATCCTGAAAACAGATTCCAAAGAACAAAACTCTTGCAAAAAGCTAAGAGTATCATATCAACACCAAAAAATGGAAAAAATTCATAATACTCTTATACTAAAAACAAAGATCCTTGTCTAGAAGTCATGTTATTTCCTCACTTTATCTTTCAAAATGTAAATCCCAGCCCTAAATGCAACTTGGAACAATGATTTTGTTACCTGATGTAAATCGATTATGGACATCAAATGTCATGAATGATGAGACCATGCTCAATGGTTCATTTGCTTTATTTAGTTATACTTTGTTCTGGCTATGTGATACCTCTGTCCACCCAACTTATACTAGTATAGAGCAATATCACAACACTTTTGATGGGAAGTATCACTTCTAACACTCACAACTTAAATGGAAAGTTAAAGTTGTGATAAAACACAAACCTATTAGTGATCAATTCTTGTAGTCCATCACAGAATACACAACAAAACTTTGTTTAGCTTAATTTATTTTCAGAAATAAAATTATGTATATTCAATACAACTGTTGTAGGTTGAATTTCAGGTCAAAACGGTTCAGACTATTTTGATTTGTTTTTCCTTTTGTTTCAGATTAATTTCCATAATCCTCCAATAATCTGAAACAAAGGAAAAAAAATGAAATGAGTATGCAACCATTTTGACCTGAAATTCATTTTAACCTACAACACACCCAAGGGCCATGCTGGGTCACCGATATGATAAATACAACTGATAACAGATAATATTGTATGGAACCCAATTTAAATTGATCACTACAAATGTCATTTAGTTTAGTACCACTACACAAAGTTTTAGGCTTGTTCAGACAACACAAATCTTTCTGCTACCCAGTAAGTAAGCATGAACAATAATTAACTAGTTTTATATTTTCCATGTTGAGAGTTATCCACTAGACAGTGACACATCACTAGGTCAAGTAATCTTGCAAAAATGAAAATTTCCTAAATCTTCTGTTGAATTTGGAAGAATTTAAGGCAAATCTCGCGTGTCAAGCAGCCAGAAAACAAAGATCTACTTTATCCTCTAAAACAAACTTCATCTAAGAATTTATAAAGCAGAAAAATGCAAAAAAAATTTAAAACACTTGCCTGTGCCAAGCAACTAGCTAAGAGATAACGTGCGAGACATTGCCCGAAGCCCAACTTCCATTTCTTACATCGATCGCGCCAAAGATCCCAGAATAGATAGAATTCTCTACACTTGCCCCAAACACAGAATGTTTTAATTGAGCGTGGGCTAGCGATTTTTGCGAGTACCTAAAACCATGACCTCTTCCGTACATGGTATTTACACATGGCAAACATCACGAAAAAAACTGTCAAAACCCAGTAAGCTTTCCAAGGGTAAAACAACGCGGACAGAATTTAAAACTGCAGCAACTTATATTAATCAAGTAGGTTCACTCAAGGTAACGCTCCAAAAACGTGCAACAAACCAAAAATATGCCCTACCTTTTGTAACGGAAAACAATTGCAATGGACATTTTAAAAATCTATTAGCAACTTCTTCAGTCTAATTAACCATAAAACTGGTTACCACTTCACTACATACAACCGCAGATGATCATTTCCCATATAAGTTTTGCCTTGAAAAGAGAGTTTCTTTAACTCTCCAAATATTTGGCTGTAACGGTCAAGTGCGAGGATTACCACAAATTAACAAAATTATGCTGAGGTTTTCCACAATCTCACCTCAATAGCAACACAGCCCGCTCAATGTCATCAAGACTTTCGTCTACTGTAAGCCTCTCGATTTCTTCTTGAGACTGTCGCGTAAAGAGAACTTGTCACGATATTGTTTCTTCCAACAAAAGAAAGAAAACATATCAAATCATTAAGGTCTGAAATACAAACAATATTGACCTTGAGTCCTCTTATCGAACGCTCTGAGCGTAGCTCTTCTACATCTTCCTCTCCTAGGGGCCCAACGGAAAACGATCCAAAGCTGGCCATATCAGGAAAGAAAGCTGATGCAGAAAACCCAACCCATTATGGAGCACCTAGTGACTCCACTTAAGACGACTTTATGTATCATTTCTAAACATTTTCGTAAGAAAATACATCCTAAATTGCTTAGTTAATCCATCTATTTTGAGAGTTCATTGACGGTTCTTGGAGTAAACTAGTGATGCTGCCTGTGATATCATTCCCGACATGCTGCACGCATCACCACCGCCGATCAAAAATTGACTTTTCATGGTTCAACTCTTCAGAGTGCATATAAAGGATCAATCTTACTTTTTAGCAAATGAATTCTTTGTCAAACGTATATTCAAACAAATTCTACAACAATTCATCAAAACAGTGTTTTTGCTTCCGATTCTTTGGTTATAGAAATTGGCAAATTTTCGTATCCAATCGATAAATGATCGATAGGGGTGAGTCTGCGGGCTCGGGCTCCTTCAAAATGGCCGCCACAAGGGTCTCCTCTGCAGTTGCTAAGGAAAGTCGGAATTTAATTCGTACTAGAGTAAGATACTTTTCCAAGGTAAGAAGTGATTTTAACCTTTCATTTTCCCCACCGCTCAACCAGGATTCCTGATTAGAAACTTTTGATAGAAATCTATGAAGGTCGCGTTTAAATATAACAAAGGTGAAAGTGCAATTAACAGTACTGCGGTAGCAGTATCTATTATTTTGTTGAACAGTGTAAAGTTTCCTTTCCATCGGGAGTATCTTATCCAGTTTATTTTAACAAATTTTCCTTTGTTTCAAACTCATTATCATTAAATTACCATAACCAAAACACAGGAAAATAAAATTTGAACTAAGGGTAAAATTGAAACATAACATAGACATGGTAGCGTAGTGATTAGCGAGTTGGACGTCCGAGCAGGGGATCCAGGGTTTGGGTTGTGGAGATAGCACTGTGTTGTTTTCTTAGATGAGAAACCATCAGTGCGGCTACGCAAACCAAGACCACCCAAGCAATTTCTCAGACAAAATTATCCAGTCACGATTGAGTGTGTAAACAATAGAATCTCTAAAAATTAGTTTTATATTTCACTTGAAATGCATACAGTTTGTATAGGTAATCACATGATTTCGAGTGCAATTTGGATAAGTCAGCACGAGTAAATTTTTCAAAGGCTAACCAAATTGCACAAGCCCATAGGGAAAAAGAATAATCCTTGTTAATAATATACATGCAAAAATTTAATTTCAACTTTCTGCACTCAATTTCAACTTTTTGCACTCAATTTCAATTTTCTGCACTGTTTGGGATAAATTGATGTGCTCTCAGCCAATGAGCATGCTGAAATTTTTGCATGTATATTATTAGCTCTATAACTCTACAAAATATATCAAGATTGAAAAAGAATTATCTTACTCGGTAGAAACTCACCACAAATTTTTTGTTCAGTGTCAAAAACAGGTATTCAAAATTTGTATGAAAATTTATCAGGGTGGCCTTGGTTAGAGTAGTTGCACTGCAAGTCCACACTTTCCGAGATTGTTCACTCAAGTGTATAAGAGGACCCCTGCAAAATAATGCTTTTGGTATGTAAATAGTGGCCCTGTGATGGAGCAACTGGCCAACATGACAAAGGAAGCAGCAATTTTTGCTTGCAGCCAGCTACTGTTGACAACCTTACGGTCAATTTTCACAGAGACCCTTAAGTGATAAGTTAAAGCTCACTCGGTTTTGTTTTCTGTCCTAGGAGTTAAGACATGGGTTTATTGGAATGGTTGGCAGGTTAGTAGATCATGGTTATGATTATTATTGATACAGAAATTTATTTTACCAGCAGCAACAGAAATGAGTGAATTGTGTGACATTCAATGTTAGACTTTGATTACCAGCGTGATGTTAACGCAAGATGATTATGTGAGAATGTGAGTGAGCATGGGAATGTTCTGGGCAGAGTATAAAGAAATGGTTGTTGTTGACCAGGAGTCAATAAAAAGGTACATGTAATTTGCAAACTTGCAGCTGGCTTGATTGAGAGTCATGGCTATTTTATGTGAACTAAGTATTAAATACATTTGATTTGATTTGATATGATTTGATTACATTTGTGCTTTACAATGTCCCCAATTACTACATCAGTGCTATACAGTTGGCACTCAGTGCAGTGAAAGTGAATCATATCAGTCTGGTTGCATGAGGTGGAAGCACAAAGCCTTTACAAATATGAATATAACAGCAACCTATTTGTCGTTCTTTATTTCTTCCCTGATTCCAGGTTTAAAGCAAAGGTAATCATCACCTTGAAGGCTCATTAAATAGTTCTATATTTGTATTTAAGCTTTACATGTGTAACAATAATTAATACACATTACAGATGACTCAATAGTTAACTAAATTTTAGCTTGTCCTCTTTTATTAGGACACCACTGATAAGATTTAACAAACTGAGTGAGAAAACAGGTTAGTCAGTGTTTTAAAAAATAAACTTGTTTTATTTTCCAGTATATTAATTTTACTATAGAAACCCTTTTTATATTTTTAGTTGGGTTCAATATTCAACAGAATGCATGTATAGTTACTGGTAATGCTCTGCAAGTTTAATAGAGTGAAATCTTGTTATTATAAATAAAATTGTCATTATTAATTAATGCCAAATAGACTCCTCATAGTTACTTACAGAGCAGGAAGACAGTCATGCAAACTTGACAATATTTTATGCCACTGTAGAAATTTAGGCAGTTGCTTTAAAGACATTTTTCACTTTCCATTGTAAGATTTCTCTGTACACTGCCTCAATGTGTAATTTTCCATACAATTTTGAAATTGCGCCTGCCACCATATTGTGTTAAATTCACATGTACATACCAAGAGAGATACACAGTCAACCCTTGCTATCTTGAACTTGGTTATCTTGAACTCCCTGCTATCTGGAACTCAAACTGTTTTTTCAGTCATTTACCAAAAGGTTATTATCAGTTAGAGTTTGAGACAGGGAGGTTTGACTGTGAATGATTATTTGGTTAACTAGTGTAGAGAAAGAGCTTTGCACTACATATATTTTTCTTTAAACCAAGTTCAATTAAGAAGAATTGTGATTTATTTTTGTGTATGTATATTTCAAGCTGTTTTGTTTTCTCACATTCACACAGGCTGTGATATCACAGCAAAAGCTGAACACCTGAATCCTGGAGGATCTGTTAAGGATCGTGCTGCTTTATTCCTCATAAAGGAAGCAGAGGAAAAAGGTTCAAATGTTCTGTAGCATCTTGGTACAATAATTGTTTTTAATTTACACAAAAGATATCCAACACATGCGTCAGTTTTTTCACCGTATAGAACACTAAGAAGAGAATTTACAACATGGTACATAGCAGCATATCATTAGTAACTAAAGATACTTTGTATGCGATGAAAGACATTTATGGTAATGTTATACCTGGAGGATGGGGGTGTGGTATTGATTTAAAATGTTGAAATGAAGAGCTGAAAATAGGGTCATAATTTCAGACCTAAAAAATACTGTTAACTTGATGTGAAACCCACAAAAACTATTAAATAAGTTCTTATCTAAAAAGTTGTAGATATTTAAATTTTAAACCTTAAATCCTTTGCACCTGCTGGTATAATCTGTTATCAAATGCAGACCTGCCAGACTTTACAGAAAATTGAATGATGGCAACGATTCTAAGTCTTCTGCAATGAAAATGAGTTCCTCTAGAACAAATGGTTGGCATATTTAGTCTTTGGAACATTGTCTCATCATGTTAAAGAAACTAAAGCATTTTATCAACAGCATGTGATTTCCCCTTTATTAAAGTTTTCATGGTATGAATATGTCTTGATAAAATCTGTTCCAGACTAACATTAAATTGTTTTTTTTGACAGGTCTCATAAAACCAGGAGGAACAGTGGTTGAAGGAACAGCTGGCAATACAGGTTAAAATTTAATTAACAAAGCCATTCTGAACAGTTCACCTGGACGCAACACAATATTAATTAGTTAAGATAATTTAGTGACTTTATTTTACATTGTACTGCATCAGTTGGATAATTGAAAATGTTTTGTTTTTGTTTTAATTTTAGGGATTGGTCTTGCTCACATCTGCCTAGCAAAAGGCTATAAGTGTGTTATTTATATGCCAAATACACAATCACAGGTACAAGTGCAAGCTCTTGGGTATAATAGGAAAATACTAATTATTAAGAAAAAAACAAAAAAAGTTCAATGACTCCGAGGAAAGATGCTTGGAACTAAAGGGAATGACTGTTGATTCTAAGTAATGGTCCAGTTGTACTCCAGTTTTCCATGACTGACCTTTCCAGTTCTGTTGAAAATATATTACATCTCCATTTGTCTGTCTCCTTGCTCTCCTTGTTACATATAATTATCCTGTTGTTATAATACTAAATTGAATATGATTGGGTTATGGACACTGCCTGCCAACATCCTTTCATGGCAGAACAAATGATTTTAAGTATTAATATAATGGTTTTTACCTTTTTCTGAGTTTCAGTGACTTGCCTGTATCATGACATAAGTCATGAACATCTTTGAAGACTTAAAACCTAAAATGTATATTATGTTATCGGTAATTTGTCATTTGGTAGGAGAAGATAGATGTCCTCAGGACATTAGGTGCAGATGTGCGACCTGTTCCTGTTGTGCCATTTGAAGACCAAATGAACTATAACCATCAGGTTTGCTTATGGCTATAAACCTAGTTTAATTATGGTATTTATTTGAATAACTAGTTGTACCTATCGGTAAGTGCCAACGATTGAACTGAGTTAGTTAACAAGAGACGGTTGAGTTTTGTAACATTTATTACTCGGGCTACCTGTGGTAGCACGAGTCTCGGTTTCGGTTTCCTATAAGTCTATCGTCGACGTCGAGAATGAGCAAGCCTGCGCTGCTCGCGGTCTGCGGTGTCCCTGAAGCCATGAAAGCGAGGCGCCTTACTCGCAGACATCCTCGTGCTGCGAAGAGTTTATGCGATGATTATGAAGAATTATTTTACTTCTGTGACGCTCACCACTCTCCCAAACGCACACGCCGTTCGCGGTAGACCCTCACTAAAAGATGTCGAGCATATTGGAATCTTTCAAGATGATATATGTGGTTCCAGAATCAAGAGCCTTTGGACTTATACCAATGACAGTGGGGATAAGTTTTTTATTTATTCTTTTGTTTACAATTTTGAACAGTTTCTTTTGCAGTCTATCGTTCGTTCAGCTATCAGTAGCTAGCTTGTTGATCGCTGCCCTGTACATGGTTCTGGTTGTACTACATTTCATAACTGTGTCGGCAAAGACTTTGATAGACTTACTACAAAATGACTGTGATGTATTGGGAAAAGCTGTTCAATTATCTGTATTTGTTCATCCCAATAAAGAGTCCCATTTATTAGGGGAATGCAGGTCTCTGTAGTATATTTGGTGTAAGTCTACATGATGTAGTATGTTTGGTGTAAGTCTACATGACGAGTAGATTATTAGAGATGGCGGCTACGTTCTGGAGGTGCTATTAAAGTGTTGTGTTTAATCTGTTTGCATCGAGTCTGTGTTTCACCGTGAACACTACAGCTGGCGACGAGGATGCAAAAAAAAGTGTAAAGAATATCTGGAGCAAACATGAATGTGAGAGATTTCGACATTGGAGTAATTCGGCCGTTTGATGTGAACAGTGATCCCAGTAGCGTGGGCAGCGAATGGAAACGATGGCTTCGGAGTTTTCAGTTATATGCGGATGGTAAAGGACTTATTATAGTTCCTGATAAGGAAGACAACAAGATACAGTGACTAGCTCTTCTTCTTCATTGTGCTGGACCGGATGTCCAAGATATTTTCGATGTTTTACCGGATACAGGAGGTGCGAAGGATTACCAGAAAGCTGAAGATGCTCTAACCGGACATTTCGTTATTCAAGTTAATATTCCATATGAACGGCATTTGTTTCGAGAGATGGTACAAGCTGAAGGTGAAACGGTCGATCAGTTTGCTGTACGCTTGAGACGCAAGGCCCAGCAATGTGATTATGGCGAGCAAATGGAGGCCCAGATAAGAGATCAGATTGTCTCGAGGTGTCAGTCTGACGAGTTACGCCGTAAACTTTTGGAGAAGGGACAAACTCTCACGTTGAAGAGTCTTCAAGACATCGCAAGAAATTACGAAGCAGTCAAGAGACAAACCAAGAGTATGAGTCGCTCAAATGATTCTGTGAACAGAGTCCGTGATGATAGAAACAAAAGATACGATGACAGAATGGGCAACAGCAGAAGTGGAAATTTCCAATCAGGTGGTGAATGCTGGCGATGTGGAAGACGTGGCCATTTTGCCAGAGATCCTCAGTGCCCTGCAAGAGGAAAGACCTGTTCCAAATGTTTTCAGATGGGACATTTTGCAACTGTATGCAAAACCAGGGGTGACCCTCGTTTCCGATCAGGAGTGCGGTACATGCAAAAGGTAGAAGTCGAAGAAGATGAGGATGAGTATATTTTTGCAGTAGCTGATGAAGGAAGTGGACAAGGAAAAGTTACAGTCAATATTGGAGGAATCCCAGTGGGAGTGATTTTACGGATTTGTACCGTACAGATAGACTCACTTTTGTGTTTTTTCCTTTATTGTATATTCTACTTTTTCTCACGCTCCTCGCTCTCTCTGGTTTCTAACATTCCTATCTGCACGTGCGACTTTTGATGACGTCACACTTTACAAAACGATTATCTAGGGAGGGGTGGGTCCCTCTCGCTCATGATTATTGATTCTGGATCCAGTGCAAATGTAATTGACCAAACATTGTGGGAGGAACTAAAGAAACAACATGTCAAGTGTGTATCGAAGAGAAGCACAAAGAAACTGTACGCCTATGGAGCAACAAGCCCACTGCAAGTTATTGGAACATTTACAGCCGATCTCAGTTTAGCAAACAAGTGTGTATCAGCAGAGTTCACAGTCATACAAGGCCGAGGAGAACCACTCCTTGGTAGAGAATCAGCTATGAAGCTAGGAGTCCTCAAGCTGCAAGTTCCAGGAATTTCAGTGAACAGTGTAGTTGACCGTAATGAACTCATTGCGAAACACAAGGCTGTGTTCGAAGGAATCGGAAAGTTGAAAGACTATCAACTTAAATTGCACATTGATACCAAAGTTCAGCCAGTAGCCCAGCCATTACGACGTCCGGCATTCAGCTTGAGAGAGAAAATTGAGAAGAAACTTGATGAACTGTTGCATGATAACATCATTGAGAGAGTGGATGGTCCAACGCCATGGGTGAACCCGGTTGTTGTGGTGCCAAAGCCAAATGGTGAAGTACGATTATGTGTAGATATGAGGTGTGCCAATAAAGCGATCATTCGGGAAAGACATCCAATTCCCACAATTGACGAAGTGCTGAACGATATGCAAGAAGGAAGTGTCTTCAGCAAACTTGACCTGAAATGGGGCTATCACCAAATTGAGCTCAGCACTGAATCCCGTGGCATTACTACGTTTGCAACCCACAAAGGTCTATTCAGATACAAACGGTTAATGTTTGGGATTTCTTCTGCACCAGAAAAATACCAGCAAGTGATTCAGCAAGTGTTGCATGATTGTAGGGGGACAGCAAACATTTCAGATGACATCATCATTTTTGGCTCTGACACAGATGAGCATGACAGGCGATTGGAGCAAGTGCTAGTCAAGTTGGAAGAAAAAGGGCTTACCCTCAACAAGGAGAAGTGTGTGTTTCACATGCCAAAGCTTACATTCATGGGTTTAGTTCTGTCGCAGAGGGGCATTGGTCCAACAGAAGATAAAGTTAAAGCAGTCACAGAAACCCGTGAACCCCTGAATGCGTCTGAAGTTAAAAGCTTCTTAGGCCTGGTGAATTTCAATGCCAGATTCATACCAGACCTTGCCACTGTCGCAGAACCACTAAGGAGGCTAACAAAGAAAGGAGAACCATTCGTTTTTGGTCCTGAACAGCACGCGGCATTCACAGCACTGAAACAGAGGATGGCCCAGGCAGAGACTCTGGGATACTTCGATCGCAATGCCAAGACGAAGATTATTACTGATGCAAGTCCTGTTGGATTGGGTGCAATCTTGGTTGGTGAGAATCGGGGAGAATCTACATACCTACAACGGGGAGAATCGTGTAATCTGCTACGCTAGCAGGGGACTATCTGCAGTTGAACGACGATATTCACAAACTGAAAGGGAGGCCTTAGCAATCGTGTGGGCTTGTGAGAAGTTCCATATTTATCTTTATGGCACGACATTTGAACTGTGGACTGATCACAAACCTCTTGAATTCATCTACTCTGCTCGTTCCAAACCTTCGGCAAGAATTGAACGATGGGTTCTTAAACTCCAGCCTTACTCCTATTCAGTGAAGTATTTGCCGGGTCAAATGAACATCGCAGATTCATTATCACGCCTTACGACGAGCAATGAAGCACAATCACGGAATGTGGCCGAAGAATATGTTAGATTCGTAGCCAGAACAGCTGTGCCCCAAGCTATGACTGGTAAAGAAGTAGAGGAAGAGTCCGCAGCAGACGAAGAGTTGGAGAATCTGCGACAGTGCGTCGAGACAGGAAATTGGGAGAACCCCAGTTGTGCAAGTTACAAGCCAATCCGAGAAGAGCTTTGTGTCATTGGAAAGACTGTCCTAAGGGGAACGAGAATTGTAATTCCGCGGAAGCTCCGAGCAAGAGTCATTGAGTTAGGCCACGAGGGCCACCAAGGAATGGTTAAAATGAAACAAAGATTACGAACGAAAGTTTGGTGGCCCGGCATCGATAAGGAAGCCGAAAAGTTCTGTAAAACATGTCATGGTTGTCAAGTTGTAAGTAGGCCAAACAATCCTGAGCCTTTGCAAATGACTGAACTGCCAAAAGGACCATGGCAGGACATTGCAATTGATTTCATGGGTCCACTGCCATCAGGCGATTACATTTTTGCAGTGACGGACTATTACAGTAGATATGTGGAAGTCAGCATTTCAAAGAGGAACACGGCCGAAGTGGCAATCAGTGGCTTAGAGAAGATGTTTGCAACTCATGGATTACCATGTAAAGTTACAAGTGACAATGGCCCTCATTTTGTTGCAGACATGTTTGAAACATTCTTAAGGAACAATGGCATTGAGCACAGAAAAACCACGCCGTTATGGCCACAGGCTAATGGCGAAATTGAACGCCAGAACAGATCATTGCTGAAGAGAATGCAAATAGCTCAAGTGGAAGGACAGGATTGGAAAACAGCTGTGCAAACGTATTTAGTTGCATATCGTAATACACCACATCCAAGCACAGGTGTATGCCCATCAGAGCTGCTATTCCGACGGAAATTACGCACCAAACTTCCAGAACTGCAGGAAGCTGTCAAGTTGGATGAAGAAGTAAGGGATCGTGATAAAGACAGAAAGGCAAAAATGAAGGATTATGCAGACAGAAGACGTAATGCGGAAGAAAGTACCTTAACGAAAGGCGACAAAGTTCTTTTCAAGCAGCAGCGCGTCAACAAGTGGACCACCCAGTTTGCGAGTCAGCCATATGAAGTGGTTGACAAGTGCGGCAACAGTGTTCTGGTTGAGTCACCTGATGGAGTCCAATATAAAAGAAACACCACTCATGTGAAACCTTATCATGAAAGAGCCAATGCAGAACAATTACCAGAGGAGGTGTCGACATCCCAGGAGGAGGAGGATGGTAGGCAGGTCGCAGTTGACCAGGCAGATATGGAACAGAGCCAAAAGAATGAGTCCAAGCAGATGTTGGAGGACGTTCCTACCTTGAGGTCTCCCCGGCCAGTGCGCACGAGATGCACACCGAAGAGATTTGATGACTATGTTATGGGATAAACTTTTATGACATTGAACTTCAGTTTGACTTGATCTGATGACTTGTTCCAAAAAAAAAATGAACTTTGTTAGAACTATAATTCGTTGTTAAGTGTTGGAATGGTTGTGTTTTGCTATTCCGGAAAAAGGAAGGGATGTAGTATATTTGGTGTAAGTCTACATGATGTAGTATGTTTGGTGTAAGTCTACATGACGAGTAGATTATTAGAGATGGCGGCTACGTTCTGGAGGTGCTATTAAAGTGTTGTGTTTAATCTGTTTGCATCGAGTCTGTGTTTCACCGTGAACACTACAGTCTCCTTATGCTAAGTTCTGTATTCATCAGTTTGAGCACAAGCCTCGTCTTATTCAAACTCAAGTTTTTCTACCTGCGTGGTCGTGTGGGAAGACATTAACGGGAACAGGCGAAATCGGAAGAATAGTATATCCGATTGAGAGTAATATTGTTGTTTTTCTCCACATATCACTTCTTCGCCGTCGATAACTTGGAATCACGGTGAATGGCATCAGGTTTCACAATTGTTTTTCTACCGTGGGAACCAAAGAAGCTGATTGGTAAACATTAATCCGATTAGTAAACAAACCCAATTATCACTGAAATTTCTGTAAAACCTTAGAAATCTTTCTGATAAAATCACTCAGCAACACGACGTCGACAAGAATTGCGGTCAATATACAGTCTGGTAGGTTTTTTGCGGTCGTGGAATCAGCCATATAGAATACAAAATATATAAACCCAGGAGCTCCTGATAAACCTTAAGCGTAAACTAACATTCACGTTTGTTCGAAGCGGTATTATAAAGTGTAGCCCGAGTGAACGCTCCAGAGAGCGTCTAGTTTGGTATACTTCTAGTATAATAACAAGTGTTCACCTTACTTTCTTTTAGTAAAGGTGTGATATCATTACTGTAATTGAACATCTTGTTTATTTTTTAACTGAGCGAGTGAACGAAACGTTAAACACTGATTTGGCATTTTTAAAATCATGCTTGTTATACTTCCAGTATAACAGGTGTTAAAATCAATTTCTTTTGGTTAATGTTTGAAATTATTGCAAAATGTCAGAGATGATATTTTTTGGATGTTATATTTAATGGTGATGTCTTGGAGGTTCATGATTGCATCCTCAATATCCTCTACAGTGTCACGTAGTGTCAAAGAAGTTGGTTTTCAATAGCTTAGAAATTTCGTTTGTGAAAGCGGTTTGCCAAAGTTCGTCGTCTTTCTGGAGAATGCATAATTTGATGGATGCCTCACCGGAGCAGTCTGCCGTCCTTTGACGTGTTCCACACTGTTGACACTTTGACAGGAAGAAAATATTGTCAACTTGTTTACAAATTTGAAGTTTGGAACAGTTGTTTCTTTTTCAGTAGATTCAAGCATTTGTGGCCCAAACAATGTAGCTATAAACGACTGTGTGGTATTGGTTACAGTAGTTGATGGCGATGTACTGAGAACTGTTGACCCTTGAAAATATTTGACTGTCAAGTTTGTAAACTTGTATGACTTGTTAGTTTCTACTTGTTCAATGAGAGGGCTCTAAATGTGGAACAGGATTGCACCAGTGTCGTCTTCTAGTATGCCATCTTCTTTAATATAAGAATTTTTCTGGGTTGATTTGATCATAACCTCTTTAGGTTTCTTGTCTCCCAAAGACAATGTTCCAGACACGTTCACCCTTTGCGTTTTCGCTCGCCTGTCTCGTTGGCAACGGATGGCGAACAAATCTTGAGCTTTACCCTGAATCAAATAAACAACACTCGAATTCATTCCAGAAAACAACTCGGGTCTTGTTCAGCTTTAACAATTGTGCAATTAAATCAGAACAAATCCAAGATTTAAACGCCTCAAAAAGCAGAATTCTAGGCAAATTACGGAAGTACTTACCAAAATAATAAAAGAACGAGGCTCCGCACCCAGGAGAGCTGAACAAATGTCCTCGAAATGATTCGACGAACGGATGGCGAACAAATCCTGAGCTTTACCCTGAATCAAATAAACAATAGGTGCTCGAATTCATTCCAAAATACAACTCGGGTCTTGTTCAGCTTTAACAATTGTACGATAGAATCACAACAAATCCAAGAGGCATACGCCTCAAAAAGCAGAATTGTGGGAAAATTACTTACCGAAATAATTGATCGTTGAACGGATGGAAAACAAATCCTACATATCCTGAGCTTCACCCTAAATCAAACAAACAACACTCAAGTTCATTCCAGAAAAAAACTCGCGTCTTGTTCAGCTTTAACAATTGAACGATACAATCACAACAAACCCAAGATGCATACGCCTCAAAAAGCAGAATTGTAGGAAAATTACTCAAGTACTTACCAAAATAACAGAAAAAGGTTCCGCGCCGCACTCACAGAGCTGAACAAGTATCGTCGAGCTCGAGACCCACCTTTCGAAGCCTCGTGACGTCGCAAAGAGAAATAGTGTTCTGATTGGTTCGTGCACATTTTCGACAACTTCCGTCTACATCCTAATATGGTCAAAAAAATATCACTGACGGAACCGGATTACGCGAAAATCGACCTGAAAGATCTGAGAATTTTTTTGCATAGCCCTCGAACTACGCACGGCTCTATATTCTGCCGCCGAGACAGGCTCGCGTTTTCGCTCGCCTGTCTCGTTGGCAATAACATGGCATGTATTAGCTGTGCAGTAGCATTAAATTGATAGGCCATGAGACTAATTTTGCCAGACATACATTCCACCAATCAAAGCACAGAAATATAATGAATTATAAATATTATATTGTGCAATTTACCTGTCTGTAGTGTATGTATCACCAACTATGTAAGGATGTATCTATACTTAGTGTGTCATGGTTATTCGTTTCCCTATTTTTCAGGCCAGGAGATATGCTGAGAGTCTTGAAAATGCAGTATGGACCAACCAGGTAAGCCATTATTGTACATGAAGTCTCCCAGCAATTCTATTATTCTTCGGTAACACAAGTTTTAAGTCGATCATATATTTTTTGGATGAAGTTCAATTCAGTTATTTTGAACTCTTGATGCAGTTTGACAATACTGCCAATAGAAGAGCCCACTTTGAGACAACAGGACCAGAGATTTGGGAACAAACTGATGGCCGAGTAGATGCAGTGACCTTTTCCACCGGTACTGGTGGCACATTAGCTGGTAAGAGAATCACATTTCAGATATTCCTTGTACAGTACATATTCCCAAACGTTTCTCCCAAAAGTTGCTATTATACAATTTATTATTTGTTATTGAACTTTTTCAGGTGTAGGCTCATTCCTAAAGTCCAAGAATCCGAATGTTAAAGTAGTTTTAGCTGATCCCGAGGCAAGTAGAGTCAGATCAATGAAACATTTTATCCATTATCTAATTCCTCCAGTGAAACCCAGCTCGCAGCCTATTCTAACTTTTTCTTTTAAATCCAGCATCCTATGAACTGTTAACTAAAGGACACAGGTAACTTACAACAAGTTCTTAAGAAATCTACTAGTTTAGTGTAATTTACGCAGTCAGTTCGCAGCTAACTGAGTTTTTGGGGTGTAAGTCAATTGGAATTTTCGTTGCTATATAGGTCTCTGGTAAATACCAACTATATGGTATTTAAGCCTAGACAGAAAAGGTGTCAGTTTCCAGTGCAAATATATATAAATGAACAAAGAATTGAACAGGTTAAGGAGACAGTCTTTCTTGAAGAAGTCCTTGATGAACATCTGCCTTGGAAACTTCACATTTCTCAAGTTGCCTGTAAGATCTCTAAATCAGTAGGACTCATTTATAGAGCAGGAGTTTTTCTCCCTAAATGCTGTTTAAAAACTCTTTATTATTGTCTAGTTTATCCTTATTTTCATTATTGTATTACTGTCTGGGGATCTGCTTACAAAACCAATCTTTGCCCTCATGTCTCTTTACAAAAGCGAGTTGTCAGAATTATTTCCAAATCAACTCTTGATGCTCACTCGGACCCTATCTTCAGAGATTTAGAACTATTGAAACTTTTTGATAACTAGAACTGGGTAAACTTATGTTTTCTTTTAGACACTCTCTTCTGCCAGTAAAGTTTAAGGATTACTTTTGTTTTAACAAAGAAGTTCATGGACAAACTGATAATTTTCACCTTCCCTTTTTTAGAACAAAACTTTGTAAATTTTCTGTCAGTTTCCAGTGACCATCCTATTATAACTCTTTATCAAATGAAATCAAAGACACTACTTCTCTCTCCTCATTTAAAACTAAACTTCGTAAGTACTTTTATGAGAACTATTACCGGTAATTATAATTTTATAAATATATTATATATACACATATAATCTTTGTAAATAGATATTGTTTTCTACAAAGTGTTTCCTCATTTGGTTTTACATTTGCTACTTTACTTCATTAATACATACTTTCAGAAAACAGTCATAAGAAAAAGCTGTGAAAACACTCGCCTGTGGCTCGTGTTCCCACGGCATTTCTCGTTCTCCCAAACTTCCACTTGTGTTTCTATTAAACAATTAGATTATGAGCTCGAGATTTCTATCACGCATAGAACTCGAGAGCGAATAATCTTCTTGTTTTAGTATAAATCTACTAGTCGTTCAAAACTTTGTCTTTTCTGGAACAGCCTCGACTATCAAACTGTCTAACACGGACACTTTGAAAACGCGAAGAAGTGGCCACTACTCACTATCTATCATAGAATAGATAGTGGGTAGCATTTGTGATAGAACTCTAGTAGATTTGTACTAAAACTTGATAGAAACACGGTACATGTTTTCTATTTCTCAAATATTGTCATGTAATTAAGTAATGGTCCGCGTAAGAACTAGGCAAAAGAACAATAGGCTAGTGCAATAGCTCTAACTTTTGATTGGCGCATAGAACAATGCTAATATTTGACCGTGAGGTAGACAGGAGGGACCTGGGGAAAACTAAGGAGAAAAATGTTGTTTATGTCGGGTTTTTCATTGTTTTTTCGGCGATTTTTGGCCGTCCACCAATCAGATTCGTCGATTTAATTGATATTAACAATTAAGAGTTCACACTTTTTAATCGATTTTGCGTTTGACCTGCCTAGTTCTTACGCGGACCATTACTTAATTTGTATACACTTGATCCTGGCCTTGTAAATTTATGCTTTTATACTTTGATTGAGCCCAGTGTCTGTAAGGCTTATGTTTTTTTTGTTTTGGGCTTCGACCCCCTCCACATTGCTTTTATGTACTTTCTGTATTTCATCTTTCCTTTTCCATTTTTCCTGTGGTGAAAAAAAAAATTAAGGCCAGTTAAAATATGCTGCTCCGTTGTGATGTCCTTACTCAGTAAATGACTTTACAGTGCTGACAAAAAGTTCATAGGAGAAAGTGAAGACTTAAATTCTTTGTAGAAAAGAGGAGAATGCCGTATGACGATTGTTTCCAAATCGTTGCCATAGGATCATCAAGTGTGTTACAAAACGTTTTTGTTCAAAGAAGGTTCCTACTGACAGGCTGCTACAAGGTCTGCAAGAGTAAAAGTATCAATTTTTTTTGTTACTATTGTTAAGTTGTTTATCTTCTTACAGGGTAGTGTATTATACAATTACTTTAAACATGGCGAACTGAAAAGAACCGATGGCAGTTCAATAACAGAAGGTAATACTCTATTATCATAATTTTGCTCTTCAGTTTTGGTTCTTTACCCTTCTTCTCCTCTTTCTACTTGGCTCTTATTCTCCCAAGGTTGGTCTAGTTTCTTTTCAATATCATCACAAATAAGTTTAAACAAGTCAGTTTTTGTTGCTTCAGGTAAGAAAGAGTTGTTTGTCATTATGTTATTAATATTACCTAATGTACAGTCTAAATTGTGGGGATAGTTACTCGGGCTACCTGTGGTAGCACGAGTCTAGGTTTCGGTTTCCTATAAGTCTATCGACAACGTCGAGAATGAGCAAGCCTGCGCTGCTCGCGGTTTGCGGTGTCCGTGAAGGCATAAAAGCGAGGCGCCTTATTTTAAAATTATCCATGGATCTTTTCTTATTCAAACTCAAGTTTTTTTTCTAAGTGGTCGTGTGGAAAGAGATTAGCGGGAACAGGACCAATAAGGCTAAATCGGAAGAAAAGTATATCCCGCGATTGAGGAGTAATATTGTTGTTTTTCCCACATATCGCTTCTTCGCCTTCGATAACTTGGAATCAGATGAATGGTATCAAGTTTCACGACTGTTTTTACCGTGGGAACCAAGAAAGCTGATTGGTCAACATTAATTCGATTAGTAAACAAACCCAATTATCACTGAAATGTCTGTAAAACCTTAGAAAACTTTCTGATAAAATCGCTCAGCTTAAACACGACGTCGACAACAATTACGGTGCGATATACAGTCTGGTAGGTTTTTTGCGGTCGTGGAACCAACCATATAGTATACAACATATACAAAACTTAGGCGTAAACCCACATTCACGTTTGTTCGAAGTCGTATTATCAAGTGTAGCCCGAGTGAACGCTCCCGAGAGCGTCTAGTTTCTAAAGAAACTGGTGCTGCGTCGGTGGGGAATTGAAACACAAGAAATGGGGATAATCAAACAAGTTGATAAAGTAATTTGTACCACCGTCGAGTAAAAAAAGGTGCATCTGGATAATCTGGGTTTACCTCGGTGTAAAAACCTGTGAAGTTTGTCTTTTTTTTAGTATTATTTTCCTAGTCTCTGTTGTTTTGTCTCCTTTGTTTTCTTTGTTCTCTGTCACTCGTGAACGCAGCAGGTTTTTATGCAGAGGACTAGCCCATTGTTTTGTTGTTCTTCAGTCTAATTGTTCTTCATCATAACTATTTTGTATGTGGCAAGTACGTGACTGCGTTGTGGCGTCCCTGACCAGGGTGGATGGGTGGGGTTTTGCCATATATGGGCTATACAGGGTTGTGCCGCTGAGAAGGTATGGTTTAGTCTGGGATAGGGTACAGAACTCAGAGAGTTGGGGTCTAGAGTAGGGTGCCATTATCCCGCAAATTGATGTATTGCTTGAAAGTTTTAATCTAGAACAGGGAAACTGAGAATTGCTACCCAAGAAAAATGAAATCGCCAAATTGGAATTTGTTTCCAATAAACTGTAACTGTGCTGGTGACCTCAGTAGTTTCGTAGTCTGTGAAAAATGGTGACTCTAGGATAGAGAGGGATTCTAGGAGTTAGTCTAGTATAGGATGGCAAAATTCAGGTGAACTAGGTCTAGTATAGGCTAGTGATGGGTTCCTGTATAGGCTAGTGATGGGTTCCTGTATAGGCTAGTGACGGGTTCCTGTATAGGCTAGTGATGGGTTCCTGTATAGGCTAGTGATGGGTTCCTGTATAGGCTAGTGATGGGTTCCTGTATAGGCTAGTGATGGGTTCCTGTATAGGCTAGTGATGGGTTCCTGTATAGGCTAGTGACGGGTTCCTCTATAGGCTAGTGACGGGTTCCTGTATAGGCTAGTGACGGGTTCCTGTATAGGCTAGTGATGGGTTCCTGTATAGGCTAGTGACGGGTTCCTGTATAGGCTAGTGACGGGTTCCTGTATAGGCTAGTGATGGGTTCCTGTATAGGCTAGTGACGGGTTCCTGTATAGGCTAGTGACGGGTTCCTGTATAGGCTAGTGATGGGTTCCTGTATAGGCTAGTGACGGGTTCCTGTATAGGCTAGTGACGGGTTCCTGTATAGGCTAGTGACGGGTTCCTGTATAGGTTAGTGACGGGTTCCTGTATAGGCTAGTGACGGGTTCCTGTATAGGCTAGTGATGGGTTCCTGTATAGGCTAGTGACGGGTTCCTGTATAGGCTAGTGACGGGTTCCTGTATAGGCTAGTGACGGGTTCCTGTATAGGCTAGTGACGGGTTCCTGTATAGGCTAGTGATGGGTTCCTGTATAGGCTAGTGACGGGTTCCTGTATAGGCTAGTGACGGGTTCCTGTATAGGCTAGTGACGGGTTCCTGTATAGGCTAAGGGTTCCAGGGTCCAAGTCAGTGGCATATCTCCACCGAACAATCCCTGTAACCATTGAAATCACGGTTGGTATTGTTATTTTCTCACCAGGTATCGGCCAGGGTCGTGTTACAAACAATCTGCTAGGATCTCCAGTTGATGATGCAGTGTTTGTTCCAGATAAAGAAGCTGTAGAAATGGTTGGTGAAACGCCACCTCTAATTTTTCTTTTAACATAGATACTGAAACAGAGAATGAAATTTAAGTGAAACTGTTAGTGATATACACCTAAAACATTTTGGCGCACTATACCAACCAATCAAGAGTAAGTCTAAAACCGACCGCCACGAGGTCGCACGTGTTTTCCCACACTTAGTGTTTACACTACTTGCGTTGTGATTGGTTGAAGTAAATGTTTCTGTGTACAATTCACCTTGATATGCATTCACTCAACAGACTTTCTTTCTACTGCACGAGGAAGGATTCTTTGTAGGAGCCTCTTCTGGTTTAAACGTTGCGGCCGCTGTCAAGGTAAACACCAAGTTCAAAAGAACTTATACAAGGAACAAAATTAATTAGACGACACAAAAAATGTTTTGTCCAATGAGTTAATAGTGTAAGCTTTACCACCGTGGTATTTAACCCTTTTAGTCCCAGTAATGACCAGCATTCAGTTTTCTCATTACCATATTCACTGTTGTTCATTAACTATTCAGGTTATAAAAATATCAAAACTGATCACTAAAAAGAGTTGTATCGACATTTAAACAAATTCTCCTCACTAATACCATGACAAATATATGAGAACATTAAGGAGAAAATGAATATCGATATTGTGGCTTAAAGGGTTAAGCGTTGCTGACGTTTCGAGCGTAAACCCTACGTCAAAACAAATGGTAGGAATGTGGTGTAATTTATATAGGAGATTGGTAGAAATGTTATTGGTGGAGCCTTAGCAACGTGTAAATGGGAGTGGATTACTTATGTGAATGTGTGAATGAGGTGGCAGTCTATTTAGCGCTGTGTGCGAGAAAAGGGGATATCGTAAACTGGGCTTAAATTTGGTATGAATTCTAGATGACAGTAACCAGACCAATCAGCCCTTTGCAAACGTGGCTGGATTGGCCGTGTTTCAAAACTTTTAGTCAGAACTGAGCCGAGTACTGTAACCACTCGATCTCACTGCCCCTGAGTTTACACCTGGGTAAAAATCACTAAGTGAGGGGCAGATGTCATTCCTGGCATCTTTGTAAAACCATTTGGAATCGTCAGTTTTCAATTTCCGTTGTCCAATTAAAACTGGTTTGAGCACTCTCCGATTCTCACTATCCAAGAGTACGCTACCTATCTATCAATGTAATCTTTCTATCTAATTCTCTATCTGTCTGTGTGTCTGTCCGTCCGTCTATCTGTTTGTCTGTCTATCTTCGTCATGTTCGAGATGCTTCTTTCAACACTTGATTTACCTATCCACTCTCACCAGGTGGCTGAAATGTTAGGTCCAGGTCACGTGATAACCACGTGCTTGTGCGATACGGGACAGGTTAGTTCCTTTACATACTGAAACTCATAATGTTAAAGACTTCTTGTTATTTCTAAATATAGATACCTTTAACTAACCCAGTTCGAGATTCGCGCTGTAAGCTTCGCTTGACTTCTTTCTACACGAAAGCTCGTGTTCATGAATGCATTTGGAGAAAGCGACGTTCCGTAATTTACATTACAGACCGATAAATTGGTGTTTGCAATATTCATTACATCTTTGGGTGAAAATTTCATAACAAACAAACCGCCATTGACAGGGAAGGCATGTGAAATTCTGACGAGTGTTGACGAGGAAATCGTTTTGGTCTCTCAAATTGTTTTGGTCTCTCAAATAGTTTTGGTCTCTCAAATCGTTTTGGTCTCTCAAATAGTTTTGGTCTCTCAAATCGTTTTGGTCTCTCAAATCGTTTTGGTCTCTCAAATCGTTTTGGTCTCTCAAATCGTTTTGGTCTCTCAAATCGTTTTGGTCTCAAATCGTGGGTTTGAGTTGTCAAAAACATTTTTCCCAGCCACCATTTGTCTTAGGCCCTGAAGGATTATAAAAATGAGAGATATAAAATGTAAATGATATAATGAAAAAGTTTATACATTTTCATGTTCATGTTTTTTTTTTTTGTTTCAGAGATATTTCGCTCGACTGTTTAACAGAAACTGGATAGAAACAAAAGGTTTGTAGAAATACTTATACTTATATACTTATATATCTATATATATATATATATATATATATATTAAAAACTGTTCCATCAATACCCTGAATAGAGTAATTACCAACAGGAAGAACCAAAAACTAAGCGATTCGCCAATCACTGAACCCCGTTGTAGGTGTCATGAATTGTCATCACCCTTTTAGCCCCGTGAGTGAAACTACAATCCTGACCAGAAGTGCTGGGCCCACTTCACAGAACATTTAAGTAATAGAAAACATTTTCCGTGTTTCTGTCGAGTTATAGAAACAGATGCTGTGGGAGCACGAGCCGATAAGCGAGTGATTCCACAGCTTTTTCGAGTTCTCGCAAACTTTCACGAGTGTTTCTATTAAACAATTAGATTATGAGCTCGAGATTTCTATCGCTGCGCCCTCGTCAACTATCATGCATAGAAATCGAGAGCGAATAATCTAATTGTTTTAGTATAAATCTACTAGTCGAACAGCCTCGACCAGTAAACTGTCTAAATCTTCTTCACGGACACTTCAAAAACGTGAAGAAGCGGCCGCCATTTTGTTAGCAAGGGCACACTGCTACGCTACTCACTATCTATTTAAACAATAGTGTTTCTGTCGAGGAACTATCGGCTGATAGTTGCCCCGCGGAAATTTGATGTTCTTAAAACAAATATTTGCCCAAGAAGCAAAGCTATGAGGGCAAATATGCTAGTTTTAAGAACATCAAATTTCTAAGGGGCAACTATCGGACCGATAGTTCCGAGACATAGACACTCTATTGTCTTTATTGTTCACCTCTAAATTTTCTTTCGCGCGCCAGTTGAAAAACAGTCAAAACCCACTAAATGCAGATCAATCAAATATTTATCCATACGTACAGCCTGAAATTTTAATAATTTGCAACTTACATTGCCTAAAAAATACGGTATAACTGTCAGAAAATTCACATTTTCACGGACGGGCACTATCCATCCGGGTATTTTCCTCGGAAGGGCACTATGCGCTGATAGTGTGTCTCCGCGGACGAACACTATCGCGTCACGTGATCAATTTAAACCAATAAGAATCGGAGAAAATTTAGTGGTAAACTATAACACAGAATAGATAGTGAGTAGCGTAGCCAATCAGAGCGCGGCACTTGTGATAGAACACTAGTAGATTTATACCAAAAATCGATAGAAACACGGAGAAAATATTTTCTATTTCTTTTAGAAAATAGCCTACGACAGCTTTTTTGTGTTTCTATCGAGTTATAGAAACGCGATTTTTAATCAATCAGCGCGCGTATTTTCCTTGGGATATTTTCTAATGCAATTTAGAAAACAGTCCCAAGAAAGTACGCGCGCTGATTGGTTAGAAATCGTGTTTCTATAACTCGATAGAAACACAGAACTAGCACGAGCTGTTGACGTAATGATGACGCGAGCAAAGAGAATTTACATTTTGATATTCAAAGTTAACAAGTTGCTTTTCTTTTTTTCGTCGCGGTGTTTTCTAAAAGGAATAGAAAACATGTTCTTCGTGTTTCGATCGAGTTATAGAAACACTCGTGAAAGTTTGGGAGAACTCGAAAAAGGCCCACAGCATTTCTCGTTCTCCCAAACTTCCACTCGTGTTTCTATAACTCGATAGAAACACGGTACAAGTTTTCTATTTCTTAAGTATAAAATAACTGATATACGCGCGCGCGTTGATTGTTGAAAACCCATGGGTTATTGTGCCGATAAACCTGTAGAAAAGAAAAACATTTTCTGTTTTTAGTTATTTTATAAAGTTAGTTTATAAAACCACTTGTTGGGAGAACACGAGAAGAGCTTGTGCAGGCTCGTGATTTTCAAGTCCTTCGAGTAACTGCGGTTTATTGCTTAAATGTTGTTTACTTCCAAAACTCAGCTTAAGTTTTCTTTTTCTCTAACTACACCATCCCCCTCCCCCTAAGCCAATGTTGATACCTGGAATCGTTGGACAAGCACATAAACATATCATTGACAGGAGGGGGAAGGGTAGGGAAAATACAGGGGAGCAGGTTTGGACCAGTGGTGAAAGCGCTCGCCTTCCACCAATGTGGCCCGGGTTCGATTCCCGGCCCCGGTGTCACATGTGGGCTGAGCTTGTTGGTTCTCTACGGCTCCTGACTCTACTCAGTCTGAGAGTCTACTCAGTCTGAGAGTCTACTCAGTCTGAGAGTCTACTCAGTCTGAGATCTAGAATGCGTTTTTCTTCCTTTCTCACTTGGAGGAGCCTCGTTTCTTTTATGGCAGGTCTTATTGATGTCATTCCTGAAAAGTATCGCCATTCCCTGCACTGACACAGCCGACTGGGCCCTATACAGCTGCTGCCTCTCCCCAGTCCTTTAGCGCACTACAGGCGAAGCTCTCCTTAGATCACGTGACTAACTACTGTTTTGACCGCTATCATGGATCCTTGCCCAATGAACTGTTACCAGCTCTAAGGGAGCGTTCATTTTTTACGAGGGAGTGGGTGCTGGTGGGATTTTCAGGGGTGTTGCGAAAAAAAATAATGGAAAAGGGGAGTCACGTGAAATATTTGAGAGATATTTTTGTCATGTTGTAATACGAAATTGACTTCTCTTTCTTTTGATTAGGGGAGGTCATGTGAAAAAATTGGCAAGCTGAGGGGGGTCATGCAATTTTTAAATGGTGCTTGCCGAATTACATCCGCCCCCCCCCCTTCCCTCTCCCTCCTTCATAAAAAATTAACGGTCCCTAATCAGCAGCTCTCTAAGTGACCACCTAGGCTCGATTTCCGCCGCTCACTCGGGTGCGGAGTATCCTCCCCGAGAAGAGGGTGAGCACGGGCTCATTTCCCGAAGCAGCGGCGGGTAACCGAGCCTTTTTGTTCACGTTTGTTCCAAAATTGTACCTGACAACGCAATTTTCTTCTTACTCGAATTTGGTCTGACATCCGAACAAAGGCGTCAAGGAAATTTGCGAAAAAAAGCAACCCATTATGGTTACTTTAGAGTGATTTTAGTAAGACATGATGACCAAAATACAAACATTTAACCTGACTTTTCACCTTTTAATGCATTTTCGTCCTTCTATTTCACAACGTCAAAGTGTAATAAGGGTATGTTAAAGCCACAAGCATGCGCACTAAGGCAACAGTGGTAGAATAGACAAGACCCTGTTGCTACCGAAAAAAAAAATAGAAAAATGTTTTGGTAGCAACAGGGTCTTCTACTACTGTTGACTTAGTGCGCATGCTTGTGGCTTTAACATACCCTTATTACACTTTGACGTTGTCATTTTTAGCCGCATCCCACAACTCTTCTATTTTTCCATCACCTTTTATTTCACAGCTGAAACTAACAGCATTATTTCGACCACTTGAACCAAGGCCCCCCAAACAATTTTTGAATGTCTATTTTCAGTGACACCGAACAACAGATTTGTGGCGAGTTTTTACCGACTAGGATTATTCTTTTTCAATCTTGGAATGTTTTGTAAAGTTGTGGAGCAAATTATACACATTTTAAGCGATATATACGATATATAGAACATTTGTAGAGATTCTGTTGTCTATATACTCGATCGTGATTAGATATATGTTTGCGTGGCCTTGGTTCGAGTAAGCGCACTGTAACAGTTATTCACTGAAATCAAGGTAAGGGAAGGTACGTTTTTATTGGGAGGAGGGGGGGTGGGCCAGGGCTTCGGAGGGGAGGGTCCTTAGTAAATATTTTACAAATTGGGGATGGTCACGGGTTTTTTGGCAAGGAAAAGCACACTCCATGTCGCTTTGTTTTGTATACACAAGTTGCTCCATCTGACCTCATGAAATCCTCATATTCACCACAAGCACATTTCCCTCTTTTTGTCTTGGATAGGTGGGTGGGGGGGGGGGGGGGGGGAGGGTCAGACGTTTTTGATTGGGCTTTTCGTAAGGGTCCTGCAATGTCCATTCCAGGAAGTGGGAGGGCCACGACTTTTTTCGCCCAAAAAAATTCTAAAATACCTTCCCTAAATAGTGGCAGATTGACGTCGACCATTTTTTTATTTTATTTGACCAACACTCACTTGCAGAAGAATTTCCCAGACACCCCGGCAGTGGTCACCTCGTAGGAAGTGGACTGGGGAAAATGCTAAGATTGCCGAGCTGGTATACTCTGATTATCAGTGTCACAAAGCGATGTTGATTACTTATCACTGTTGGGGTTTTTTAACAACTGAAATAATATCAATTTAATATGAGATAATGAAGAGAAACTGTCGATTTATATGTGAATAAATAAATGGATAATGGTTTAAATGCGACTGATACTTAACTTTGGTACGATCTACGTCTCACAGTCTCCATGTCGTTTTGACAGCCTCAAGGGGATATTTCTGGCTATCTTGGCGGGCTCGCCTTTTAGTCGCAAATTCATAGATTTTTATGAGTAATCAAACGATTTCGAGTGCAATTTGGAATAGTTAAGCATGACTAAATTATTAAGTAATGGTCCGGCTAAAAGGTAGGCAGGTGTACGGCAAAACTCATTAAAAAGGTGCGAACAGTTAATTGTTAATTCCATTTAAATCGCCTCATCTCATTGGCTAATACGAAAAAACAATGAGAAAATTAAAAAAAAATCGTCATTTTTAGACCTTGCCTTTTCCATACCGCTATTTTCAGTTTCTCGGCCAAATTTGGCTTTTGCTCTATGCGCCAATTGGTACCACAAAATTAACTGACACTATTGCCGATCGCCATTGTTTCATTTCTGCCTGCTTCTTAGCCGGACCATTACAAAAATGCACGAGCCTGTAACGGCGAGTGTAATCTGTTGTCTTTGAATTACAAATTGCGCTCAAGAACATTTGGTTACTTAATAACCTTCAATTTCACCATCAATTTTGTGCACGCATATCCAACTTCCTGCACTGTTTGGGATTAATTGACTTGCTCTCGGTCAATCAGCGCATTGAAATTTTTGCATGTTTATTGTTCTGAAGACAATCAAGTGTGCTTTACATGGAGTGAAACAGCCCGATCCACACCAGCAGATGTGGTACTTCATTTAAACTAACCCAAAAATGAACTTTAAAACGTTTAGGGAAGATGCGAAGTTAACAAAATAAATTAAAAATTTAATTTGCACCAGGCACTTTGAAACGAAGAAACCGCGACACCAGGTCACTTCTGTAGTATTCTTCCCTCAACACAGATATCTTGGCATATCTTGCCAACTGGTCTGATGATAACCACAGCTGTTTGCCTCATTGGCACAGATATCTCAGCGACTAGTCAGTCCATAAAATAAAATAGTTTTATGACTACACAGTAAATAAACAACTATTTTACCAACTGCCCAGAACAGAGATCGAGAATAAGGGTCAATAATGTTGCACACATATTTCTCAAACTCGTAAATAATGCATAAGAGTAACACAGGAAATCGAGCACCGTGAAAGGTTTGGATAGCTGATGAAACACGGCTCGTTTTTGTATCGTTAATTTCGCCTAAGTAATTTCGTTTGAGAAGCTATATCAGACACTCAATATATGTGTTTCATCACATATCAATATCGCCAAAAATACTCCGCTGCGCATCGTACTTTCAGCTCTCTTCTCGGTGTTTGATATGTGATGAAATACCGTATCTCGTGTTTTATATATTACTTGAACAAATGACCAGTTCATAACGGCAGATATTTTACCTACTGGCCAATACATAAACCTAAAGTTTGAACCTACTGATCAGCAGATATGCAAAAGTATTACACTCGTATCCATTTTAAGTTCTTGTACCACAATGAAACTTTCCTGACTAAACTCCCTAGTCTAATGTGTTTTGCATCGCGCATCCTTCTTTGTCCTGACGTCCTAGTTCTATTAGTCTCTGTCAGTTGTTGATGCGTGCAGTGTGGTACTGTTAATAGTGACGGTTTAGTACGGTTTGTAACGATGGCTGGAAAGCGGGTACGAATGGCGACGATCATCCTGAAAAGAAGACAAACGGGATCCAGTTGATTCCGAGTGAAGACAAAGAAATCTTGTTCTCAGGACAATTAAACTGAGTTCAACAAAAGAAAATTGGGCACACAAGATAAAAGTATCGACTCACAGGGGTGATGAGATTTCAGCGTCAACCCTTCACTTTGCCAAAGAGCTTGAAACGTCAGCACCCCTTAAACCATACGGTGGTAAAACTTGTCTAATCATCTTCTTTGATAAATAGAGGATATTACACGGTGGCGAAAAGAGATGAATTTTATGTTCCATAAGAAAGAACATAAAATTCATATCTTCGAGCCAACGAATAATTTTCCAACTAGTAAAATATGTAAGCATAGTGGTAGCAAATTGATAAAACTGACATCACATGTGATATCACTAGCGAGGTAGAATTGATATCGATTTGCTACCATGCAATATCCCCTATATTTGAATAGTCTATATGGATAATCTATATTCCAGTACAGTATGATCTATATATCTATAAATCTATATATTATATAAATACATATAAAAATTGCAACTGTACTAACCCTGGGTGGCTCATATTGGCCGCTGTTGTGTTGATAGTGTGAGTAACGTGTTGAACTGTGATAACCGCTCTGCGAGTACTGTGGTTGATATCTTTGCTGACTAAATCCTTGTCCTCTGGACGAAGGCATTGTTTGTGACCAGGCTGCAGGTCGGTTGCCTTGGTAACCACCCGTATTTCGCTGGGCTTGTGGGTACCTATCATAGCTATGCCGCCTGGGATCGTTATGGTAACGTGACGAAAGAGGAGTGCCCGGATTGGATCTTGAAGGAGGATGCATACTAGGGAAACCTTGCCTGTGATAGTGCTGAGGGGGGCCTGAGTGCGACCTGGATGGAGGAATATTGCTGGCTGGCGTGTAGGGACGAAAAAGATCCCCTTTATGAAAACTGAAAAAAAAAAAACAATCAAAGAAAGAAAACATACTATAAATACCCAGGTAATTATACAAAATCGCGCGCTCTGATTGGTTCGCTATCTTGCATTATCAGCCGATAATCACCTTGACGAACAAAATGGCTGCCAGTCGTTCGCGCGCTTTCGTTCGCTACAAACTTACAAATTAGTAGTCACACAGTATCATACAGTATTATACAGTATCAGCACCAAGCTTGCGAACAACAATTGGAAACGAAATCATGGACGCAAAAAATGAACGAACAAAATAAATACAAAAATAAACGAAATGCGATATTTGGAGACTCTTTACTTACGTGAGCATTCGTCTTCCGGCCGCGTCCAAATGCGCAAACGATGTTCTGTTGGCGTTCATGCCGATCACAGGTCTGTACGGCCTGCTGTTGTCGAACCCTTCGGGCTTCAACACCCGAGCTGGTTGACTGACAAAAGGAATAGACAGATTGCTAGGTTTAGTTCCAAATGCGATGAGAATAATGACGCGAGTGAAATGAAAGATCCAGAGACGTTTCAGGTTCGAAAAGCCGATTGTAGCACTTTAAAGCATCGATTCCGCATTTCTAGAAAAAGGGTCTTGCCTGCTGGCAAAGTTTGAGAAACAACTTCAGTTGAAGTTTGCAGTGGCACCATTGACACAGTTTAAGCAAATTCAATTGAGCCTGACAAAAAAACTGAATGAGCCGGTAGAATGTCTTACTGGTATTTGTGAGATCATTCATCGAAGCACCTTCCTGCTGCTTCTTTCTTCAGACTACATCGCATTTGCTAAAAATGCACGAATACTGTTCCCTCGAATCTTCAATATACAATTTATTTAATGTAATCAAACTGTAGATGGCACGTTGTTCCCAACCTGCAATGTGAATCTTCGGCCCACAATATCCCAGAAACATTTCGGCTCTATCGAGAAACACACGCCTAAAATTAAACTCCTCCAGATCAAAATAAAGACTGATTGACTCACACACAGTTCTGTAGAACTTGAGCTTTGAAAATAAAATCCTCATCATAAACAGGGTCTGTAAAAAACACGCTAGGGGCAGGAAAAAACAGCAATAATTCAGTAAAATTAGAAATAAATGCGATGAGAATCAAACTGTCTCAGCAGATAAGAGGAAGTATCTCACCTTACTGTCCTGTTGTCTCTCAAGTCATACAGTTGAGGAACAGGGGAGGGGACGGTGCTGTAAGGATACAATATATATGACAAGACAGTAGTTACTACAATCTATGGCTGATGCGTCATCAAACACCAAAGTAACAGAAGTGGTTTAGGCCAAATTATCAATATTACTACTATTAGTGTTATCATCATTATCATCATCATCATCACCATTATCATCATCATCATCATTATTATTATTATTATCACTATTATTATCATTATTCTGAAGACAACACAATAATCAGCATAGTTGCAATCACGGGTAAAATACACAACCATCAAGGTAAGGCAGGTAGCGGTGAAGGTTTTGAGTACAGGGACCCAGTTATTCTGAAATGGTTCTAGCTTTGGAAAATGCAATGATCAGCCGGCATCATTAGTAACTATCATTTACAGGCTTTAATTTTTATGAAGATGGCTCGTTTTGTAATAAACTTCAACCTACGATGAACAAAATCTTCAATTTCGTTTTCATCTGTCCTGTAGCATATAAGATAATTTATCAACTTCAAAAATGCAATAACGCAAGGCACCTTGCTTAACGCCACGAACTGGCACTTTGTGAAGGAAAAGGGCAATATATTTTGAAAACCACAGCCAACATCAAATTGTCAAATCTTCCACTTCCTTTTCACCCTCACCCCAGCACAAGATTTATTTCATATACTCTGATTTCTGCAACCATATTGTGTTATATTTATTGAACAAGGTTGCCCGTGTCCACTTCTAACATTTTTTGGACCAGCTCCTGTTTAGTGTCGCAGCTGAACCCCAGTCGTTTTTGCAACTGTTTAAGCAGCAAAAGTGCTTTTCAGTAAGACACTGCATCTTACGTGTGTGGTAGTACAGGCTCTGAATCAGGGTTAACTCTACCAGACATTCCAGCACTCAGGTCCGTGACTAAATCAACTGCCTGGAATAAAACAAATCAAAACAAAATCCACTATGACCATTCTTTGAAAAGCTACTGAACAGTACTGTACTGTGGTACTGTTTGTTTTCCTAGACAGTGTGGTGCGGTTATTTAAATAAGGTTTAGACCGAGCTCAACAAAACCGTTGTCTCAATTGAATTTGTGCTGCTCCGACTTAACCACTCAATCAATCAATCAATCAATCAATCAATCAATCAATCAATCAATCAATCAATCAATGTATTTACAGTCGATAACGTGGGGAGTGGTCGCCCAATCTCCCCAGCCAGTGGCTCATGTAAGAAACGCTCGACATATATAAATTACAACCGCAACTACAAAGGCCTAACCACAACATCGGGTTCTACATCTCCTACTCTTCGCGAACAGTGTGTGGGTTCTTCAACGTCCCATGAAGTAATTACGAACAAGGGTTGTGAGACGGGACCTAAGGTTTATCGTCCTTATCTGAGAAGACTAGAAAGTCTAACCATTTACAGATGTCATTGCAAAGGCAGCACTTTCTCCTCAGATATTTTAAGACCCTGAGTGATGGTCGAACCAACGACCTCCCGCAAGATAGTCCAGTGCTCTACCAACTGAGCCAGCCGGTCGCCGGTCAATGTCATTTATACCACACAAGACTGAGTTGTCAATACCCCCACTCATTGTAACTTCAAGCATCGGCTTTTTATGGACTGAAGCTACTACAAAGTACAATATTGTGGTACAGTTAATCTTTATATCACTCCGGTTATCTCTTCATAGCATGGTTTAGTGCTGTAAATGAAGGTTTTTTGGTAATTTTTACTTACTTCTTTCATACCACCTCCTTCGTACAGACCAATCAGGAAATCAAATACCGGGTTCCCTTGACGAACAAAGAGCCGGTCCTTGCCCCGACTATTACGTTTCACTAACAGACGGAATCAAGCAAATCCGAGTTTAGATTGTGGATGAAAGATATATGCGTTATTGACAAAGCTTCTTCGGTTAATATGAATGCATATCGGTGTAGTCTGGGTCAGTAAAAGACAACAAATAACGAGGATAATATCCAGCCGTATTGACCAAACAACAAAGGCCCGACTTGCCAGTTCGGGTAGCCAATCAGAGCTCAGTATTCGCATTATCTTGCCCTCTCGAGGGACTGGCCATATAATAAGAGAGTTTAACAAAGAGAATTTAACAAAGAGAATTTAACAAAGAGAGTTTAACATGGGAAGGGTAAGGCTGCTAATTAAAAGTGCACGTACTTTCTTCCTCTGAAATGTCTGGATAAACCACACTGAGAGCGTCCAAGAGTCGCGTCTCATCGACAAACGGCAGAAGGGCAACACCTGATGAAAAAGACAAAAGTCAATAAAACATCGGATAAAAACGAACAAACAACGGTCTTGTTTAGGAAACAACGTCTGAAAACAAACAGAATCAAAGAGTATTACATCAACGCTCCAGTACTAGCCTCGGAGTGACTGTATTCACTTCATTTATTCGAGGACATCTTGCTGTTCTAGGATGAGGGTGAGTATATAAAGAACAATAGACAACAATGACCCTGGTAATAGGTAACACTCATCGAGAATTGAAAATTATAACGTATCATTCTAACGACGAGGCAAAGTAGTAGGCTTTTTTTCGGCTTTTGGGAAACGCACATTAGCATGGTATTTTTTAGTCGGTAAAGAGAAATCGGCTGCTGCCATGCAAAGTGCTAAAACTCTGTGATGTCGTCTATGTTGCAGTATGTATACAATCAAATTCTCAGTCTTTTTCTTTTCTCATTGGTTCCCAATCATTTCATACCTTGCCACGCGTATTTCTTTCCATTGAGATCAATTTCAAAATCCACTGGGTAGAAATCAATTATTGGTGATTCCTGCGGAAAAGAAGAAGAAACTTTCCATGCAATTTTTTTACTTGAGTTCTGCATTGTTACGGTGTGTACTTGGTTAATAATTTTTTTGACACAAAAATTTCCGGCAATTTTCATATAAAATTATCCAATCACGATCGAGTATCTAAACAATAAACTCTCTACAAATGTATTACATTTCGCTTAAATGCATAATTTGCTCTATAACAGTATAAAACACATCACGATTGGAAAAAGAATCATCTTAGTTGGCAGAAACTCAAGTCTGTTGTTTAGTGTCGAAAACAGACATTCAAAGTTTGTATGAAACTTTACTTGGATGGCCTTGGTTCGATTAGCCGCAATGTAAACAAAAAGAAGACCTAATCACGACTTGTTCGCATTTGTTTCACTGCGCTTGACAAAGTCCAAATTTTGCTGATTAAAACTCCCTTAAATCCCGTAAAGGACAACGGACCAAATTTTAAAAAAGCTATTAAATTGGATCAGTATAAGCTGACGAAGCCTGTATTGTCCTGCCCATAAACTGTAAGAAATTCCATCCTCCCTTAGTTAGGCGGCCAAGCCTTTATTTTAATACACAGCGGATTCATCGGTAACGTCAAACGCACATGGATAGTGGAGACATATTTTTGCCCGAGCCAAGAGAAATTCCCCGCAACCTCACTCTGCATATCCAGGCCTAGATTTGTTATCGCCTGTAAGGCTGTCCTCAGCCATTATTATTACTCTTGTTACTACTATAATTTTACTTACATTTTTGGAAGAGATCAATGGTGGTAAAGGAAAACAAAAAGTCAGTTGAAGCAGCAGCATAGCTCGTGTTTTTTTTATTTTATTTCAAATTCGAAAGTCATGAACGCTTGGGGCTTTCTTATTTGAAACATTTTAAGTTTTGATTGGCTCATAAGACTGCCTGTGTCTCTTATGATTGGTCAATTTATATATTATTGTTAGCAGTATTTATTATTATTGTTATTATTATTATTATTATTTTATTATTTTTGGGGGGAATTTAAGACACTGTAACGGCCGAAATCATTAACTGAACGACCACGCAGACAGAAGAACCTACCGGGTTCATCATCAGTTCTCTCCATGTGGGAGGAAGAAACTTGCCACTGGCTGCTGGAAACACTCCCATGAGCTGTTCTAGAGGTTTGAACTACAACCAAAGAGAAAAACAATCATTTAACTGTCAGGCAACACTGCATGATAAACAAGAGGACTTCGCCCAATCAGAGCGTAAGTAGAGTCTCAGTTATTTCATAACACTTACTGACCGTCTACAAAATTCTTCTGTAATTTTTAAAACTATGTAGTCCAGGACAACATGTGGCTACTGCATTTTGATAATTTTTAGACGCTGTGTAAGATTTGTCAAGTCATAATACACCACGTTTTTCAATTTCTAACACTGACTTGAAAAGTCATTATAGTTAAGATTTAACTTTGGCCTCCGAGGTAATTGGGTCTGGTGTGGTGCATAATAAACTTGTCCGAACATTTGAAATCCCATCATCCTTTGCGCGTCAAGTTTTCACTCTTACCGATGACATAATGCCTACCAGCTTTCTGGCTCGTAGCCACAAAAACCGTTGATCGTGTCTAATGAAACATACAAAGTTACCATCTCAGTTGTCCTATCATGTATCTTACTGGTTGCGTGCCACGTTCAAAAGTGTTCGGAAGGCAAGCAATGTCACGGAAATCAGAGGCGAATGGTGCGTAATGGTACGGGTAAAACCACTTCCATGATTGACAACCCTGCAAAATAGGATTGAAAATGTAAAACTGTTTTGAACGAACCTGAATATTAAGTAAAAACTACCAATGAACTCGTAGAATTTAAACGCATATTACGTCATAAGGCGCGGGAAAAGCACGTGATTTCAGTGTGATACGATTTGGTTTTGGCATCTGACTGGTCAAGAAGATGGCGCGAGCTTTCAGACCAATCAGAAAGTCAAACCAGCTCAATCCCCGCTCAAACAAAAACAGTGTCACTCCTGCACGTGTTCATCACCGGCCACCTCGTTTTCTTTCTCAGAAAATACCTCTAAAATCAGGCACAATGACTAAAAAAAGTTTACCTGGTAGTAATAAAGGAGAACCCAACAGAGGCCTTCCACATAAGCATCAGCCTAGGAAAAGAAATGTGTTTCTCGATATGTGACTATGTCATAGATCATGCATTAATGAAAATCAGAAATGAATTTTGGACTGAAATTGATTCAAACATAACATTTTACAACCATTCGTGACGTTTGAGCCAGGCCTTCAAGCGAGGGAAAACACTGAAGTAATTCTCATGCCAAATTTCAAGCATTTAATCAAAGTACTGTACTAATTTTATACTCCTGTACTCCCCTACTTTTTGTGCTTAATGTTCTAGTCTTGTCTATTTATACAATACTCGTGCCTCGCCTGACGACTTTAAATTTAGAATAACTTGTTCATCTGCTGTCTAGCTAGATTAGATTCTAGAGTCACTTTTAGACAGCGGTATACCCTTCTTATGTATTAACTATTTGTATGTATTTCAGTGTGTGGTTACAAGTATAGTTGTAGTTGTTGTTGTCGTTGTTGTTGTTATTCTTTAGGTTAGTTATCACTTTTCGTGAAAAACAATCAATTGGAGACCATGGAAAATTTACATATTTATATTAACCAGAATAATGATTAGACTTGAGTTGAAACTGGATTGAACTGAATTCATTGAGTCCAACGTTGCATTAAACTCCACAGCTTTTCTCTGACGTCCTGTCAATCAAACCCTACCACTTTCTTCCGGAATTCATCGTATCCTTCATCATTTTCAGAAAGATTAAACTTGTTATGGTAGTATCTTCCTTTCCAACCTTCTTCCCATAATCTACATTCAAACAAACAAACAAATAACTTATCAATCAAAAATTCTACAGTACACTCAGACATTATACTGCTACCAGCCGTAAGAAAGGTTTGGAAAAACGCAATATTTTCTCGCCCGTCAGAACGGACGAACGCCTAGTTTAACTACTATTTAAATCACATGGCACGAAGTTCAACAGTTCGAGGCTCTTAAGCGCAAAACTTAAGAAGTTCAACATTATTCTTGAGTAACCTGTCATGAATCAAACATCCAATGAAAAAAACAAGGCCCTCGAGTGTAATTCCACATGAATCAGCGTACAGTAATGTTGATATCAACCCTGATATCTAAAGTTACGTTAACAGTTTACCTGGTAAGTAAATACTAAACCAGATGTGTAACGTGCTATAAATAATAAACCTGATATTATCTTTGGGTTCATCGTCGTCGTCCTCATCTCCATGTTTTCTTTTATTTGACGCAGGCGCACTGTCTGGTGTGACCATCGACGAAGCCTGCAACACATAACCGTAGAAGGATGTCATGCAGCTGTGGGTTATGCACAGCACACTCGGGTTAGAGAACAGCTTGTTGGCAGAACAAACGAACGTTTACCTCACTGGTGTTCGGGGACGGAGTTGTTAGCATAGCTCTCAAATCTGCCGCTGCACTCTGCAAAGACCAAAAAAAACCGCGAAATCAGTGAGAACGTCAGAACATTTAGGCAACAGCCGCAAAAACATTAGTTTTAATATTAAGTTAGCACTGATCGTGGGAGTGTATGGGGCAATGAAACCGGTGAGACTTTGTTGTAGCGCATATTCATAAGCCTCACGTGACACACTGATGCATTTACTTTCTCTGCGTCATCACCACCTTATCCCGTCATAAAGACCTCCAAGACCAAACTACCATCCTCCTCTCTCCAATCCCCACCAACAAACCCCTCAGCAGCCTAACCTCCGATCAAATATAAGAGCAATCAATAGTAGAATGTAAGATTTTGAGATCTTGTAACATTTAACAAGGACTTGGTATGGTAGTGAGACGTTTCCTTACCCTGTTAGCTGATGCTGAACTACCTCCACTGTAGTTCATTGCTTGTCGACGCATAGCATATGCTTCTTGGCGAGGCGACACAATTGGCAAAGGAGTGTTTGTAATACAGTTAGGACTAAACTGACCCGTGGGTGTCCACAAAGGTGCGTCCTGATAAATGACAAAAACTGACTCAGTAAGTAGTATAGTTGGGATTAATCAAATACCACCACCTAGGAACCGTTTTTCAGAGAGGAAACGCTTAAAACGTTAACATGTCTCTAGAAGCTGTATTTCAAGGCGGAAAGACTCCCAAGGCAAACAAATACGAATTGGTGTGGTGCACGAAGATGACCCGAAGATGACCCGAAGATGATCCGAAGATTTTCCGAGCGTTTTCCGAAAATTAATGAGCAATTTCAATTTAGACAAATATGCATACTATAAATCTTCGGAAAAAACGTTGGCGTGCCACCATAAACATGCTTTCAGTCAAAGAGTTACGCGCTTTGGCAACAAAATACCAGATTCCCGGCAGGTCTAAGATGGTCAAAGCTCAATTGCGTCGTGCTTTATTGGCACACCCTCGAGCGCGCGTGGACATAGAGTTCGCTGATAGGCGGGCGAATTTCAATCTGTCGTCCCGCGATGTTGCCCTCGTGTGGTTGAGTGGAGATGCGACACTGAGGGCAGAGCTTTGCGACGGTACCTTCTATGCCGTTGATGATCAACTCCGGAGGGACTTTCAGGAACGCGGGCTGCCGCAAAAACTCGCAGCTCTTCGTGACGCACATTTAGCTGACGTCATCTTGTTGCCAAAGTATTTCTATTATACAGAGTTCCGGTCCGCAGAGGTACGACTGATTTACCGCGAGTGCCAGCTCGCCCACAATCGATGGTTGGAAAATAGGGGCGGCGAATTTCTCCCTCTTTATGAAACAAGACAGTGTTTCTTTGAATTGTTGAGCGACGCCCTCGCCATGTTAGAGCGGCCGGTGGAAGATGTCGAAGAGTTTGGCGCGCCTAAATTCGGAGCAACCATGAATTGGTTGAGCTCGTTGTGGCTCGACTAACCCTATTATCCCCACTTTTTTCGGTCAGGCAATTAGAGAGTAGCAATTAATAGACCGCAAAAATGGATGTAATGGTCGCTGACAGCTTGAAAAAAGCAAACTATTCCTCTACTTACCTCTCGCAGTTAAAACTCTTAGCAACCTCTTTCTTAGAAGACCCTCCAATTTCTCACCAACCCACACCAAAAAGCATCGAGGGGTATCTTTCAGCCAGCCCTCGACTTTGCCAGCGTGTGGTTTCGGGTGAGTTTGATCATCTTACATGGAATTTTCCAACTAACAGGCGAAAAGAGGGGTATAGACCAAGACCAATATCAAAAAGTAAAAGGTCCTCGTGGCAAAAATTGTTGATGAAAGAGTTCGGGCTTGATTTATTCGAAAGAAAATCGATAGTAAACCTTGTGAATCGTATTGAGGACAACTTGAGTTTTGTCTCAGACTACCGCCGGCTTCCAAAGCTGATATGGTTGTTGAAAGTAATCTTCGAACTCCGAGAGGACCACGAAAGAGCCGCCAGGTGCGACATTTCACACATTCGTCCGACGACGCTTCGAAAATACGATGCTTTATGGATCAAGCTGAAGTCATCGCTCAACATGGAAATAAAAGCCTAGATTCAAGCGAGTTTTTCGCGCATCTCTGCGACCAGTTCGCTGCGAATCTCGGTCCGCAGCTTTGTCAGATCGAGGTTTTCGTTTTTTGTCACAGCTTTTTGTTTAATCTCGCGCTTGAGTGTTTCATATTTTTCAACCTCGGAGAGAATGAGTTGAAATTCCGTAGCGCTGATTTGGTTATCCTGTAAGGCTTTCGAGACCAGGTCGTTGATGGTACTCAACTTCGTCTCACCAATCGTGACGGTTCGCTCATGCTTGGAGATCTTTACGGCGATACGTTTACTGACCCGGACCATTGTGGCTGACACGATTCCAAAGATGCCACCAATAGCACCCAGTGGAACCCCAACGACAATCCCAAGGCCGGTCAAAGAGGCGGCTAGGCCCGAAGCCGAAAGTATAACGCTCAGACTTCCAGTCGTCAAAGCTACCCCGTTTAGAATTGTCCGAGAGCGGGTATATTTTTTCCGAACCCCCTCGTAATTAGTCTCCTTCGCAGCCGTTATTAGGGTCATCACGCAACGCTCCTCCCTACTAACGGCTGCTCACGAGAGAGACACATTCCTTTCCCTAAAATTGACCAATAAGAAGCAGGCTTCCATATTCTGGAAACATTTCACACATTCGTCCGACGACGCTTCGAAAATACGATGCTTTATGGATCAAGCTGAAGTCATCGCTCAACATGGAAATAAAAGCCTAGATTCAAGCGAGTTTTTCGCGCATCTCTGCGACCAGTTCGCTGCGAATCTCGGTCCGCAGCTTTGTCAGATCGAGGTTTTCGTTTTTTGTCACAGCTTTTTGGGCGGCCAAAAAGCAGCCAAAGCTTACTCACCCACCACCCGAGTCTGCGCGGCCTCGCGAAATTATGGAATAGATTTTTGTATTGTATAGTCTCGATGGAGAACAAAGTCGTCTCCACTGTTGTCGAAGCGGCAACTCTGACAGGTATTGCTGCAGGTATTGGTTGGGTGGGAAAAAAAGTTCTCAAAACGCCTATGATCTCGGACCCTTCCTCGTCGATTGAAAACTACGCGAAGTGGGTTGCAGTTCTCTCAGGAGCAGTCGCAGCTAGGCAATACTTAGTTGATAAAAAGATAATCCCAACTGAGTAGAGATGGTAAGCATAGCAGTTATGGTGGGTGGGGCTATCTTAAACGCTACGGCCTTTGTAGGTGGGTCGTATCTCGCTCGGGCGATTTCTGGTAAAGGTCCCGATGCAATGGCGGCTGAGCGGAAGCATCACGACAAAGCCTTGGAGAAGTACCAGGCTGACTGGGCTGCCTTTCAAAAACGCCGCGAGAAGCTGGCTGATTGGGAAGCAGAGCAGGAACGCCTGCGAAATCGCGCTGACCAAGACACAGCCGCAACGAACCGCGCTCTCGACCTGTACGCTAAAACCCATCCTCGTCCCACAGCGGTTGACGCCCCGCAATGGAGCGATTATTACCGTCCTTCGAGTTCCCAACGAACAGGTGAATTGGCCTATGTAGGGGGTGGGATGCTCGCCATTGGGTATGCTGCTAGCCGATGGTTGTGAGACCACAATAGCTTTTTTCCGATGGAGCTATAGACCAATGGAAGAGAAGCCTGGCTCTGCCGCATTAGCGTCGGCGCTGTCTGCGACGGACTTGGTCCGCCTCCGGAGCAAGCTGTCTGGCATCTAGTACAGCCCCCAGGGCTATTGGAAGGGGCACGCCGCGTTGAAGAAGTTGGCGGACGCGGCTGGCGTCTCTGAAGATACAGCCCTGGCTTGGCTAGAAAAACAGGCAATTTGGCAGATCTACCTCCCGCCTCCACAGCGCATACCAAGGCCGAGGTTCAATGTCTCAACACCAAACGAGGTTCATCAGGCCGATCTTCTATTTCTTCCCCACGACCGCCCGGGACGTGGACGGAAGCTTTACAAGTATGCTCTCACCGTGGTCGATGTTGCCTCGCGCTACAAGGAGGCTGAACCTTTGGCTTCCAAGGAAGCGAGAGAAGTTGCAGGAGCGTTGGAGCGAATCTACAAGCGAGGCCCTCTCGAGTGGCCCAAGCTACTTCAGGTCGATCCAGGAAAAGAGTTCATGGGAGCTGTCTTGCCGCTACTAGCTCGCCACAATACCGAAGTCCGGCGTGGCCGCGTGGATATCCACCGAGACCAATCGATCGTTGAGAGGTTCAACCGGACTCTAGCCGAGCGGTTGTTCGGTTACCAGTACGCTCAGGAGATGCTTCTTCCCGAAGGAGAAAGATCGGTACAGTGGGTGGTTCGGTTGCCTGCGGTTGTCGCGGCTTTGAACAACGAACCGACGCGCTTGTCGGGGATACAGCTCGGGCGGGTTGGGGCTGCGAAGTGTGCCTCGCAAGACGAACCTCATCGACACCCCAGGGAGACTAACCGCATCTTTGAAGATGTCGATTCCATACGCGGTGTAGAAGTCGCGCATTTTGGCCAGTGCTTCGACGAAGGGGCCCACGTCGAGATTGTTGTAGTAGCGGAGCCATTCCGCGAAGGTCTGCATCCCCTTCTCCCGGAATACCCGCTTGCAGTCTCGATATTCCGAAAGGGAAAGAAGATATTTGCCTTTCAGTTTCGAAAACCACTGTGGGTAGTCCGGTAGGCCAGGGAAGTCGAGCTTGTCGGGCGAGTCGAACCATTCGGACGGAAACCAAGACTTCGTGAGAGTGCAACCGTAGGCTTTGACCCAAGCATCGTAGGTTTTGCCAGGACCGATGTAGTTCAAAACGTCCAGAAATTTGAAGCCCGGAGTTGTGATAAACATAACCTGGTTTTCCTTACACCCCACTTTGATGGACTGGTCGGTCGTCTTGCAGATTTCTGGGACGAAGTGGTTCCGGATCAAGTTCAAATCGTACTTCCCCGAATTGAATCCAAGCACAGGGACTTGGTCGCACCACTCTTCGATCGCTTCCCGATACTTTTTTGGTAAGAGCTCGATGGTGTCGGGCAGGAACCTCGCGTTAACATGTTCGCGTATCCGAACGGCCCGTCGTTCTAGCGCTCGAACAAATTCTTCGACCAACAACTCTGACTCTCGTACGCATAGGTGTTCGGGAGTCGGATCCAGGGTGTCTGATATGGAGACGGAGATAGGAACGTGGTCTCCCTCTATAGTCAAATCGGCGGTCGGTTTTTTCGCACTGGACTTGTCGAGGTAACTCTCGAAGTCATACACGATCGCGTGGGGGTAGGTCTCGGTTTTTTGTTCGAGGATGCGATCTTTTCTCCAAGGTTTTGGCTCCTCGTGCTGCCACCGAACCACAAGGCGATAGCCAGCAGCTCGGATTTTGGCTTCTCGCTCGAGAGTCTGTTGGTATGCTATCTCGCGTGTAACAGGGCTGCCCTTTTTCTTGGAAAGATTCCGAAGTTGCTCCTGGCGTTGCTTCGGCGATGGGAAACAGCGTTTGCACCCATGCCATAGGCACCCGTTGAATTGGAAGACGGTCTTTGAAATGGGATCATAACCGTCTACGGCGAAACCTTCTATAACTCGTTCGCCTCCATGCCCACATAGCTGGTGATGGATATGGATCCCTCTGGTGCGGGCTTCATACTCGAGCCATTGGACGGCTTGGACGCTATCCCGTTTTTGTGGGTAGAAGGCCTTCTCAAAGGCAGACGGCGGAGCTTCCACTTTCTCTCCTTTGCAGACAACTTTTGTCTCACCTTGGGTGCAACGCTCGGCGTGGCGATGGAGATGGCAGGACTGTGTGAACCTTGCATTGCACTCTCCGCACACGAACTTTTTCGGGAGTTTCTGGATGTCGCGAATGAGAAACGCGTGCCCCTCGTAGACGCCGATCGTCATTGGTGGAGTGCCTACTTTTTCATAGTGCGCCGGGTGCCTCCGATGCAACCAATCTCCAGACTCTTGTGGTTCGTATATCCGGATCCCGAGCCGGAAGTGGGCCTCTACTTTCCGCAGCTCGTCCTGAGAAAAGCCCTTCGGGGGTCCAATCCCTGGACAAGTCTCGGGTGATTTGTATATCTCTCTCGCAAGAGCTCGAGCTTGGCTGGTACAACGATCCACGCGCGCGCCACGATGGACCGCTATACACCGAAAGAGGCAGAGGTTATCTTCATATGTATCCAAGGAATACATCCCAGGCTTTCTCCTCAACCAATCTGGGAGTGGTCCTGTCCCCAACAAAGGCATCTGCCTATCTACGACAGCTTTTACAGTCACAGAGATAAATCGGATGAAGACCCACTTGGTATTAGGTCGCTCGATTTGGTCACCAATCAAGCGCCTCTCGTCTTCCTCCTGCACCCAGTCTCTGGCTTGTGTCTCGAGCCGCTGCATCCAAGGACTGCCTTGTACAGTTTTGTGAAACAAGATAATTTCTCCCGTTTTGTGGTTCCGGAGTCGATACGTGTAACTGTATCGCAGATAGAAGCTGGTGGCGACCTTCTCATGGAGCTTATCCATAATCCGATCCACCAGAGACCCGGCCACGCCTCGGAAGAAAGACCACTTCCAGAAGCGGCGACCAGCTTCCTCTCCCTCTCTCTCTCCATCCAACTCTTCGAGTATACGCGCACCTTCTCGAACCAGAGATCGCGCTAATGGGGCTCGACGGTTTTCAATTTTTCTACGAACTTCTGCCCTCATCGTTGGAGTAGTTTTCTTTCGGACACCCTCCGAGAGAAGCGCAGCGTCAACCTCTCTCGCAAGTTGACGGAGTTCACGAGCCCGCTGCCACTTCTTGTGGGGGTTCTCTATATCCCCTCTGGTTATAGCAGGGTATCTCCCCGTCTGTAGCGCTCTCCGGAGTCGTTTCCTCCACTCCGTGGCGCGAGCATCCCCGATCGCTCGTAGGAGGTCATCTTTTCGCATCTTAGAACCTACAGATAATCCATAGCTTCGTGCTAAAGAGCGTAACTCTTTGACGGTGGTCATATTTTGAAGATACCTTTGATACACCACTCCCTAAAGGGAAATACTTTTGCGTTGCGTCTATTATACTCCCACTACGGTTTAACCCTTCCCCTTCATACCATCTAAAATAAACGCTCTCAATTTTGTCAACGTGTTCTATATATATACACCGCAAAAAAAAATGCGCTCTTAAAGTCTACGAACTTGAACAAATCAACCATTGGTCGATATAGCCACCCCAAATAGGAACGGGGGCGCGATCCTCCTCTTCGATAAGATCTTGAATTAACGGAGGCAGCTTAGAAATTTGTCTTTCTAAAACGTCCCATTCGGTAAGAATCTCCTCTTCTTCTTCCTCCATATTTCGTTGGGCCAGCTCCCACCATTCTGGCTCGTATTCAGGATCCTCTACCGTTTCATCATAGGGTGGGAGGGAGGGCGTGTGCTCATCGTCTTCTGGATCTTCTAGGAGACCTAAATCTCCCCGATCCACCTCGTCCTCATTATAATCTCTCGCCCAATTATCCCAATTATCCTCATAAGACATCGTTTTACCAAATTTTCACTTAAGGCAACAAGAAACAGTAGGCACGCCAACGTTTTTTCCGAAGATTTATAGTATGCATATTTGTCTAAATTGAAATTGCTCATTAATTTTCGGAAAACGCTCGGAAAATCTTCGGATCATCTTCGGGTCATCTTCGGGTCATCTTCGTGCACCACACCAATTCGTATTTGTTTGCCTTGGGAGTCTTTCCGCCTTGAAATACAGCTTCTAGAGACATGTTAACGTTTTAAGCGTTTCCTCTCTGAAAAACGGTTCCTAGGTGGTGGTATTTGATTAATCCCAACTATACTACTCAGTAATAACGGGAACATCGACTCTCAAAATTAATAGACGCTAACTCACTGAAAATACGCACTCACTTCAAAATTGATTTGCCTAATTGGAAACAAAATATCCATCAGGGTTTGTTTGTTGACAAAATATCTTTCACTCTTAAGTGATCGCTGGTAAATTTGTCTCTCCAAATATTCACTCTTAAATTTTCGCTCATAAACTAGTGCACCGTAAAGGTTGGGGAACAAAAAGCTATAATCATTCTAATGACTGTCCTCCATGCCTCGTGCTTTTCAAAATGGCGGATAAGATTTCGATGAGCCAGCGAGAAAAAGTAACGAGCCAGCGATATATCTCAGTCAGCGATATATCCCTAACAATGTAACGTTGGAAAACACAGAAACCGTCTGCATTTTATGACCGGTGCCAGCCTTCGGCTGGGCCCCGGTAATAGTGCACCATTCACGGTAAGGTGAGATGTAATTAACGCCATTTCAGGTGCTATGTAGGTGTGCCTTTAATTTTATCTATGTAACGCAGATTTCTCGTAAGATTAGAGGTTTCACGAAAGCACTTGTGAATTTAGCCAAATTCAGAAGACACGTATTGACAAAATTATAAAAGATTAAAACAGCTTTTAGTCAGTACCTTCTTTAACCTGGTGTTTTTAAAGGTTCGACACTGCTGTATGTAACTTAAAGAGAGAGACATCTCAGGGAGCTTAAGCGAAGCTTAAACAGCAACGAACTGAAAAGCGGCAACAAAAACGTTTATACCATTCTTTGCCGTTTTTCCCTTTCCTTCTGCGCTTTCAATCTTTTCCTGTAAGCGATCTGCAGAAAATCGAAAGCAAACTGATAAATCTCGTTATCCTCGAAACAACGTTATACAAGGTCTGACACTAATTAGAAAAGAAAAGATCTCAAAGTTGAAATATCACATACAAATATTCAAAATCATATGAAGTGAGGAAAGAATATCAATAATTACACTTTAGGCGATGGTACAGAATATTTCCACTCCAAGATACAGAAACAGTCGCAATAAATTAGAGCGGTTTTCAATTTACTGTTGCAAGCCTTTTTGTCATTGCTTTGTTTTTGTACTGCTACAACGAGTGATTGGTTGAATAATCTTGCGCTCGACCAATCGGCACTAAAACTAAGACCAATCGTGACGACGTCGCATGCGTTTTCCCGCGCTTGATGCGATGAAGTAAATTTGCATTTGCATTCTGATTGGTTCATTGGACTGTGTTCATCAGTTGTGATTGGTTTAAGTAATTGCTTTGTTTTCGGCTTCACGAAAACAGCTTTTTGCAGATGACCAGCTTTTGCAGAGAAACATTTCTTTAAGGGGGGTGGGGGGGGCAAGGTTGGGACAGCAGTTAGAGCACTCGACTCCCTCCCCTGTGACTCCCTCCCCTGACTTTGACTCCCTCCCCTGTGAGCGGGTTTGATTCCTGCCTTCTCATGTGGGCTGAGTTTGTTGTGGGTTCTCTCCTTGTTTCCAGGGTATATCTGATTTCTCCAGTTTTCCTCCCTCCATAAGAATCAACACGAAACGGGGACGAAGTGTTACTCTGTGGATACACCACTGCAAAAACCTATTTATTTAATATTCAGATATTGTTAAACAATTAGAAGGAAATAGCAATATTATGACAATGATACTCACATTGTCCTCCTGTCGCTTCTTGAAGATTTCATCTTCAACATATCCAAGTTCTGTAACAATAAACATTTCTAAAATTAAGTTCCTGCACATCTTAAGGGGGCCACAATAGGAAAAGTTGTGCCCGATACCATGAGCAGCAGCCCAGGCTACGGGCAGAAATTTTGAGGGCACAGTTTTTCTCAAATAACATTCCTTTGTGACACTTGTTTGTCGAGTTTGATCACCTGGGTGTAGGAAGTTTTAACAATTCTTGTTGACGTTGACCGACGTTTCGAAAACCTCTGATGATGACTTTCGCTAAGGTTCTCAAAACGTAAGTCGACGTCAACAACAGTTCTTTTCAGAGCTTCTTATACCCAGGCGACTGGACTCAACAAACTACTCCCAGGTTCGAACCTTTTGTTTAATCTTAATACAAACCTTGAAGAATCATCTCTACTCTGCTAAGATCGACAATACCATGCCTGGCTAGGTACCCCTGGGGAGTCAGACAAGAGACAGACAAGTCAAGGGCTTGATGTTGCAGTATTCCTGTGTACAGTACAGTGGGTATTACAGGGGCGAGGATTGACAATACCCTGCCTAGCTAGGTACCCCTGGGGAGTCAGACAAGAGACAGACAAGTCAAGGGCTTGATGTTACAGTGTTGCTGTGTACAGTACAGTGGGTATTACAGGGACGAGGATTGACAACACCATGCTTAGCTAGGTACCCCTGGGGAGTCAGACAAGAGACAGACAAGTCAAAGGCTTGATGTTACAGTGTTCCTGTGCACAGTACAGTGGGTATTACAGGGACAAGGAGTGAAGGCCGAGGCTGGGAACAGACTTTCACCTTGGGTCTTTTGGTTTTGCTGTCCCTCTATCAATTTAACGCCAATTATGCTATGCTTATGTTTGGTAAAAGCAAAACTTTATATATTCTCCTAATTATCTGAGACAAAGGAAACACCACAAGTCGATTACCAGGGTTTGAAACCTGCACCTCCTTGTCGGACATGTAACAGGTTAGCTTCCACACCACCCATGCACAAACAGGACAAAACAAAGGAACATCGGCTTACCCCGCATCTTGGTATAACCTTTTTGTAGATCTTTACCAGTCGGTCAATCGCTCCCTCTCTTAAGAACAAAAGCAGAAATACACCTATGTCACATGATTTTGTTGCAAATAAAACTGCTGTCCAGTGCAATCTGTGTTCATCTTATAAAAAGTGTTTGAAACTGATTTATTGTACACAAGATCTGTTTCAAACGTTTTTAATTAGACAACTATGTGATTCCTTAGTCTATACTCTCATAAAAAATAACTCTCCGCCACTGAGCATACAAGATTTCGGGTGGTATTTTAAATACACACTTACCTGATTTCCAGCGATGGTAAATGAGGAAGGAAATCGTTACCAACAAAAAAGCACATAAACACCCAATCATCAAGACAGTGCTGAGATTGAAGGAAAGTAATTTGGAAAAGGTGAGGATATGGCTACAAAGCAAATCCAAGTACATGTAGTAACATGAAGACTATTTTCTATTTTTATAACAATCTGGGCCAGGTTGTTCGAAGCAGGGTTAAGGTAACCCAGGGTTAGTGCGAAATTTAAATGTAGATACAAGAGCTTAAAAAGCACATTCAGTATAATTCTTTTTGAATACAATTTGATGACTGTATGCTCTGAAAAAAAAAATTGAGAAAGTTGTCGGAGAAAATGCTTTTTAACAAAAGGAAAAGAAACGCGAGTTAAAATGTAACCCTGGGTTAGCGCTAATCCGCCTTCAAACAACCGGCCCCAGTCTACAAGTTTGAGTTTGTCACGAGTGAATAGTCAGTGAGGTGTATTGCACAAGGATTGCACAAGAATGCTGTTACTGCAGTTTTGCCAATGCTCACTTACATGTTGACTATTTAACGCACAGAAAACAAAAACAAGTACATTGTAGTTTAATTACCAGGTATTCTTGCAAGGACCGACTAAAAGACTAATGTCAATTTTATACCAATTGTAACTATTTAACTCAAGTTCATTGTCCTCTTCCTAGGACAGGCATTTTCTCTAGTCACTATCTATCACAGAATAGATAGTGAATATGTTAGCCAATCAGATTAAAGGATCCATGACAGTAAGGAAGTTGGTTTCTACTAATAATAATAATAATAATTATTATGCACTAACCTCAAAGTTGTACGGAAATGGAAGTCCCTCCATCCTAAGCTCACGTTCAAGATACTAAACGAAAGAATTGCATTTCAGGCAAAACTAGAAGTTAATGCACAGCCAAACAAGGTAGAAAAAAGAAGTTAATTTCAAATGCTTTACTCTATCTAAACTCATTTACCTGACCTGAGGTTACATTAAATATAGCTTATTTACTGTCCAGGAGGTCCGTATAGCGAGGCCTCAAGCACTACTCAAGACTGGGAGCACAGTTTTTTCCTATACGGACTGACACAAGGTCGGTAAATAACCTATTTATCTTTTTTCTCCAGTATTCCATTCTTTCACTCTTTTGTGAATCCTCTTTACTTGTCTTAAAAGCAATGCAGTGCAATGAGACAATTTTATTTTGGTTTGTCTAAAGACTGCAGGAACTTATTGTTAGGAATTTTCAATAAAGTCATTTCAATGTTTGAAATCAAGTGCAAGAAACGTGATCTGTCAGTCACACTAACGAAAAGCGAATAATACCATTGAACTTAATGAATTCCGGAGTATAATTAAACAACACCGTCATAACTATAAACTAAGAAAGAATCAGCGAGCAGTTTTTTTTTTTAATTTCAAAACTACTGTAACTAAAAAAAAATCCTGCTCAAAGGTTGAATATTGACGGTTCGTCTCTAATCAGAATCGGATTCGTCGCTAATAATGATCCTGTGTTTCTTTGGTTTTGTATTATGTAGCTGTACTAGAGGATTTCACTTCTTTCACTGGTTTTCAGACAGTGGACCAGCGTTTTGATCGTCTGCTGATCTGCTCAGAACCTGGGACAAATGTCGCTGATGGTCCAAGCACGCGGTCTTGTAGGCATCCAGACTTTTCAGATAATGCCAACTTAGCTGAGCTACATAATTGCCCGATACTTCAGCATCCATAAGGCGAGATACACAAGTTTTTCTCACTGAATGATTTGTGATATTTCCAGTATAACCTATAGACCTGCTCATTTTGCAGCCAGAGCCATAAACTTGCCAATCTCATTATTTCCGAGAGAAGATTTACTGTACCACACCTGGTTTTCTGGCTTGCGGTGGTGATTTATGGCCAAAAAAGAAAGCGAAGAATCAGATCTCATCATTTCTTCAGGTCGGTGGCTCTTGAAAGACTTGAAGTATTTCACCGGAGAGCGCTCATTGTGTGTTGCTCGAGCTGTTGGATTGAAAGCTTTAGAGGTATTTCCATGGCGGGTTTTAGAGCCCCTCTCGCCGGCCCAAAAGAGGAGTTCATTTCCTGTAATTCCATCTGTAGTGAGATAAATATCTCCTCACTTCAGTTTACGACTCTCATCAAGAGCCTCTGGACTGTGGTCACCAGACTCTTCAGTCTTCACCAGTAAGCTCTTGAGCAGCTCAAGGATTTCCACTGTCTTGAACAAGTTTCTTTTTCTTCGCCAAAAGGACCTCTTGAAAAACTCTTGGTCTTTTAGTGTCTTAAGTTTGGAGCCTTTGGCGTTCAGGTATCTCTGCAAATTTCTCCGAAACGACGTCAGAGTGGAGGGTTCGTATGGGCCATGTTCTATTTTCTTTGCGTCCGCGTTTAGCTCCTTGGCAGGTATGGACTCAATTTCTTTCTTCATTAAGCTTCTTCAGGTACCTCTTTCAAATATCCACGTCGTACTGGGTTTTCGGTGTTTTCGAGTCGCTGGCCCACGATAAAATTTTGTACGTCAGTCAACGTGAAATTCGGTTGGTTTTCTTCACTGTTTTCCTCGTTTGTGTGCCAACATAATTCATCTTCGTAGTAAAATTCCCTTAGAAAATACAACTACTTTCGTAAAATAATTCGTAACTTTGCTTTGGTTACACTGGATTGGTTAGCATGACCGTGGTCAAGAGATAGGGGAATACTGCCCGCTCCCGGAACCAATCAGATTGTAGGATCCCCAAAATTCCGACCACTCACTGGCTAAGAAAAAAATAGAGGCTTTATCACAAAAAGGATTTTATGTTCATATTCTTACCTCTCTTAAAACATTGAGTCTTATGAAAATAAATTCCACATCTTGTGATACTGGCTTAGGCAACTCATCAAACTGGACGTGAGAAAAGTCAATAAAGTGTCAAAAAAGTTGGTATTTTGTACAATATGGTTCAATTTTAGACTTCGCTTAAATTCTATTTCCACAACTTTGAATTCATTTAAAACCATTCCTAATGTGTTGGATTGGAGAATTTACTTATTGGCCAGTTTAACATCCTAACTTGATACAGTAATTTCCCAGTTCTCTTCCTTGGTATACTTATGTTTAAGAATGCAGTGATTATGTGACTAGAAATTGAAGATTGGTCACTTGTGGGAGTCAGAGGGTCAAGAATATAAAACCTGCATCATCTTTACTGTGAAGAGGACCTGTTAGGGGTTTTAGAGATAAAGGATAACTGACTAAATAATTATAGGGATAAAGGATAACAGATTAAATAATTATATGGATAAAGGATAACTGAGATAGTTTTAGGGATAACAAAAAATAGCTTTGATTTCTCAATTGTCACACGTTTGGTCACTTTTGCCAAGGATTTGCATCACCGGCGACCAATAACGAACAATAACAGGTTGCTTTACACTTTGAAATTGCCACCAACTGTCAAATTCCAACAATAAGTAATTTTGGGGATAACAATCTCTGTAATTTTAGGGATAAGGAGAAACTGTCCCTGGGGTATTAGGGATAAGGGATGACTAACCCCTGCTCCCCCCTCTAACAGGGCCTCTGTGAACAATCCCAGTAATATTTATTTACCTCCCCTTGTTTCTCTTTAGGAAGTCCAGTACATTCATCCATTGTATGTCCTGGAAAAAACACTTAGTAGTTATTCTATCGGTACTGAACTTTGACACTGACACCGAATACTGGTCTCCCGGGATACTGTAATGTATTTCCCAATAAGTCATTTAACTATGACAAGACTGGCAAATCTATATGATGTACAAAAATCTTATGATGCTTCCTTGCTACTACAGCACAGTACATTTCAGTCACTTTACTATCACTGGACTCTGTTCAAGACTGGCAAATCTATAAGGTGCACAGAAACCTAATCTAGGTTTCCGTAGCTCTTAATGCATATTTCAGTCATTTTTTAAGATTCAGATGACATCATAATGAAAGTAGACAATAACAGCAACACTGTATCAATAATTGATAACCATTAACTTACCAATCTGTCCGCAGATCTCACAGGGTCTTTTCTGGTTTGGTTTGAACTCTTCTCTGATGATTGTAAAATGGAGCTCGTGGGTGGCTAAGCCTAATCAAACAAAAAGCATGTGACTGTAGCTGGTCTTAGTTTCTGCACCAATAATAATTTCAGTTTTTAAGGGTAGGTAAGAGTTTAAGAGTAGGTATATCCAACTTCATAAATAAATCACACTTCATAAATATCAAAATGCAATAGTCCAGTCCTTACCAAGCATGATGAGGTCAGCTGAAAATAATAAAAAAAATTCAAAATGAAGAAGATCCCTGGTTGATGGGATTTTAAAACAAATGGCCAGTGCACTGTTAAAATCGAAATGCTCCTATGTGAAAGGTAAGAAGAACCTTAACACATACCGTCTGCTCCATTTAGACAGTGCCGCGTGTTTGGATCATGAGCTGGATTGGCTAATGAAGATAAACAAGAAAATGAAAAAAATAGCTTGAAATTTTTGTCGTTTTCGTCAAACAATTCTAATGATATCCTTGCTTGGACTAAGTATCCATACAAACTGTCTAGTTTTATAAAGACTACACTATATTTTATAATTCACAAGCATAAAAGTGGTTAAACCTAACATTTGCATGAAAACATTAACAGGAATACAAAAAATGTGGTCCCTTACAGGCTGTGGCATACCAAAGACATTACCAGTATTGTCTCTTGATTCTCTATGATTGCAAAAAACATTTCCACATTTTGTCATCATTATTTCAAAAAAACTATGATTGCAAAATTTCTGTGATCTTTATGTTTCTCCATCTAATAATCAGTGTTGTATCCAGGTTTTATTGGGTAGGGGTCCTCCCGACCCCCTGGACAAATATTTGGGGGCCCAGACCAGAATTTTCGGGGTCCTATCATAAATTAATATTGATTTCAATCACCTCTTAATTTGAATAAATTAATGATGAAGACAAGAGTGAAAAATCCCTTTGTCTGTGTCGTCATTTTGAAAACTGTGATTACTGGGCGGAGTAAGTGTTTCTTCGTTCACCTCCATGTGACGCTATGGCTCCCTCAAACTAAAACGCTTTTGTTATGAGAAGTCAGAACTCAAAAAAGACGGAGCAAATGAACGGGAAAATCCATCATCGGTAGCAATTGTGCATCATAAGGTATGATGCTCCAGTGTTCATCTTCAGAAGTTTGTTGTTCTGCACGTTGCAAGCAGATTGTTTGTCTTTGCATTGATACAAGCAGCAAAAAAATTTTACCCTCTCTGAGCTCGAGCCATTTGAAATTACCATTGTTGGCAAATGACTTGCAAACTTTGATTTCAGGGATTGATTCGCAACCCACTTCATTGGCTTCGCTTTATGCTAGTTTGTTTACCAATGTTGACTCCATCATCTTCAGGATTTAAAAATTATGCAAAAACGTTTTTCTATCAAGTTATACAGACATGCTAAAAATAAAAATACGCCAACCAGAATTCTCTCTTTGTTATGCATTTTCTTGAACGATCAATCAGTGTTGAGTATGTGAAAAATAGTGGCATTGTGCATTCACAGGGACCCCTTCTTAGTATTTTAGGGGGTCCAAATGCAAAATATTGCGTCCCAGGATGCAATGATGCGCTCTGGATGCAATACTGAATACTTATTTGCAGCATTAACCTCGCTGCTTTCTTATGTAATCCATGATCTTGTGTTCTCCTTCACCGGGTACATTAGCATCTGATAGAATAACCTGAAATAAATTTATGCAATATGCTTCACATAATGCACCTTTACTGGCTCTACATTAGAAAAAGTGATGCCGTTTAGAGGAAGTATGCACGATCCTTAATTTGGGTAAAAAGGCTTGTGACACTTGAAGAAAGCTTAAATGTGGCTGTGATTATTCTGTATAGCATTATAACTGAAACCAGGAAAAAACAGAAGCTGCCTAATTTATAAAAAATTTAACATTTGGAGAAAACTAAGAAATGAATAGAACTGCATTAGTGTGGTTACTTCAGTGGCATTGGAGACAGGACAGACCCAGGAAGATTCAATTTACTGCTAAAGTCTAATGAGGGGTAAACTCCTTTATCCCCAAAAATAATATGTATAAAACTTCCCTCACAATGTTAGCATAATAATAATTTATAATATTATTGTTCCTAATAATAATAATGATAATCACTATTATTAACAATAGAATTATTACTGTTAGTATTATTATAATAATTGTGTCAATTACAACATGATTTGAAATCCCTCGCCCAATTACTCCCTGAATTGTACCACACTCACTACTTATCATCAAGCTAGTTAATACTGAAAATTTATCCAGAAAATTATCAACTCAATGATGTGCAATGATCAAACATCAAATACTCCAGACTTGTATGCAGGGAAAAGTATTGCAGTGCCCAAAGGGAATTGCCACTCTGATTGGATTAGGTATAAAGTTGACTTGCCTTGATATTTTTCCATCCAGGATCATTGTTGAGTCTGTCGGCAATGTAATATCTCAGACACACAGAAAGATTGGCCATGAATTCTGTTCCCTGTACCAATCAAATGTTATTTTGTTAATTACCGGTAATTTATTTATTATAACATACCTAGCTCCAAGAGCACCTACATGTATTTGTCCTCTCTTGACACAAATTCTAAAGCAACAAGGAATATCTCTATTCTTTTGAACCCTTTGACAAGTTCAGTGTTGTAAAACTAGGCACCTGTAGCACTATAAAAGAAGAGAGATTACAAAATACAACTTACTGGTGTTATACAGTTGCTGTCAAAATGTTCTGTCTTTTGCTTCTCTGGTGGCAGTGCAGCTCCTATAGAACAAAATTAAGCAGAGCAAAAGTGAGCATCTTCTGTGTCTCTCCTCCTTCAAATGCATGTACTACAACACTTCCATACCTTCAAGAACAATTACATGTACCTACGATTACAATCATGTACACCTATCTACAAAGGTAATTTTTTAATACACCAGGGATTCATTAGCAACCAGTTGCAAAGGCTGTTTATTTGATCTGCAATGACAGTATGGTAGTTCACACAAAATAATAAAAATATAAGTGTAAAAATCCCTCACATCCACTAGTTGAACCTTAACTTGGGTACTTTCAAAAGTTACCTACAACCCTGATCCATTAGGTTTTTCTCTTCCTAATGTGAGATGAATAAATTGAAAGAACAAAGAAAGCTACAACAACCTTTTGCAGCAAGTTCACTTCGGATTCGGCTGATTTCTTCTGTCTTTTCCCTGCAATGAAATAAAACTATGTAACATTCTGCTGATTGAACCATTTTACTCATTAACCATGTCTGAATCAGGCTTGTGTATATGTTACAGGTTAAATCATAGAGGCTGGTTTGTAATTTCTTAGTCTGTGTTAATGATAATGAATACCAGACACAAAGAAATTACAAACTAACCAAGGTTAAATCATTTTGACCTGAAATCAGCTTAATTTAACCTGTCGCATGTATACAAGTACTATTTTCTGTATTTGTTTAACAAAAATATCTACATAGCAGCTGGCTGTGTTGTATGGAAAGGGTAAACTGTTCATCAGGTAATAAATACATTACCTGGACTCCTTTGATGCCCGGAAACGACGAGACCGTTGCTGGTTCATTTTTGCCCTAGGAGCCTTCAAACAAAATAAAACAAAGTGGTTACCACCTTCAAGAAAACGCTGAAGTAAGACAGGTTCTAGGTATCCAATGGTTAGAAGAGCCTTGAAAGATGTCCACAGCTTAAGTGAAGCTTGCACAAAACATTACTGCCTCAAACCCTAACCACTGATTGCATGTAAATGTTGTAGGTTAAAATGAATTTCAGGCCAAAATGGTTCCAAACTAGTTTAATTTCTTTTTTTCCTAAAAATGTTTTAGACTATTAGAGGATTATGGAAATTAATCTGAAACAAAGGACAAAAACAAATCAAACTAGTATGGAAACATTTTGACCTGATATTCATTTTAACCTACAACATGAACAACAAATGTTCAAATAACAAAAGGAAAAATGCAAGTTTATATACAAGTTCAAATAAATAACACTACAATTAAATCTAAGTTGACTAGGTTGTTAATACCAAACTGATATAAATGTGTTTCCTTGTTCTTAATTTTGTCAACAATGAAAAGTGAAACTCTGATTTTAATAATTCCCACTAGCAGACTCATCTGGTATTATTCTAATGGAAACTATTGCAATTCTTAAATTATCAGGCAAAATTCATACCACTCCATCTATAGCCATATAAAGCAGTTTTCTTGGCCTGACGATTGAGAAGATCCTGAAAACAGGTTGATGCAAATTAGTTGCTTGAATGGTAAAGATTTTAACACCAAGAAAATATCCTGACATTTACACTCCCAGCGCTTTCAGTAAGTTTTCTAGTAGCAGGCTGTGTTTGAAAAGTAGTTGTCTAGGCAAAGGAGCACCGAGGGCATGAGCCTGGGGGCATATTCCCCCAGAAAATTTTGAAACCTAGATATTCTGAAATGCCATTTCCAGCATTTTTGGTTAGTAAAGCCAGAAAGGCTATTATTTTTACTTTCAAGAAAGAGAGGGGCTGAAAGTTTCTCGGACGTCTGACACACAGTCAGTCCAAAACATTCAAGTGATTCTCTGAAGTAGGTGGCGAGATGAAGCAGAGTAGCTGGTGGTCCATCACTGGTAGCTGCCTTTTACTGAAACCTCTGCTGAGGTGTTTGTAACAACAAGATATCAGTAGCACATCCTATGATCATTAGATGGTGAACTACAGTTTGGAAATGTAAATTTTCTTTGGACAATAACAGATAGTAAAACAAATTAGACCATTAATCATTATAGGACAGCTTTACTTATAACTATGTAACAACTGATATAATTGTAAATGAACAAAAATAACGACAACAATAAAAATAGTAGTAACTATTATCATCATTCTCTTCATTATTATCACTGGTAATTCTTTATGATTTACCTGTCAATGTATTCAAAGATGGCAACCATCATTTCATCTTCATTCTTTGGTGCAGGTCTGAAGTTAGTAATAAAAAACAATATGACCCCTTTTCACCCTGGGGCTCATTAGCATATACATAGTCTAATGCTGCTCAAGTGTACCCCTGGCATCAGAGAGTTCAGGAAATCAGTAGGGAGGTAGAGTTCAATGGTTTGGGAAATCTAATTATTTATAATTATTTCTATTTGGAAATTAAGAGTAAAGTGAAAGAAGTCATGATAAAGAAACAGACCAGGTATATACACAAAATAAAATGATTTAGAAACAAACACTTTTATACCAAGAAGTGGCTTGCATCAAATCCCCCTTCCATTTTAAATGTGAATACAACCCAATGTAAAGGAAAATCTACCGGTAATTATCAATCACAAGCAAGACCTTTCATCATTATACATTGCTGTTTTTTTTTGGCTACATAGTCAGCAGTTATCCACTGCCAACCCAGGGGAGTTAGTAGCATCAGTTCAGCTTGCAATTTGCCCCACCCAAAAAGATACAAATTGTGAGCCTAGATGGGCAGTTAAGAGGGACAGTTGAGTATAATATATTACTTGTTTTCTGGATGACAACAAGGATGAATTATTCCATTCATATCAAGGTATAAGTTGTCAAATTCATAGTCATTTGGATTTGGCTGACTTGTGTCCACTGGAAATTTGACACCATCAACCTCTCGTGCCTAAACAGACAAAAATATCAACAACACTAATCAATGGGATCATATATTGACTGAATAATGACAAATAATGCAGTTGTTACGTATCTCTTGTATCATGTTCTGTAACTGGTTGATGCATGCAGCTGGGTTGCACATGTTGCAAGCATATGATTGGCTTGTTCTCACATATGTAATGAATATTTAATATCTTAATATGCATGACATATGTCAGAATAAGGTAATCATATTCTTGAAACCCCGGAACCCAGCCACATGCATCAACCAATCACTGAGCATGATACGACAGGTTACCTATCCAAATAAAAATACAAATGAATACTTATCCACCAAGGTAACTCCAGTTCACTGATTTTTTTTGTTAAAATTTCTGCACAGGTACCTACTTCATTATGCATGCTGTAGTTGAATTGTCTTGGAGAGTGTGCGTGCAAACATTTCTGAGAACTAAACCGTACGGCTACAGCATTCATAACGAAGGAGGGACCTGTGAGGAAATCTTACCATTTTTTTATAACTCAATAACTAAAAATACCTAACTTTAAACGGACCCAAAAATAATGGGCTATTGGGCTAGCTGAGCTCAAACGGTAGAAATTAATGAATTTAATAAACTAAAAGGCTGCCGAACATGTGGACACGACATTTTAATCGACGTACAGATGAGAAAAAGGTGAAGGCTAAGTCTAAAATGTATTAAGTATCACGTGATATAATCACTACCTGAACTCTAGCAAAATATGCAGGGAAAGAGAACAAGGGAAAAAGTTCTGATCTGAGTGAACTTTTCTTTAAATTAGTTCGTCTCCGTTTGCTTATTAACGGATACTGATACAATTATTCCAGTCGAACCTCGCTATCTCGAACTCTAAAGGGAAACAAAAATAGTTCGAAATAGCAAGGGCTTCGAGCTGGATAATCGATGGTAAATGACTGAAAAAACAATCTAAGGGAAATGAGTTTGAGTTCGAAATAGCGGGGAGTTTAAGATAACCGAGTTCGAGATAGCGAACTTCGACTGTACGCAAAATAAACTCTACACGTGCTTGTCATTTCCATACCTTTTCCTCTACACAGTGAACAACGATGGACGGATACTTCTTTGACAGCCATCGAAAGAATGCCGGAACTCCCATTTTTTTCTCAAACTTAGTTGATAACGAATGCGAAAGGTTTATAAAACCGAGGGCAAAATTTCTTAAAACCGACAAGCTGGGCTGTCCGCCATGATACCAAAGTTCTCTTTTTGGGGGGACCGCTGACAATTTCTGACGTCATTCTAGGATAAATTTTCCAAAAAAAAGTACATTGAAACCAGCGGTTGGCTGTTCGAAGGTCTAACGCAGGTTTAACTTTAAACATTTTATTCAGAGCGTACAATCATCAAATTGTATTCTCATATCTGCATTTAAATTTCGCACTAAACCCTGGGTTACCTTAACCCTGCTTCGAACAACCGGTCCAAGTGGACAATCACATCGTTTGATGCTAAAGTAATGTTTATAAAGTAATTTATACCACCGTAAGGTAAAAGGAGGGGTGCTAACGTTGGCCTTTCGTCGCTCTGACGAAGGGCTAACGCTCGAAACGTCGGTACCCCCCTTTTTACCTTACGGTGGTATAACTTACTTTATTTTTTTCTCAAGCATCTGAGCGGGCCGGAATCCTCGAATTTGATTGACTCATGCGCGCGTGACCAGTCTCGCTTTTTATGATACGGCCCACGGGCCAGATTTTTCCCCGCTTTAAAAAGAAGACATCCCGAAAAAATAAATAAGTTATTTACCGGGCTAAGTCGGTCTGTACAAGAAAAACTATGTCCTTGGTCTTGAGTACGGCCCAAGGCTGAACGCCTTTAGGGCACAGTTTTTTCCCATACGGACCTTCCGCCCAGCAAATAAGAATAAGGGAAGGTACATTTTTACTTGGGGGGGGGGGGAGGGCTGGGGAATTTTGGTACAAATATTTCCTACATTTCCGAATTTTGTAAACTTCTCGCACACGATTGAAGCATCATTAAAAACTTACCTATGAAGCCAAACATCATTTAAAGGAAAGAAAGATGAAAAAGTGAAGGTGGTGAAGGCACATATTGGCAGTAAGATTTTGACTTCTATTGTGCAGGACAGTAGATAGCTAACAGCAAGAAGCTGAAGAAAACCAACCTGTTTGATTATCCCCAGGCTTGTGTTTCAATTCCACACCGACGAAGCACCAGTTTCGTTAGAAACAACTCCCACAATAGTTAGACGCCCAATGGTTTGAAATCACGAATGTTATTTAAAACGTTACGAATCACCACTGTCTTCTTCAGGCGTATAAAAAGAGTTTCACAGCCTTGTCTAATCACCCCTGAAGACACTACAATGGAGTGTCCCTTATCCCTGTCCTATTAGTGTATATAAAAAGAGTTTCACAGCCTTGTCTAATCACCCCTGAAGACACTACACAGGAGTGTCCCTTATCCCTGTCCTATTAGTGTATATGAAAAGAGTTTCACAGCCTTGTCTAATCACCCCTGAAGAAGACACTACACAGGAGTGTCCCTTATCCCTGTCCTATTAGTGAATATAAAAAGAATTTCACAGCCTTGTCTAATCACCCCTGAAGACACTACAATGGAGTGTCCCTTATCCCTGTCCTATTAGTGTATATAAAAAGAGTTTCACAGCCTTGTCTAATCACCCCTGAAGACACTACACAGGAGTGTCCCTTATCCCTGTCCTATTAGTGTATATGAAAAGAGTTTCACAGCCTTGTCTAATCACCCCTGAAGACACTACACAGGAGTGTCCCTTATCCCTGTCCTATTAGTGAATATAAAAAGAGTTTCACCGCCTTGTCTAATCACCCCTGAAGACACTATATAGGAGTGTCGAAACGTCTGCACAGTGAATATTGTAACTTTTTAAGTTAAAGCCGCGGTCATTATTTCAAACCAGCGTAGCATCACACTATGTCTGGTCATTCTAAGAGTCTGCAGTCAACGCATCATAGGCATGCAAAGTGTGCAAAAATGATGGTCACCGAGTTGTTTACCCCGTGTTTTGATCAGCTGGTCCAGTTTATTCTTTGCCATTAGCCCTTACACTCCCAAGCTCTCAGAATAGTTTTTTCGTACTAATGAATACCTTTCAATTCTAACCGCAGCCCGGTTTGCTCAGTTGGTAGAGCGCCGGCCTGTCGAGCGGGAGATCGTTGGTTCAAACCTCGGCCCAGGACCAACACTCAAGGTCTTAAAATAACTGAGGAGAATGTGCTGCCTTTGTGGCATCTGCAAAAGGTTAGACCGTTCTAGTCTTCTCGGATAAGGACGAAAAACCGTTGGCCCGTCTCACAGCATTGTTCTTGTGGGACGTTAAAGATCCCACAACACTGTTCGAAAAGTGATGCAAATGAATATATGAAAGACCATATATTTGAAAAGATATATATCGAAAAGAGTAGGGGACGTAGACCCCGGTATTGTGGTCGACCTTTGTAAAGTTAGATTGTAAATAATTAATTTATAGTAGAATTGACGTATTTATTTTATTTTTATTTTATTTGCCACAGAAAAAAAGAAATTAAAATACAAATATGAACAATCAAAAAAGAGTATATGGAAAGAAAAATTATTGAATTACATTGGTGGCGAGGAGGCCTAAAGGAAACTACTAATCAAGCTTATGTAAATTAGGCCTCTCCAAGTTAATTTATCTTTCGTTGACATGCAAGTTGGCGACAGAGAATACAATTATTACAAACATTTAGTTATTTAACGTATTTAGTTATTTAACGTAAAGTCATGAACGAAAATTTACAAATGAAAACAGTTTGAACTTACAAGTTGGTAATGGACACAGGAAGAACAAAACACCTAAGATTCACAATAGTTGTTTAAAAAGAATGACTTAAGTGCTTTCTTGAAGAGGTGCAGACCAAAAACCACCTGGCGAAGAACTGTGATGAAAGAGTTGGAAGAGATGGGTCTGTCATGGGGCGAAGCACAAACCAAAGCTCAGGCTAAGGTTGGGTGGCTAAATATTATTGCGGCCTTATGTCCCCAATGGGATGAAGAGGTTAAGTAAGTAATTGCTTTCTTGAAAGAAGCTGATGGGGAAGAATTAATTATATATCGATGTTAAGAGAATTGTAAAATTTAGGTCCCTGATAGAAAACAGAAAATTGTTTAATGTTAGTCCGACATGGGGCAAATGAAATGCATGAGAGTTTCTCGTATGATATGTGTGGTTTTGACTGTTTAGAGTAAAGTTGCTGGGTAACTTGGGAGGAAGAGTTCGAATTTGATAGGAGAACATGAACTGATCAAGCTGTAACAGATCATGGGATCTTAGGATTCCGAGGTTCTTAAATATAGGGTCAGAATGAGCATTAAAATCAGATTTATCCATAATTCTCATCACTCGTTTCTGCAATTTTACCAGACGAACAAAGTTAGTTTTATAGGTGGACGCCCAAACTATGTAAAGCGTCCTTGAACATATCCACATAAAGTGCGCTATGCAAATTTATTATCATTACCATCAAAACATGTTTGTTTGAAGAAATATATATCCAATCTATTCCATAAGTCTGAGTTAATATTGCTCTGATTTGTTGTCGTTTGGTTTTTTTTTTCTTTTCTTTTTTGGACATTTATTAGTATTCTAAGGAAAAAGATATATGTTGGTCATTAATTTTCTGGCACTTAAGTTGTTAATCTGGAAATGATTCGGTGGATGAAACGCCCAATAAAATCCTCTCTCATTGTATTTTCCCTGGAGTTCAGGAACGGACTGTTCTATTTTTACGTACAAAATCTTTCTAGGTTTCATTTTAGGGCTTTTTAAAGTAATTGTTTTCAAAATCAGCCTAAAAATGCATTTTTTCCGTCCTTAGCGAGTATGTTACTCAGTAATTAATGGAAATAATTAATGTAATTGGTAATTAGTACTCAGTTAAATGTCAAAAATCACAAAGGCATCACTTAAGATCAACGGGGTCTGTGCCTCAAAGGAACTTGTAGGAAAAATCAGTTGAAAGACAGCAACGGAAATAGAGTTTTTCAAGATCAAATAAAAAAATGCGTCCTGTACATAATGATAAATAAAAATATGCAAAAATAGCCTTTTAAAAATTTGAAATATGACAGTTATAGTAAGAATGGCTTGCATTTGACTTGCCGCTATGAGCAAAATTAAGCTGCTATGGCCGTTAAGCTGTCAAAATAAGAGGAAGCTATCCTCAAGTGCTTCCACCAGTCTTCCTAAAAATAAATTGATTTAAGTTAAATGCTTAAAAGGTCAAGGGCTTTGAACAGCTACAGTTGCAAGAAAGCACGCAATGCATTAGACATACCACTGAGAGATATTCATGAAGAACGCAATGGCTTTATAATAAGCTCTTTGTATCAACCGGAATTAAACAATCCCATTATATAACGTTGACAATTCAAGGCAAACAAGTGTTGCATTCAGTTATTAGAAACTTTCTGAATAGAGACCCACGTTTAAAAAGGACAAAACGAGCTGTTGCCGCTTCAGGGCCCAAAGTCTACAGAAACCAAGAAAGCAAAAGAACGAAATTCAGTGTATTTAAAAACTTGTTTGAAGAAATATTCAGTACCAAACAAAACAGCACCAACAAGAACCGTTAATGAACTTGAGTAGTTCTCCAAAGAATTGTCAAGTAGCTACGGTAAATGAAAAAGTTGCATCGACAACTATATTGTGGCCATGCGCCCGCGTAACATAAGCGGTTTCTTAGAAATCTAATTCTCAAAATGGCGTCAAATTTTACAACGAAATGTATGGAGAGGTTTTTGGAGCAACTTCAGAATACCCGTCCACTTCATTTACGTGTGTCGGGGGCTTTTGAAGAACGAGGCATATCACAATGGACTCTTGTTATTCATCAGTATGTAAATGATCTTACTTTGTTCGAAGGTCATTAGTACTCCCATCGCGAACCTTTCGACTTTTCACTTGAGACGTTTGTGGGTACGTTTTCTGCCTCTTCACAGGCGTATCTTAAAACACCAAAGATGACAGATTATGGAGTTGTTTGTAATCAATTTTCTCGTGTTCCTCTTCATTTCCACGGCCGCCATATTTGATTCACAGGAAGCACCGCTGACGCTGCGGATTCTTCGTGACCAGAGTTGTTGGCGATGGTCAGGCTCTATCATAGAGTGAAAAGTCCACCCAGTGATGTTATCACGTCCACCAGCAAATTGTTGGCTCTATCTACTCTACTGAGTAAAAACGTTATAGTTATCGATTACCTTAAAACGAGATTCAGTCAGGTCAGTAACCTATTACAAGTGATGGCCTGATTACCGGCTTGGTACAGATGCCTCTAAATGGAAATCCTCTTTTGATCAGCGGGCCCTTTTCATTGAAAGATAAGTCAGTCGCGTAGACACAGGAAATTTTTAAATAACTTCAATATTTAAAGCTGAGCTTATTTAAACTTACAAAGCATTACTATAGTATGCAAAGATTTTAAAAATCTGACGAATGTTTTTGTAACCTTTCTCAGAGGGTGAGAGTTAATCTCTGGGCCTCAATCGCTTATTGCACTTTTACTATTTGCGATATTTTAACAGCTTAACGGCGTTTTAATTGAAGATTTACACTAATTCCATCAATGTTTCGTTGGGCATGCTAAGCGATATGATTAAGAACCAGGTCTTTTCTGCGGTCCAGCAAAAGCCTGGAACAATGTCATTGATTTGTGTGTGGATTCAGTTCAAGCTTTCGGTAAATGTTGAGCAGAATTTAAGCTGATTGGGAAATGACTTTACCCACGAATTGCATTGAAAAATCACTCATCAGGGGAAGTATTGAATTATGAAACTCGGATATCAAAAATAATTTTCTTAGAAATGGAAACTTCACCGGGACTACCTCAAAACACGGGCTCTGCCATGGTGATTTTATACGAAATTGAATTAAAGGTTTGCCCATTTTGACGTCAAAACTTGGCGCGCCATATTGCCGCCCGCGCGCACTAACAATGGCGAGTCCAGCGTTTCTACGATACAAAGCTTATTAACTCATAAAATCCAGCCTTCCCGAGCGATACACTGAACCACCCTTTCGCCCTCCTTCCCTTAACCCACCAGCTCCCGTTAGAAGTTTCCCTGTGTCACCTTGCCATGCAGCTTAGCCAAATATCATCTCTTCCCTGTCGTTACGTATGATCTGAAACACGGTAAATATATCTTTTTTTTACCACTGCAGATTGCAGGGAAATTTTGAGAATTTTACATTCGCAGCTTTTGAGACTATTTAATACATTATTGCGATTTACGCCAAAATTTGCATAGCGTGATTTCATCCCACGGCTCGATCAACTATGCAAATGAAACAGGCTTCTAGCTAGTTCATGTAAGAACCAGTTTACAGAAATTGATATGTTGATTTCCGTATAACTTGTCTTCTCCAAGACTGTGAGAAATAAATGGAAAAGATAAGGAGAAATTGCGTGAACCCGAGTGTCAAGACAAGCAGTGAGAGAGCCAGACGGAGGCCGAGAGAGGAGCGCCTGATGAAGCATAAAATCCAACCTGGTCGGGGAACAGGCTAAGCCAAAACCTTACCAACTTCAAACGACTGACTTTCGATATTAACAGCTGTCAAAGGCAGCGATGAAGACTCCAATTAACAATCACCTCACTTGTTGAATAACAGAGAAAGGCAACTTCTACAACCGGTATTTACTTTAAATTAAAAGAATAACGTTAATTAATGTCCTGTTTTCTGAACGTTTTCCTCCCACGAAGAAAACCACAGAGTAATTCCTAAAGCATATTTTTGTCAGTGATGTGAAATCCACTTCTAATTCTTCAAAGATACTGTACCTAGAAATAACTTTTAAGCTCATTAAAGCAATTCTAAGCTGGTGTATTCTGCAAGAAAAGTAGCTTGACTATTCGAGAAATTTTTTTCTGTAATTCACGTACAGGAAGGACGACCCAACACAGTGCTGGGGCCGTGTAAAGTATGTCACTGAATAAAATATTCAAGAGGACTGACACGAAATTTAAGCTTAACTTTAGATTCACCTGAACAAATGAAAATCTGAGGATGTAAACTTTTTTGTGGTCGTTGTATGATAAGATCAATACGTGCTAAAACTCATGAGGTATGGAAGAATTTGCTGGTAAACCTTGTTTGGAAAATATATGTTTTGAAAGCTAGTGACTCTGGGAACTACAAGTGTAAGCGAATCTGTCAATTTTTTATGCTAGGAATGAATAAGTGTTAAAAAAGCTATTTTAAGCACAGTTAGTATGTGATGGTGTATTCCTTGACAATCAGTGAACCGTCTTCGACTAAACTAAAATAATCACGAATTACAACAATTGTTTGCGTTTCTAAAGTGACAGATGACATTATAAGATTTGGTTTGAAGGAGGTTCAAAGAGCAGGAAGTGCGGTTGACAGACGTTATGGAGCTGATAAAAGCAGTACAAATCACAAACAGCTATGGTATGTCCTGACTAACTTAAGTCTCTGAAGAGACGACGAGACAAAGCTAAATCAATACGGGTAAATGTCCACAGATCTCAAGATTCGAATACCAACCTCTCTAAGACAGAGACGGCATTTTGGCTATAAGAACCTTAGGATGGAAAGGCGAAAATTTCAACCCTATATAAAGGGGTCGAGTCTTCAGTACCCTGTTTCCCTAGAGGGTATCTAAAATGAATGTTGTCCTTGTCAGAACGAGTTCCTTGTTTTGCGTGTTGCGTGGTTGGTTCGTTCCGTAATTAACCAAGTCTCGACAAGGAATTTGGACATGTGCAATTTGACCCTTTTTGCATTCTTTTTGTTACTCTTTTCGCTCGAGAATAGATGGGAAACGTAGATCTGTCACGAGTAGGGATCAAAAACTACAGCTGTGTTTTAAGTTGTCAGTAGTTCAAAAAGTATTTTTAATCTTTTCTATTTCACGTCAACTTGACAATGGTCTTGTCTCGAAGGTTCTCCCAATTTGAAATCACTAGAAAGCTTTTGAAAACTACTTCAAAAATTTCCTGTATAGATAATCTTACCAACAGCTAAACATTATCGCATCAAAAGTATTGATTTCTGTGTATTGAACAAATTTCCTGCGAGCTAAAAAGGGTCAGCTTGGAAGCCACCACAAACGAGAACAAATTGTCTACCTTCCTTATCAAAGCGTGTGTTTGTATTAAGTGACTGTTATGATATATCAATTTAGGATATCGCTTTCATCACAAAATTGAATGTGTTTCCTATACTAATTGCATGTGCTTCATATCTGCGGTCACAATTATACGCTTTTTAAAGCCATGTGCTGGCTTAAGAAACATTTAATTGAGCATTTTAGCAAAACAACAGCGCGCCCCCGACAACACACAAAACTCTGTTTGTATAATGTTTCGTTGCATTAAAACCTTAAATCATCACGCGAAAACTTCTTCGAAAGCTTTTTTACGAAGCCATCCTTAGCCTAGCTAGTTTGTGTCTCTTGCCAAAAGATCTGCATTTCCACAGGAAGCGAAATACGACATGAAAAATAATAAAAAAAAAAGCCAACGCACGGAAACGTTTCTTTGACTAATCTCTTTTTGGTGTCGTTTCGCTAGCAGTGTAAATACCAGCGCGCGAGGACCCAAATACATTTTGGTGTACTAATTGGTTTTGCTTAAGCGATTTCTCGCGACTAAAAGGCTCGATTTTTGTTTCATATAAGATGTTTGACCAGACACTTATGAACTGCATTTATCTTATTGAAAAGTGAGGATATAAAGCGGCATGTAATTAAGTCATAGCGAAGGGGCGGGTATGAGTCTCTAAATTGGAATAGCAGCCTTCAAGACCACGGGTTTTGTGTACCTAGGATGATGTAACTGTTAAAGAAAATGACAGTCCATACAATAGAGACGTTAACGAAAGATTGCTTCAGAATTAAAGACATTACAATGTTCCATGGTTGATGCATTTTTGAATTTACCAATTACTTCTTTCCATCCGCTCCCGGAAAATGAGGCGCAATGGTAAATCAATTGAAAACGTCGTCGAACAAGCTCACTCGCAAGTTTCAGGTGCGAACAAACTTTTAATTAGTGTTTTTTTCTTCTTCTCTAATCGCGTGTTGACAAGTGACTGTGTCGAATCCTCGATCAGGAATCCCGGAAACGGTTTAGTAGATAAGCGATTGACATATGTTGAATGTCAACCTCTCCACGGTCAAGCACTACAGCCACGCCTTCAACATTTGACATATGTCGAAAATCTTCAGACCTTGCGTATATTTTACATGTTGTCATTTCAATGATCGCTTCATAATGAAACCCTTGCAGTGAGCCCTTTATCTCAATACTTGTTGTCTTAAAATGAACTCTTTTTCAATAAGAAATATACTGGACCTTCAAGAGTCTAAACTCGAGGAGTCGACGGAGCATTGTTCACGCGAGCGACGATCAGAGGTGCAAATATACAACATCAACAGCAGGTATAAAGAACACAAAACCCCTTCAAGAACGCCTGTAACAGATGATTCCGCTTGCGAAGGTAATAGCTCTCAATCCTCGCCACTAAATAACATGGAATAGTAGTCTGCTAGTTGGTTGAAAAACATTTTATTTCTGTCAGTGAAATACTCCATAATAGTCTGCTCCTTTTTCCATGACTCTCTTCTCGCAGTCGTAACCTCAGCTGGGAAATTGTAACTGTGAGTGCGAGAGCTTTCAGTCTTGATTTTGAGCAGACGTAAATTGGGCTGCGATGGTAAACATCTTCCAATGGAACTGAAGTCCAGCTATCCATCTAAACTGATATTGCACTGGTCTCGTTTCAACGGAACTTTAAAAATTGTTCATACCGAGTGACACATTGCTGGTTAAGCTTCTTCGATTTCTTGTAATTCAGCCAGTTTCTAGAAGATTTAACCTGACCGTAAAGGCTTCATCTGAATCTTCTTTTCAGATGCACTAGAAGGGAAGGAACATCCAGCGGAGTTAAACAGAGAAGGAACCAACGATCTAAAAATGGAAATACCAAGCCTGAAAAAGAGAAAACGAAGGGTGCTGTTTTCCAAGGCTCAAATCTTCGAACTAGAAAGCCGCTTTCGCCAGCAGCGCTACTTATCAGCCCCAGAGCGGGAACAGTTGGCCCGGCTTATAAACCTTTCACCTACACAAGTGAAAATTTGGTTTCAGAACCATCGATACAAATACAAGAAGCAAGTTGGTGATAAAGGACCCTTAGACGAAACACCTTTATATTTCAATCCCAGAATCGTACCAGTGCCTGTTCTGGTACACGAGGGCCGTCCATGTTTCAGACAAACTGTACCTACAAGGCAGGAATATATTAGCAGTTTCTGTTACCCACCGGTGCCACCATTTTGTTCTAACGCGTTGTATAGTAATCCATATTGGGGCTTTTCGTAGATTATAGTAATACTTCTGTAAACACGGTTAGGGTTCGATGTTTTGATGAAGCACTTAATCGCATTCATGTTTGAACTTGTTAAGTTTTGTCTGGGGTGATCTTTATGCTATCATCTTTAGCATATTCAGTTCGTGTTTCATGCGCTCAGCATGGTCTGCCTGAGTCGCCTTGATTTCGCAGACGAGCAGTACAGTGAAAATGTAACCAAGTCAACTAAAGCGCTTGGTTTTAGGAGTTCAGTGAACTCTTCTCTTCAGACCTGAGGTACAAGTTTACTTTACTAAGCTTCTGTGCTGAATTTAGACTCGGCTGTTGAAGGAACTACAAAGTTCATTGGCACTTGTAAGCTATAGTTATGTACAAAAGATTAATCACGTAATATATTTTTACATTGGACATACCATTCCCATATTTTATAACTGATCTACCCACAAGCGTTTTCACCCATGGCGTTCAGAATCAAGCATTCAATGAAATCCCTGGTTGTGGCGAGCCATTATTGCCAGCCCTGCATTGTCTTTGACTCCGTAAGGAAACTATTTTCTGTTAACGCTAAGCTGCTATGTTTGTCTAGAATTTGGCTAACAAATTGTGTGAGATTGCGCCATTTTGTATTCTAGGATCATGAAATGTATATCAAATATTCCCGTTTTTCTGTGCCACACATTTTCGGTTTCTCAAATATTGCTGTTGTTTTCACGTACCGATCGACCGGGAAAGCGAACACCGGAGATAGCATGATATCTTCCAACAAAGAAACTCTTCGCTTTGTTCTCTGTGTTTCTTTGTTAAGACATGTACATTATCTGTCTCTTTAGGATTCGGTCAGTACACAGTCAAGAGTTAAAAACCTGCTGAGCTAAAAATACGTGATGTTATCTGCTACAAAAGCATTACGATCCCTTAAATTTGAGTTAAACCTATCAGGTTTTTGTCAGATTTTAAACTGGATGAAACGCTTCCGATAAGGAGCTTTACCCGCCAATTTGGCGCGATAGTATTCATCCTTTTAGCACGTAAAGAGAACTGTACGTAATGCCAAGGGGCAATTTTTTCATTACGGTGCCTGTCTTTTAAGTTACGATTACTCTTAAGCTGATCGAGTGTTAATCGAACGATGGCCCGCTGAAATATCTTCGTTTTGCTCGCGTACTTCATGCATTTGGCACGAAATACTGAAACGATAAGTCTAAAAGATGTTGCGCTGATATCGAACTACCAAGCGAGTTTGTTGTCCTCTGTTTTGAATAAAAATTGATTAATATCCAGTTAATCTAAGAAATTAAGTCTTTAATGCCAGGCGTTAAACGATTAGGTTTTAAAAAGAGAAATTACAGAATTCCACTGTCACTAAGGCTTGAACTGAATTTATCTGAAAGACTCGCTCAGAAACGTCCGGTCGTCGGAACAAATCAAGGACTAACCCTCTACAAAATTAAGGGCGTTTTCATTGAGCTGAACAACAAATAGAAAACGGCTATTGTGCCTCAAGTTTAGAAGAAGAACTCTACGACGAAAATCAAAAACCTTTTTACGAAAATTTGACGTGTGTAATAAAATTCTACAGAAATGTACACACAGCTTGTCGCGATTTATAATAACAAAGAACGTTTACGAAACTCAGCTGTCTGTTATGTGTCCTCTGTCAGGGTACTGGAGTTCTAACAAAAACAAGACGACAACCTCAAAACTGGCTACAATATTATCTGACATCCTAATAAGAGATCACAAAACAGCAACCGGCAGATCGCATTTTCCTTCTAAGGCCATCGTTGAAAATGAGGAATTGTCTCGTCTAAAAGCCTTTCCATCCATTTATCAACCGTTTCCTTTACATTTAGCAATGAATAGCACAAGTGCTTAGCTCAAACTCTATCGTAAGTGCGGACTCACTAAGTTATTTCAATAACTTGGTTAATTTGAAGTAACCGGACGGCCGTGTAGAAACCTGGGCACACAGAACAGGGTCTGCAATCGACGGAAGAAGTACGAGTAGCCATAGATAATAAAGACGCGAACGGATTTTTACTCTCCGCACTAAATCGCACTGTAATTAAATAATGTCAAGTTTTTTTTTTCCAAGATCTCTAAGTTATTCTATTTTTATTACAAGTCCCATAACTAGTTTTGATATTAGCGCCACTAGTGTTCAACCATTTTCAGGTTTCCTGCAATTAATCAATCGGCCTCAAACATGCGCGCCATATGCTCTTCTTTCTACTTTACCGTTTCACTACTGAACATTTTTTTCCCAAAATGACATTACTGTTCCTTTCTATGATAATATTTCTACCTCATCTGACATGGTTTAAGATTGAAGTTCTCAAATACTGAGAAAATGGCTACATTAAATCAAATATTGTGACAATGTTTGAATTTTGTATTGTAGAACAGTAAACAAGTGTGATAAATCTAACTTGAAATGTGTGTTCGTGACAGGTCTTTTTCGCATTAAAGAAATAAAAACAACCCCACTGCATAATTTTGACTTTTTTTCTTTAATGTTTAAAAGAAACAAAGCCTGAAACAGAATGAAAAGATATTACGTACTCAATACGAATTAAATAATCCAAATTTTCATTGGTCAATTGCGCTACGTTATCTTTTCAAATCTTTTGATTCTGCTTGAGTGTTCATTCACAGAAAAAAAAAGATTTTTTTTGTAAATATTGGGAGGTTTGACCCATACAAATAAAGTGTCACGATATTAGCCAAGGATACTCTCGGCTCTGCTGAGCTGTTGGCCTCGCGACAGGCGAGTGTCCAAGCCAAAACATGTTGACAAACTTAGTGGCGGAATGGAGGAACAATATCCAATTCATAGATGACGATAAAATTAAATGCCAGGCTTGTGACGTAACCTTTCCTCTCTTACTTTTTACCACACACGGCCTGTCCGCGTAGCGAATAACATGAAAAACACTTCCCGTCAAATGTTCGCAACAGGAAGGCGTAATAATTTGTTGGCAAAATTGGCGTCCGGGCCGACCACGCTTACGTAGAAAGTTTACTGGTGTTTTTTGCATGTGTTGCAAACCGCACGGAAACCTTTTGGTGATGAATTTTGGAAATTATCATTACTGATATGTCAGTCAGCGGCCTTTTAGCGGGAATGATTTGAAAAGTTGAGAACGAGCAAAAAGGGCTTTGCTTTGAGAGAGTGACTGCGAAACACAGTGTCGAGTCCGCGTGATTGTTCCGTGGTACTTGAAATGTGAAGTATTATATTACTGGTTTATTGGGACGTCCATGGCCTGGTAATAATGCCAAGCTTTTATTGACGGATCCTGCACTGTGAGGCTGCTTCAGTTCAAGGTGGTGCGAGAGAAAGAGACATTTAGGACTTTTCATTTAGGACATTTAGGATACGACTCCTGCAAAAACCTCGAAGATTTCCATTAAAAGACATTAAAAACTGCACTCTGCATTGTACAAAGAAAAGTAATCAGCCGGAGCACGTTACTTTGCATTAAGCTGTTGTTACCTTAGTGATAAGAAAAAAGGTCTTAGGGCCCTGGGTGCTGTGTTCAGCCAGGCATGCGCAGCTATTACAGTTTCCATATTCGTTCCCTTACAGATTAGTTAACATGCAAGAAGATTTTAAAAAGGTGTGACCTGCATGATATTTGTTTCATTTGCTTGTCTGTTTTCTCGCCTCTTTATGTGAATCTGGGATCAGAATCTTTTACAAATTGACCTCATAAATAAAAAATGTTAGGAAAACGGCCCGTGCTTCCGCACCTCAGTTTAACTCGATAAAAGTGATCGCCAGAGCGACAGTGAACTTAAACTACATACTGTTTTCTTACTCCGCACTACTTCAGAATTAGCTTATAACTTAAATATTTCTATATTAAGTCATGCTCTCAAGTAGGTGAAGCAATAATATTCATCTTCACTAAAGTTATTTTTCTTTTTAGTTTACAGAACTCAATAAGTCACTGTTCTTTGGTTGATCCAAACTCCACCTCATACTGAAATGATTTTTAACTTACTCCACTCTTAATCTCGTTTTGTATTGCAAACTTTTGTTCCTTGAATCAACTGTACCATCTTTATTTTCTTGTACATAGGTTATGCAGTTGAATAAACTTTGACGTTACTCGAATATTAAATACCAAATATGCAAAGCATCCTATTTGTCTTTCATCGCGGTGTGAAAAAGAGTATCAAGAAACAGAACTGTTCAGAAAATTCTAGCTGCAGCGTGCTTAGTTAACAGTCTTGTTTTTGGCAATGTTATGCCGGTGCAGACACGTTCTCCACATATGTATGGTCCGTACGTGCTGTAAAGCTTAATCATAAGTTTAGAGGCTTGACGGGCAAGTCCCGATAAGTTATATTTGCACTCTAACCCTTGTACGACCACACTGTCAAGACAATCATCTAAGAAACGAAGAAGGAAAGTAAAGAATTGAACATCGGAAATTAACTACAATTGCACCTGATAAGGGAATTGTACAACAGCTCTCTGACTATTGCTAAATACTGAGAAACACCATATGATTTTCATCCTAGAGCAATCCTTCAAGTCGTATTGCATGACTCTGTATTGTGACATTTAAACAATAAGTAATAGGATTTGGAAAGATTTCTTTTGGCTTCTGTGAGTTTGTCACCGTATCACGAACTAACGTCTACAGAAGGCACAAATGTGACATGTGCCAAAAACAGTCAGACCCGGAACAAATTCTTGCACGTAAGTGGCAAGTTGAAAACAACATTATATAATTATTGTGCTGAACCTAATGCCGGTTGTTAAAGCACACATTGACGGGTTTCAGTGGCAACATCGTATGTAGACCTTTTAAAACATGAGTTATGAAGAGGCTGATCAGTCAAATAAGATACTTGCAATCGATACTGTGTTATTCGCCGACTTTGTACTGTAACACCAAACTCTGATGCTACGTTTTGAGGTATAGACATAAAAGTGAATTAATTCATCCTTGTTGTATTGTCATGATTTTTCTGCGGAGCCACGCTTCGAAGTGGTTACCAAGGTGTCATTAAAACTGAGAGAATAACGAAACGCTTAAAAAGGGAATGTTGTGTAAGAGATTTCAGTAATCAATACCTTTCAGAGTGGCATCGCTAGGGCAAGGTAAAAGGCTAGCTAATCTGCCTCATCTCCCTCTCCCCTCCCCCCAGATACCAAGGCCAGAGTCAAAGCTTGAGTCGAACAATGCATTTCCGCCTTAAAACCCTATTTATCCCATTATTAAACAGACTTGATCTATGTCTTGTATCTTTTAGCCTTTCAATCAAAGTCAAAGCTTGAATAATACAACCTGGTTTCAAATTTTGGCCCTTCAAAATTCTGATCTTTTAATCACGGAATGTGCTTTTAAACGATATATCTCTTCACTACGTCTTGCGCATGTGGATGCCTTCTCGATAGCGTCAGAAAAAATGGTGACATAGCACAAATTTGTCTACTGATGGTCATTGCTTTGGCAGTGCGTTTTATTCGATCATTTGAATAAAACCTCAACTCATAATCATAAGGACCCGCTTGTCCTTTTCCAAATAATTTGTTCCAAAGTAAAAAAAAAATGTTTTGACGTCGTATTGATAACGAATGGTAAATGCATAAGTCACAATAGTATGAATTATTATCGGCTGGTATCATACCACAAGATTATAAAATAACTGAAACTGTTCAATACCTCTAACAGAAACGAAAATAGGAACATTTTATACAGAGTTGTGGAACACAAGGTTAGTGCTAAAGCCTTCGAAGGTGTGTACACTTGGAAAATGTAAAATTACTGAAGGAGGTCCAAAAGTGGTTTAATTTAGAAGCCATCACCAAGGGCTCCTGTTTAATTTTATACGTTTCAGTATTCAAATTTGAGATTTGTATGATCTTTAAAGTTTCATTCTTAACTCGATTTCATGATACAAATACTAGATGTGTTCTATGTTTTTAGGAAAGGTTTAATAAAATGCTGTTGGATATATATAATTTCCAAATCTTCCATATTTACACTGACGCGTACCAAGGCTGAACCTCTGATTTGGTTCTCTACATTGATAGAAAGTGACCAGTGGAGACATGGGTCCAAATGACGACCAGGGCACAAAGGCCGACGGGAATGAATTAATTGTGTCCCTTGGTTCGTAATACGGGCACGGTTGTAAACATGGAACTTCTGTGGGGTGATAATGACCCCCGCATGGGGCCTTTATTTCGTCGTCGCTCTGTGCACCTTGTTTCATCTGCTGACGACTTTTGTATCGGTGATTTTGGAACCAAATCTTCACTTGTGAAGGCGTCAAGTTTATCATTCTCGCAAGATGTTCTCTTTCAGTAGCAGAGAGATACTTCTGAAAACGGAATCTGTTCTCGAGTTGATATACCTGGGTTTTGGTGAAGAGGACCCGCCGTTTCTGTTTGCTTGCTCTTTTTGTTTCCGCGATTCCCTTTTCGTTTACATCACTTTCGTTTGCTTTCTTAGGTGAGTTTTCTGAAATACATTTAATGACAAACAGTTGGTAAATTTCTTATGTTAAACTACACTGTTATAAAAGCAACTTATATTTAGCAGAATTCTTTATTAACTTTAGGCCATCAATTCAATATCAGGGTTTGACAGCAATTAAGTCCACAACTCACCCACGCATTCCCTGCCAGTATCCCAGGGCAAATGAAGAGTCAATACCTACCCCGACTATGACAAACTAATAAAACAGTGCCTTACTATTGGTACTAGATTTGTTGTACTATGTAGTGTGGTCCTTACGCTTTCACTTCTGTATCAAACCATGAAGTGTGACCATTCTTAGGATAGTTACTGAACGATACTGAACTGTGGTACTGTTCAGTTGTTTTACTGTACAATGTGATTCTATCTTTTTCATCTGTGGATTAAACCATTCAGTATGGCCATCTTTGGAAAGCTACTAAACAGTACTGTACTGTGGTACTGTTTGTTTTATAATGCAGTGTGGTTCTTACGTTTCCACCTCTGCATCAAACCATGCAGTGTGACCATTATTTGGAAATTAAAGCTACTGAACAGTTCTGTACTGTGGTACTGTTTGTTTTACTGAACAGTATGGTTCTAACCCCAGTTTTCATCTGCGGATCAAACCATGCAGTTTGACCATTCTGTGGAAAGCTATTGAACAGTACTGTACTGTGGTTCTGTTTCTTTTACTCATGATAGCGTGTGATTCCAATGTTTTCACCTATGAAACAAGTCATGCAACATGACCCATTTTTGCGGCGAAAACTGCTGAAAAGTACTGTATTGTGGTGTTGTTTGTTTTAATATACAGTGTGGTTACTTGAAAGTTTCATCTGTAGATCAAACCATGCAGTGTATAGCCACTTAACAATACTATACAGGTTATACAGTGTGGTTCTAATTTTTCCATCTGTGGATCAAACCATACAGTGTGGCCCGGCATTCTTTGTAAAGCTACTGAACAGTACTGTACTGTGGTACTCGGTTTGTTTTACTACACAGTGTGGTTCTACCTTTTTCATCTGTGAATCAAACCATGTGCAGTGTGACCATCCTTTAGAAAGCTACTGAACAGTACTGTATTGTGGTACTCGGTTTGTTTTACTACACAGTGTGGTTCTACCTTTTTCATCTGTGAATCAAACCATGCAGTGTGACCATCCTTTAGAAAGCTACTGAACAGTACTGTACTGTGGTACTGTTTGTTTTACTACACAGTGTGGTTCTACCTTTTTCATCTGTGAATCAAACCATGCAGTGTGACCATCGTTTAGAAAGCTACTGAACAGTACTGTACTGTGGTACTGTTTGTTTTACTATAACGTGTGGCCCCAACCTTTTTCATCTGTGGATCAAGCCATGCACTGTGGTCATTTCTTGGAAGGTTATACTAAACAGTAATGTACTGTGGTTTTGTTTTTTTCTAACCTTTTCCATCTAAATAGTATGACTATCGAAATTCATTTTCTTTAAGCTGTCTAGAAATGTATAGTTCGTGCTCATCTATTTGAAAATTTCAAGTTTAAACCACATGAAGCTCTCTCCTCAGCTCTTGAACTATGAACAACAAATTCTCAAGAGATGTTTTTTAGGGCGAGACATTTCTTTTGAAATTTTCTCTTGATGTTGTTCATCAATGATTCAGTCTCAGTGTAGAAACGTAGTTATTCAAAAGCTTTCAAGCCGACGGACATTAGATTCATACAGTAAAAAAACTTCAATATTTCTTTTACATCCAGTCCCTCGATAACTCGTCTTTGAAGTATGACAGGATGTCTCGTAGTTCAGGTAAGATGGGTTTAAAGTCACAGTTGTAGAAGACGGTTTGTCTCACGGGTGATATCCACGTGATACTCCTCCACAACTTTCATTATGCCTCAAGCAAGATTTCATGTTCGCCGAACGGAAGAACAACCATGTCTTATTGCTTTTTTTCATGCCTATTTCTAAGTCGTTACAAACACAGCGATTCTAAACATTACGTTTTTTCTGTAGATTTAGTAGTTTTCCCATATCGGACGTTTTGGAGAATTAGCTTGATTAGATGAGTTAAGCCAAATCCCCTTGTGAAGAAACCTCATCAACTGTAAAAGTTCAATGTTCGCTGATAATTCTGCTGTAAGAGTGATATTTTTAAAAAATGCTTTCCACGTTCAGACGACATGGCGCCGAAGATGTCACCCTAATCTGCAAAAATGAATGCCTCATTTGAATTTTACGATCGATTTTCAACTACAATCACGAATAAATTTACAATTGAGAAGGAAAAAAACGTCCTGCCCGACACGCAGTTTGTTTTACGTGATATTTAAAAATCGCTGGCATAACTTGCTGAACAGATTTAAAGGCTGCTGTATGAACTAATGAACTTTGTCAAGTGAGCACTTCTTGGACTGTATGAAATGTCAAATCTTTCCGGCGTTGCTGTTAAGAAGTTCAAGTATGGCTCTGCTATGATCGGTAAATATTATACCGTACTCAACAAGCACAACTGGTCAATACTTCAGCTTGCTTATTTTGATCAGTCGATTCAGTTTGATAAAGAAGCCAACGAGGACAAGAGATTTTTAATTTCAAGCAATGCGTCCTGATCAAGGATTTTACGATAAAATCATGAGTCGGAATTGTTTCTTTCCCCAGCTCATTACGCACGTTCACATTTGCAGGCATTCCAAAAGCTCTTGAAAAGTTCTTACATAACGCTCTTTATTTACCAATGTAAACCCAATCTAAAGCCAAACCAAGAATAACCGATTAAAATCGGCCACGACTATAATGTTTTGGATTTGAAATCTGACGTTACATCAACGAAAACTACAGCGGCAAAACCTTTTTTCTGTTCGCAAAGATGACGTATTGGAGAAGTCTGCAACACCCAACAGGAGTCAACGTGGCTGGAAGATGGAACATGTCAATTGCAGAGATAAAAAGCATTGCTTCAGCCAAAAAACAAGATAATATAACAATATAGTATAATAACGGTTATTTCTAAAATGTTTCCGCATCATCAAAAAACTTCCTGATGGAGAAGTAAAAGGAACTTGTCCGGCTAGAAGTAGTATCGATAATCTGTGTTTCGATGTAAAATATTGTTTCCTTTGGATTGTTATCTTACTCTTCCCTGAATCAACTTGTCATCTATGCTCAAACACAAAAGGTCACTGAACCGTTTTGTTGATTCAAAACTGGTTAAGAAGATCTCAAATTCGAACGTTTGCAGTTTTTACGCACTTGCGCGGACGTTAACAGGAAAATATTTACATTTCGTACGTCACAAAAAACGGTTCAAGTGTAGACTGACACAATAAATCTAACTCAATTTGGTTGGCGCTTCTTCTGACCGGTGTTTTATTAAGTCCACGATCCAGAACCTCTCATAATGGGAAATTTTTCAAGCTGGCTGTGGAATACGAGCATCCTCAGTGAACGGAAGTTAGGCGCATTTTGAAGCATTCGTTGCCCCGTTTGTTTGTGATTTCATTTGGTACCATACAACGAAAAACCTTCCAAGAACAGGCGTTCTTCCTCAGACTACGTTCGAAATGCAAAAAGCAACTTCAAAGCAAATAGAAGTCTAATAGGAAATCTCAAACGTTGACGACTGGAAAATGATTTAGTTCAATGCGAATGGAGATGTGGAAACAATTATTATCTAGAAAGGTGAAGAATAAACAATCATAAAGAAAGGTGTAGAACATAGAATCATGAAGGGGTGGAATAAATGAACGTTTATAAATGTTTAGAACATTCGATCATGCGGATTGAAGAGACAAACTGTTACTGACCTGTCCGTTTCATGTTGTTTTTGATTTCATAATTACACACGGGTTTCGCTGTCGAATGGTTCAAATCGGGCGTGGAGAGCCTTTCTCCACAAATGGCGAGTTTTCTGTCGCCGTCTTCACTCCGGTTGTCAGGACTGAGGATGTCCTCGATGGAGAATGAAATGTTCTGCCTTGAGGCAATCTGACTCATTGTGTTCCTGTGACCTGCGTTGCGTTTGAACCGTGAACCTCTACAGCTTTCAAATTTCAGCGTCAGATGCGTGTGGCAAAACACCGGAAACTGGGGCGGGACTCGATCGAGTGGAAGGCGAGTTAACACTACACAGACTAGGTTCTGATTGGCTAAACACTCAGGTGCTGATCTGTGAGAGCTAAAAAATAATTTGGATAAGTGCAATACTTTACAAAACAAACAAAAGCAAAATTGATTTTTTTAAGACGGAAATGCCAGAGTAGCGCCTGAGTGATGAGTGCTAAGACACTCGCTTGGGTATGAAACAAACTGACATTTACCAAACTATCTGCTTGAGTTTTTAATGCCACTCAGTCAAGCGTTGGTGCTCTAAATCTTGCTAAATACAAAGAGTTTGGAACAGTTTATGAAGGTTAATGAACTTTTTGCTCGAGATCTAAACAGTAGTGGTTTTGAGTCATAATAGAAATGCCCGTAACATCCTTCTTTCTTTATAAACTTGGCTTCCCCTTATCGGACTTGAGCTGTCAAAATTGATAAACAAACGATGGATGGTTAATGGAGTTAGGCACGTATTCAATGGAAGTCGTTTGTACTCAATAGAAACTGATAAGAGAAGAGGATTAACCAACAGGGACAAACGGAAGAATTTGTCAAGTCCTAAGTCTCAACATACACTTTCCAGGCACTAAACAAGCATGAACACACCGGGATCAAAATTGGCTGAAGCTACAAGTTGAAAGTAAATACTAAGCCGCTGTTAATGTCAGTGAATGTTACTGATCAGAGAAAGGACGCGAGATGTGCATAGTATGTGACTGCATATTCACAGAGTAAGTCTAGTGTTTTCCATGCAGTTCGTTTAATTAGATACGTGCCTGGTTTGTCCAATTGTCACGTCGCACAGATTCATTGTTACGTGATAAGCAACCCCACGCACTTCAACAATCAAAAGGCCAAAAAACTGATTCAGACAAATAGGAGCTGAACTCTACAAACTGAATACTGAATACCATAGCACCATAGAATGGATCAAATGAGACACTGTCTGGTTTCCATCTAATCTCCACTACCAAGCAAAACTGAGCTGTAATAACATCTGCGCCATGATTGAAACCTGCTTTTGACGAGAAAGACAATTTGGGGACTGCGAGGTCAAACAGCCTTTCGGGTTAAGTCGGTTAATCCAAAACAAGAACTATTAAACACTATAATCTGTGAGTCGTTTGTTTCTTGTTCGTGTTTTGTGTTGTGTTAATCTTCCGTCCCACTCGGCTGCTTTCAACTCGGTGTGAAGTTGAGTGAAAACTGGGGTGTACCTAGGGGGGTCATAGGCTGCCCGTGGCCACCCCCTCCATTTGTGAGATTGAATTGTTTTATGTCCCTAGAATTCAGGTGTCGAAAACACGCGAATCCGAAGAATCAGCATGCAATAAATCTTTTCCAGTGCCAGATAGTTACATTTAGTAAAACACGGCGTGGATGTCGATATGCCAATCAGGTGAGTACCCAGGGTGTAATACAGTGTGACCCCCCCTTGAAAAATCCTAGCTATGCCCTTGTGAAAACAGCTTTTCCTGCTAATCGATTTTTAAATGGTATATTTTAAGAAAACCTTCAGGGTTGAACAAGGCACTAAAAAAAGAAGTGTGAATACTTTATCACTAAATGCAATTGATATCAGTTGTATTAAGCAAACATGACCTCAGGAACTCAAAACTGGAGAAACGATAAAGCAAACTTACATTTTTAATTTTTTTTTAAGTTATTTGACCGTGCGTGTGTTATGCATTGTCGGTTGTACCGGACATTGTGGCCGGCGCTACTAATCTCGCAGTCTGTAACAAAGCGATAATTCTTTAGCAGCTGTCAATTTTGATGGAACTCAGGGTACAAAAGCTTTTAGTTGGCTGTGGTATTGAGTTTGTTTAATAGCAGCACGTAACAGTCGCTAAATTCTTGTTTTACGAATGTTTTAACTTATTTTTGCAGGCAACGTTCGCAAGTTTAAAGCATCTGATAACATTTGGAGAAATGAATGTGATAGCGAAGGAGTGTTCAGTACACCCTGAGTGACAGATAGAGCTGAATGAGGTGTGGCTGAGCAAGGCGCGTCTGTTGGTAAAATTTGTCTGTTGTTGCTGTTTTCAGTTCTGCTCAGTGCCAAACAATTCAACACTATGTGACAACGAAGCAGACACATAATCAACTGTTCTTCCTTTTCACCATTTAAACGGTGTTGCAAAAGGACTAGTTCCATGTTAAAAGCTTCATTTGAAAGAAAACAATACAATCAGTTCAATAGTTTCCCAAAGAACGTTTACACTGTCTAGGTACACAGATGACAAGTTTTAAAAAGCGACGCTGCATATTAAACCATTGCTCTGCGGTTTTTCAAAGAATTGTCACACCGCATGGTTTGATCCATACATGAAAAAGTTAACACCACACTGCGTGGTTTGATCCATACATGAAAAAGTTAACACCACACTGCGTGGTTTGATCCATACATGAAAAAGTTAACACCACACTGCGTGGTTTGATCCATACATGAAAAAGTTAACACCACACTGCGTGGTTTGATCCATACATGAAAAAGTTAACACCACACTGCGTGGTTTGATCCATACATGAAAAAGTTAACACCACACTGCGTGGTTTTATCCATACATGAAAAAGTTAACACCACACTGCACGGTTTGATCAATCAGGATGAGAAAATTAAAACCAAACTGTACTTTTGTAATTTATTTATTTATTGTCGATAACGTGGGGAGTGTTCACCCAATCACCCGAGCCAGGGGCTCATGTAAGAAACGCTCAACATATAAATTACAACTGTAACTACAAGGGCCTAACCCGGCACAACATCGAGTACTACTCTTTGCGAACAATGTGTGAATTCTTTAACGTCCCACGAAGTTATTATGAATAAGGATTGTGAGACGGGACCTACTGTTTATTGTCCTTATCCGAGAAGACTAGAAAATCAGTCTAACCATTTACACTGAGGTGTCATTGCACAGGCAGCACTTTCTCCTGAGTGATGGTTCGGACAAGGTTTGAACCAACGACCTCCCGCACGATACTCCTGTGCTCTACCTACTGAGATCACCGGTCGCGGTGAGCAAATCGGTCGGCGTATAGTAAAACACACAATACTACAGTATTGGTAGCTTTTCAAAGAATGGTCACACTCAGTGCATGGTTTGATACACAGATGAAAATGCTAGATCCACGCTGTATAGTAACTGAAAACAAACAGTACCACAGTACAGTACTGTTCAGTAGCTTTCCAACTGACTGAATGGTCACACAGATGAAAAAGTTCAGAGACTGATGCTATTTGTCTGATAAACTCACTCAAAAACTGTGGTTCAATACAGTAGGGTGTTCATTTTAACCCATGAAGTATTACTGTGGTATGACTACTTTTGAAGCCACTGAGCAGTTCTGTGCTGTAGTACTATACTTTTTTACCATACAGTGTGGCTCTACTATTTTTATCTGTGGGACAAACTGTGCAATGGGACCTTCGAATTCTTTAGAAAGCTACTGAACAGTACTGTGATACAGGCTGTTTTACCACACAATATGTTTCTAGAAAGTTTATCTGTAAATCAAACCATGCAGACTGGCCCTTCTTTGGAAAGCTTCTCGACGATACGGTATACTGTGGTACTTTTGGTTTTACAACACAGTGTGGTTCTATAAACCTTTTAATCCATGGAGCAAAGCATGTAATGTGACCTTTCTTTGGAAAGCTACTGAACAGTTATGTACTGAGGTACAGTGTCTGATTTACTCTGCAGCGTTGTTTAAACTTTCTCCTCTGTGTAGTTAGAATCATTCAGTGTAACTGAACAATTTTAGGGAAAGATACTGGTAATGTTCAGTGGTTCTCTTTATTTCACTATGCAGTATGTCTCAAACGTTTTAGCTTATGGGGTGCCATTACCGCCAAAATTATTGTTTTATTATTAATAAAAAATAATTCCAAACAATAATAAACTGGTGCCTAATAATAAAACATTGTGCCTAATAATAATAAACTGGTGCCTAATAATAAAACATTGTGCCTAATAATAATAAACTGGTGCCTAATAATAAAACATTGTGCCTAATAATAATTAGCTGGTGCCTAATAATAAAACATTGTGCCTAATAATAATAAAACAATAATTTTGGCGGAACTGGCACCCCATATTAGCTGTGGATCGATCAATTGAGCCATGCAATGTGTCCATTCACTGAGGTGGAAGTTACAGTGACGTTTAGGGTAATGTTTAGTTAATCATTAAACGATACCCTACACACTACACTAGTTGTTCACTACACTTAACACTTATTCCACGAAATCGAGTCATACAGTTGTCTATAGTTCATGTACGACTCGATTTCGTGGAATAATTGTTTTATTATATCTCTAAGCCTTTGTTTGTCAGGAGAAATTGGAACTAATTTGCACGACAAGAATTGACTCTGTTGTTGTAAACAGAACCATGTTGCTATCGAGCCGACATGTTGTCGAGCCGATGTGCAAAAAAGTTTCAAACATGATTCCGGCTCGTTCTTAAACATCTCTTAAATGTACTTGTCAAATTTTTTCGAGTTAGCAAACCAGTCTGAGAATCAAAAGTGGAAAAGTGGGCAGAAGTAAAAAAAACTGAGTTTACGGGCCCCTCGGATGTTTCAAAATGGCGGCTGTTGGTAAGAGTTTCACTTTAGTTCGTAATAAACAATTAAATTCGTGTCAGCTCGTTATATAATTTGCTCACTTACCGTCGAATAATTTCATCCCATATTTATTTGCTTCTGGAGTATTTTTCGGTATATTTTTTTAAGCAAGACTAATTCAAGATATCTTCCCTCTAATAGCCTGTGAGTGGGGAACTAATCAGAGTGCGCGTTTGCTTATATCCAGGGGTTGTGGATATAATAATACAGAATACACTACACTATTGATCACTACACTACACAATACACAACACTGTTGTTTACTACACTAGACAATACACGACACTGTTGTTTACTACACTACACAATACACTACGCTGTTGTTCACACTACACAATACACTACACTGTTGTTCACTAGTACTACACTACACAATACACTACACTGATGTTCAGTACACTACACAATACACTACACCGTTGTTCACTACACTACACAATACACAACACTGTTGTTCACACTACACAATACACAACACTGTTGTTCACACTACACAATACACAACACTGTTGTTCACTTTACTACACAATACACAACACTCTTTTTCAATACACTACACAATACAGTACACTGTTGTTCACTACACCACAGAAAACACTACAGTAGTTGTTCACTACACTACACAATACACTACACTGTTGTTCACGACACTAGACAATACACTACACTATTTGTTCACTACACTACACAATACACTACACTGTTGTTCAGTACACTACACAATACACTACACCGTTGTTCACTACACTACACAATACACTACACTGTTGTTCAGTACACTACACAATACACTACACTGTTTTTCAGTACACTACACAATACACTACACCGTTGTTCACTACACTACACAATACACTACACTGTTGTTCTCTTCACTACACAATACACATTACAGTCGAGTTAAAAATGCGTTCAAAATTTACTTCTCTAAAATGATGCAAACATTGCACCAACTGGAAAGTTCTATTTTAAATTCTGCTGGAAATGTCGCTAGAAGTATAAGAACCAAAGACAGTTATAAACGTTTTAACACAAACACTCAACCCAGTTTAACTTCAACAATCATTGTGAATTTAATGGTGTCTGCTAGTGCTGGCAACACACTGCTCAATAGTAAACATTTTACAAAGAAGAAACCACTATGAAATGCAGGTTGCTCTTTGTTTAAAAAAAATGCCTTTGAGACGTGTCCCCCTTCCGAATGGCGTAAACAAAAATCCTGCAGAGGATAATCTCCCCCAAAAAATTATTTATCGTTGCTTTTCGATTGAAAAAAAAATATCTGCCTTGTTAGTCAGTTGGGAAAAAAAGTTCTTGCCACCGAGAAATCTTCCTAACCTTCCATCAAAAGTCAAATGGTTCGCCCTTTAGGCTTTTTTAAACTAACTTTGAATAAAAACAGAAAACGTTTCTCTTTTCTATGGGTTTACCGGCACAATAACCCACAGGTTTTCGACCAATCAGCGCGCGCGTAGTATCAGAGTTATTTTATTACATAAGAGTGAGTGATAGCGACTCAGTGGATATTGAGAACTAAGAACCAAGAGAAAGCAAAAGTTCTCTACAAACTGAGAGTGTTGCATCAATCTTTAGTATCTTTTCCTTTCATCAGTGTCATCCTCAAGCACCAGGGAAAGATAAATTACACATGGCAGTGGTGAAAGATGCTCTACCGGCTATCCTCCCGAGTTTGACCAAGATCATACACAGTTCACTTTTGACATCTGTATTTCCCTCACCGTGAAAAGATTCTGAAATTGTTCCAATTCTAAAGGATGGTGGAGATCCGGAAGTAGCCAACGGGAATAGACCTGTGTCGTTGCTACCTGCCCTACCTAAGATATGTGAACGAGTAGCCTTAAATCAATTTACCGAATATGCAATAAGGAGAAACTGTCTCAGTGGGCACCAAAGTGGGAATAAGAAAGGACATTCGACAGAGACACTCAATATTTTGATGTCAGATCTAGCCTTGGAGGCAATGGACCGCAAGCAAGTCACTGCCTTGGTGTTATTAGATCTTTCCAAGGCATTTGACAGCATTGATCACATGTCCTTGTTAAAGAAGTTACGTTCAATGGGTACCTCTAAAGAAGCAATAGAATGGCTTAGAAGCTACTTGACCGGAAGAAAGCAGTCGGTGAGAATCGGTTGCGAAATATCTGAACCCCGCCTAGTCTCGTACGGTGTGCCACAAGGATCAATTTTGGGCCCAGCATTGTTTAATATCTATATCAACAATCTAACATCTGTACCTAAGGTAGGGTCGCCAGAGTGCTATGTTGATGACTCTCAGTTATACCTCTCATTTCCTGTACGCAGCTCAGCTGACAGAAGATTTTAGGAACATAGCCACATGGTGTTGTAAAAACAGTCTACTCATTAACCCGGACAAAACAAAATTTCTGGTTCTGGGGACTCCGCAGTTGCTGATGAAGATTCCAGATGATCTAAGCATTACACTACTCAGCAAAGTGATTACATCATCCAAGTCTGCGAAAAACCTGGGGGTTACCATGGACTGTAATTTAACGTACGACGAACATATAACTCAATTAACTTCGAAATGCATAGGTAGCCTATGTTAAATAAATCGCGTAAAATACCTGTTTGATAGGCGTACGTTGATCACTATAATCAATTCTCTCGTATTCAGTAAATTATTGTATTGTTCATCAGTATGGGCTAATACTACCAATAAAAATATCGAGCTATTACAGATAGTGCAAAATTTTGCAGCCCGGATAGTTTCTGGAACGAGGAAATTTGATCATGTTACACCTATTCTTAAGCAGTTACAGTGGCTGCCAATTGTTAAACAACTTGAGGTTAGGGATGCTACCATGATATTTAAATGTTTAAATGGACTCGCACCTCCATATCTTTGTCAGAAGTTTAAAACCAGATCGGAAGTGCACAACTGCAACACTAGGAATAAGGACCGCCTACATATACCACTCGACAGGACGGCTGCAGGTCAGCGCGCGTTTACCTTCAGAGGCCAAAGGCTGTGGAATAGTCTCCCAGACGAGTTTAAGTCTATCACTAATTTAGATGCATTTAAGGCTGAAATAAAACAGCATTTTTAAGGGTACTTTTGAATAATTAAGTTTTAGATATTTGACATTGTAAATTAAGCTGAAAAGCCTTTTTGAGGAGATTAATAAAGTTATTATTATTATTATTATTATTATTATTATTATTATTTTCTTGGCTTTCCTGGTCAAATGTATTCAAATGTATTGGAATGTATTCAGTTTTTGTATTTTTATGTGAAGAACTCTTAAATTTGATTAGAACTGTAATTTCTTAACGTGGCGCCGAAAGAGAACAGTAAGTTATATTAAAGGCTTTACGACTTCGGAAAGGGATCAGACCCTAAATTAATTTTAAGATAAAGAATAGGAAGTTTTTTTACGGGAAATAAAGTCTTGACAACTGGTTACGATTTTGGCTCAGCGGCATCTGATTTGGCCCAAGCTACCGGCAAGTATAAGAGATGTTTTGGAGCTAAGTCAAACCACGGTTATATGTTTTAGCTGTGGGTCTCGCTAAACAACCACATCCGGTTAGTGTCTGTTATGAACAAAGACAAACCAATACTGCTTCAGAGAGGGCAGATTTCTCAGCATGGTAAAACAAAGCAACTTTTTCTATAACCTCTGTTGATGCAACACAATAGTTTGTTAAGTATCGTTCTGAACTTAAGTTGACGGTAAATTCTCGAAAGCGTTTTTGAAAAAAAATTCTTTCGTGAGAGGACATTTTGCTCTCAAGAGTTTAGACATTAGGGAAGTAAGGATTATCCCGGAAAGGTCACTTCCTTCAAACCTGTTTGTGAATTTGACGGGGTAAGCGCACGAAAGCGACTTGACCTTTCATTCTGTGTTGTCATATTTTTAAAAGCCACTCAGCAGTACTTGCATGCGATTGTGTTCTTACTACTCTTTTCGATTTTAACGTTACTGTATATGGACTGAACCACAAACACTACAAGACCATTCTTTTGAAAGATACTGAGCTCAGATTTTCTTGTTTCTCGGCAATACTTCATATGTATTCGGGTGAATTTCTTACTGAAATTCAGTATCTTTACATTCTTGATACTGAGGTTAAGGGTTACACTGAATAACTCAATCCTGAGACAATGGTAACACTGTCGCACCTTGCAGCAAACAAAGGGGTATCACTCCTTTTGATAAAATTAACAAAGAAGAACCAACTTTAACAACAGAAAAAAATATCTCAATATTTAAACAGACTCATATCAACATCAAAGCTGAACAAAGCTATCCTCAGCTTTGAAAGAATTTCTTTGTATCGGAGATTCGTAACCAAAAATCTGACTTTTAAAATCGTGAACTCTGCAGGAATATTTAGAAACAAAAATGGACATTTTTGTCTCATGATATTATCACACTAGCATTTTAATTTTTTCTTAGTACATTACAAGATTTATATTCCAAACGACCTTCGAATATTTAGGATACTCTTTGTAAATGTAATTTATAAAGGGTTCTAAGTGTGCACATTCAATGTTCTCTGGATCCTAAACACTCAATGTAACAACTTCTGTTTTGTCCTTTTTAAGATACTATTTTGCCGTAATAGCTCAAGGCCATTACTTCACAGTAAGATCCATTGTTTAGAGAAGTCGTTTTGGTTTTGTTTTTGTTCAGTCCTAATAATTCATTACATCTGAACTGAAATTCTCTACCAAAAGGGCATACAAACTTTCTTTTGAGACAAGAGCCTAAAATGACGAAACACAAAGAAGAAAAACAATATTTTTACAGCTTTATGTCTGGTGATAAGATTCCTAATATTTAGAGCGCTTGGTGTTTATCAAAGGAAATCTGCATTTCGTGAGGTGTTTACTTAAGCATATAGGTGGGCAGAAAAAGATTTCCGATGCTCAAACAACCGTAGCTTTGTGGATATTTGATCTCAAAGACAAGCAAACGAAAACAGTTGAATTTAACGAAATATAAGCTCGTGAGATTTACACGCAGTGTGTAGGAATGACCGAACTGACGAAAATGGTATTTAAAACCTTGATGACATGCATAATAGGGGATTAGAACATTTTCTTTATGGATACAACACATTTTGAACCTGATAGGCATTTTTACCCCTTAACTTGTAATAGCACTAACGTCACGTGACGTAACTGTCATTTAATTGTGAGTCTCCACCCTCGATGTATCGTGCGAGAGTTGATCTCGTGGAAAATCTTAGCTAGAAGTGAGGTACTCACAAATAATGAGTACGAAGCGTTAGTTTGAATACTCTTTAATAAAGATCGTCTGTATCACAATACAAACCATTATTCAATAGGAGAACTCGACACATTTTTGCAAAATGAAGTAGTAATGTTATACCCTTGACTAATCTTGAAAAAAAAACCTTGCAGTATGGGACCCTAGAAGGGGCGAAAAATGTCGTGATTTTGAGTGAGATATTAAGCTTTTATTGAGCCATATTCAGTTTTGGTTTGAAATGAAACATCGCTTCTAACTAAAACCTTAGTTGGGGTAGAAATGAAAACTCAAAAAAACGAAGAATCACTGCCAACTTAATTTCAAATATTTCTGGTTGCGTCTGACGTCAGTTGTGCAAGAATTATGAACTTCGATAGAGTGATCCAAAAAGACATTTATCTTGAAATCGAGAAATTTAATTGTTGTATTCCTGCATCACCAAGATTGAAAGGAGTCTCCCCCGGTAAAAGTGATTCTAAAAGAAGCTGTTCATGCAATTATTGTCTGTATAATCAGTCATTTTTCCGGCGAAACTAATGATGTCGAAGAAAAGCGGGAGAAGCTAATCATAAAGTTGACATAAATAAGATAACCTTACAACGGAATCCAGGATTAAAAAAGATTGGATTTAATGCTGCAGACGTTAAAATGAAAGTCAACCAATAGTCGATGGTACACATGACGTGACCGCGGAAATTTCTAATTTCCTAAGCATAGTTTCTTTCATTACAAGGAAGGGAGAAGGCGGACATGTAACAAGCTTTCAAAGTAGGCATTTCATATTTTTATCGCATTCACGCAAAATTGAAATTGAATTAATTCAAACTTTGTGCAAACTGCGTTGTTAAGGAAATACGAAAATAAATTTCCGAAATGTCAGTTTGAATTTGTACAAAAAACTAATCCACAGCAGGCAGTCGTTTGCTGACCTTCTTCTGTTTGGTTAGAAGTCATGGACGTATTGTAAGTCTCCAATCACAGAGCACTGTTTAACAAGTTACATTTGAGAATCTACTACAATAGCGAATAGATTTTCCTTCACAGAAATCTACTGTTACACCTGAGACTACATGAATAATGGGAACAAAAGCTTAAGTCAACCACACGCTCTAGTAATCAAATATCTTTGCACAGTAAACGGCGATTTTTAATTAAAGTTAGTGTTATTAAACTATTGTTGGTTACACAAAGCTGCCTCAATAAACATACAGAGACCTTCGTGCCCAACACATCGCTCAATAAGAAAAAAAACGTTCTATTTTCTCGCCAGAAATTGTTCACGAGTTTTGAACCCAATCAAACTGAAATTACGAAGCTTTTTCATCCCATTTGTAATGAAATTAAAATCTCAAGTCGTTTTCGTTAGGAACTGGTTTTGATTCCAAAGTTAGACCGTTTGAACAGCTCTTTCCTATGCACTGTTTAGAAAATAACTTTGAAATGTCACTGTGTTGTGACATAAAATCACACATAATGATGTCGTTCTAATGTCTTATTGACAGCAATAAAAAAAGCGAAAAACTATTCAAAAAAATTCCGTGTCCAATTGTCCAAAGAGAGTCCGTTTTCTTTGAATGAATAGAAATTGCAGCCTCCTTTTTGTTTCGATGATTAAAATTGTCTCTTCTTGATAAATCTTATCCGTCGGAAACATTGAAATTTCCGTTGGGAATTTTCAATTAAATAGTAAGATTTCGCCGCGTTCCAACAAGTAAGTTTTGTTTCAGTGTGTTTCTTTCGTTCGTCAGCGAAAATATCGCAACATAAACGACTTTTATTGATGAGACTTGTTCTGTTTAGCAATAAAGTCATACTGCTCAGCTAATTTCCTTCTTTACATGTAAGAAATCTGAAGTCTAAACAAAAACCCCTTTATTGTTCTCCTCAGTCAATCGAAGTAATCCTTAAACAATCAAAATACGTTCGGCTCTATTGCGATCTTCTGAAAAAGAAAAAGAAGCAACCGAAAAGATAACTAATAATTCAGAACTTAAGAATAAACAAAGGGGCCTCCTTTCAGTTACGTTTATCAAGTACGTTAATACGAATATCTGCAACCACGAAAGAAAAGGAATAAAACTAAATTTTAATGTACATTCCTTCTAATAGTTTTTTTTAATAGAAAACTATTTTTTTTGAAAAGTATTAAACTGGTTTTAGCATTATATGAGGAATATACGTTCCAATATCATAAGTAAAAACTACGATGATTCTTTATTGCCAAATACAACGGTTTCTCGACTTCATTTCGTGGGGCTTAACGCTGCGGTCTTTGAAACACGAAGACCCATTTTTCTTAAAGCCGTACCCTATCCGAAAAAGGAAATCAAAGTATCTAACAAAAAAAGACTAGCTTTTATATAACCAACCTTGCGAGTTTCGCAAAACGTATTCCTTATAAATGAAACACAGATTTTTTTGTTTAAAAGATATAATAAGCACTCTGTAATGTAACCCCCGCTAGAAACTGAGTCTATTTACAAGTTATTGCCTATACTGCTACTAGATAACGCGAGATTTATATATTTTGTAACTTTAGTCAATTACTAACCACAATTTTTTTTAGTTTCAATATTGATGCTTTATGCTCGGGGAAACTGTTTAAATATTTAAACATAAAAGAAATCGGCTCGTTCCAACTAAAACACAACGCACAAGACCGCTGTAGTTTCTTAGATACGGTTTCCTCTGGTTTGTGAATTCATGATGTAGTCTAAATATATCAAGTAGGATTAAAAATTAAACAAGAGTAGTGCTTTTCCTCTTGAGAGCCACAAGACTGTGGAAACACTGTATTCACCGCTTACAATTTGCTACCTGTGTTGTTAGCGCAGAGGTTTGCATACACTGAACTGACGACTCTTTGTTGTGTCCTTACTAATTGTCTTTGTAAAAGAAAGACGTTCTAAGCAACGGTACAGTTGAAAAGATTTCTGCACCAGCGCATCAAGACATCTTTGTTTCGCCAAATTCTCATAAAATCTTATTGATTTTTGATAAACGAGTTGTTAAAGATTTTATTTTACTGTGCTTGTACCAAAGCAGGGTAAGAAAACCACGGTCAATCCCTGTGTTACATTGCGTCTCATAAGTAAGACACGTTGATGGCGCTGTGCCACTGTTAAAAGCATATGATCACATAAAGACACATGCAGTAGACGTTTTGATTTTCTCGCATGCCATTTTTTTTCTCTTGGGCTTATCAAATCTCAAGGATTTCAATTTTCAATCATATACACAGGTAAATTTACTTTTTACAAGGTCTCTGTTTCTTTTCACAAAAGAAAGGAACTTTGGAACTAATGCTCTTTGCTTTATATTCCTCAGTGCTCTTCAGAACATTCAAGTAGAATGATAAGCCCAGCATATCTGGACTAATAAACACTTACAAATATGCAAATCTTTTAGCAAGCTTTTGCGAGCTTTCTATAACTTAACGAAGAAATGGGTAGAATTGTTTATAGGGTAGTCTCACAAACAAACATTCAATGTGCTACCTATTATTAGCCGCCAAACGGCATTTAAAACGTTCAGTGACTGCTCGCTAAATAAACTTTTCTCCGTTTTCTAAAATGTAACGGCTGCTAGACAAAGTTTTGAACAATAACTTTACACATTCGCCGCTTAGTTCCTTTTGCGTTGTTTTTTACCAATATGTTGTAGGTTGAATGTAGGTTGAGTTATGTGGTGAAGGATAGTGGAAGAAGTCCCCTTGATATTGTGTACCGCTCATGTAACTGCATGACGGGCTAACGCAACTACAAAACTGTCCTGATCCGCTAAGAAGTGCTCCTTGAGATAGAGGTGAATATGGCTTATCCCATGGTCCTCTCTCGCTAATTTGCTTTCTGTATTTGTATCGGTGATTTTGGAACCAAATTTTTACTTGTGCTGGTGTTAAGTTCACTATTCGGGCCAGTTCTTCGCGCTCGGGAGCGGATAGGTATCGTTGCTGTTGAAATCGTCTCTCCAACACGAAAGTTTGTGCTTTAGTAAACAAAACTCGACGTTTTCTGTGCTTCTTGCTCCCTTCACTGTACGGTTCTTTCTTAGTTGTTTCCGTCTGCGAGTCTGGCGATCTGGAGTTCTGAAGGTGTGCAGCGCCTGTGATTAAAAAGCATCACTTTTCGTCAACTATGAGGCGTATGACGTGATTCTCGATGGAGTACCAGTTACCTAGTTTGAATAATTTATTGCGTTTTGGGGAAATCTCCTTGTCCTAAGAATGAGGGTCTAGATATGTTCGCTTAACGGTCCTTGAAGTCGAAACTTTTGAATTAGATGGCACTGCGCGAATAATCGTCGGTTCAAGAATCCGCGATATGAAATTAAAGTGAAACCCGTTTGTGAGATCGAAAGGTTAACGATTCCATTGACATATCTTTCTCACCATAGCAGAGAGAATCACTTGAATCTTTTCCGTTTTGATTGAGGCTATAAGTGGCAAAAGAGGATGTTGTATTGAGTGCGAAGGGGAACAACACACTGTAGCAAATCTTAGTTTACTAGGAAACATAATACAGTTTGACAGATAGCATTGCCTGCTTCGAGATTTCTTACTGATATGGGAAACTTCGAGCAACTAATTTATCTCTGGGATGTAATCTTGAACAAAATCCGGTTTGTCTATTCTCTATAACAAACATCTCTTAAGTCACTTAATCATGGGTGTTATGCCCAATTCCTGGTTTCTGTCTCGTAACGACAGTGTTGTTAACTCTAGTTATTCGTAACAGTGAAGTATTTCATACTTGACTTTGGCGGCGTCTCCAGGACGGTTGGCTCTAACTCCCGTCCTGTCCCCACAGTGGGTGCAATGTAGCTCTCTTCTTGAACTGTCACCCTTGCATCTGTCTTCCCACTCAATGAGCGGATACTTTCCTCTGGAAGATTAAGAATGTCTCTTATAGAAAACGAGCTCATGTTCTTCTAGTGCTATCCTTTCGTGTAAACGGCTTCAAATAAGTTCCATTGTGTTGTGCGCTAAGATAACAAGATTAGGGCAGGTCGCACGCACGGGGCAGGCCGGTTGTAAGAGTTTGTGGGCGGGGCCATACTTCAAACACACGACAGACTTTGGAAAATAAAACAAATTGGCCTTATTGTCAGGAAACTGCTTTGTTAAAAGATAAAGTTCTGACAGAACTGACACATTGCTTGATTGCTATGATGGAAAGAATGATTGACTGTCATCTCATTGGATTTAATTTGACATTAGTCCCATTCTCGCGGTGCTGAGAAGTTTTCTTTAGCTTTTATTCCCACATGTTTTACCGTGGCAGTGATCTGTGTTGATATAGGTTTTAATTGGATTGACGGATTAGGAAGTTTACGTTTAGTTCTGTTTCATTGTTCGGCTTATTGCATCGTCACGATTGATAAATCATTCCAGCGCAACAGTCCAAACAACCTCTTCTCAATTATTTTTTTACCGCAAAGAATAAAAAAAATCTATAAAGATGTACCTCAGCAGAAGAAGTTGACTTCACTTTTTCTCTTCAGGTACGATCTTCATAAATTGCTGCGAAAAGCTCTCGTATCTTATTTCAGATAAGTGACATTGTTAACACTATATAAACAGTAATCGCTGCCGACATTACATGTCATTGGAAGAAGGCCTCCCAGAGACAAATGTACATTCCTGTATTAGATCATTCGCTTAAACTTACTTTTTTTCAAAAACCCTGTTCATCCGTGGACTTTTTATGTTTTAATTATGAAACTTTATATAGTGGAAGCTTTAACACCATTGAAGACATTAAAATTGAGTTAATTGAAGTGAACTTTAATTGCTTTAACGCACGAGTGACATGTACACGATGCTACTGGTGAACTAAAGGTGCGTGATTCATGAATAAATGATAAACCGTGCCTGTTTTCCTTCACCTAACTGTGATTTCCAGCGAGGAATAACAAATTAAATAACCAGACGGCAGCCGTTTTGTTGTATTGCTTTAGTTTCAATCGCGGCAAGAAATCGTAAACCTGCCCGCCTCAAACATATGTACAACTGAGTTTCACTCCAAATAAGGTCATAACATTATTTCTAGTCTCTTTCTATAATTCGCTTTCCCTGTTTCTGACCAACCATTCTTTCTATGAAACAAAAGAATAGTTTTTGCTCGAGGAGCCTCTGCAAAGGCGAGGAGGGAATTTTGTCTCTGTACCGTAAGTTCTATTTATCTCAGTCACAAATGTCTACTGTAGAGAATGCGAGTTACTGTGTTGATGTATTGCATGACCGCTAACTAAAGCTCCATTTTCTCTCTTATGGTATATACTAACTATGTCATTCATGTATTTTATAAAGAAAGGAACCTGCTAAGGAACCTAAGAATAGCTACAAAATTCGCCGTTGTAGCCGATTCTTCGATTGAAAGAATTCGCGTGGATGAGGGTGGTTTATTGTTCCTTGTCATTCCACAATGGTCAATGAATCGATAAAGAAAACTAAGCAAAGAAACCAAATGGCTTTCAAAAATTATCTTCAGTAATGTCTTATGTCAAAACGAAACGTTTCTGATTCAACTTTATATTCACCTCATATCAACAACCGACTTTCAGTTGACAAGAGCGTAGGAGTAATTTTCTTCAACGGATTCACGTAACTTATCAGACGCCTGCGTAAAGTCTCTGTTAAACGCGACATCCACATGGCGTTGTTTTTGTTTGTGAATATGCTGCAGAGGTAACCATTTTAAAAGCGACCTAGACTTTTCTATGCTTTGTTTTGTACTCTGCAATCTTTTAGTTTAGTACAAAGTTTAAACAAAACCTGAGCACGAGGTCGATATACCTGATTTTAAAAAGGTGTGAGCGGGCGTGTTAACGTCTATAGAAAATGTAATGTTGTTAGGTATCCATTACTTAAGTCAACCTGCATGCTATTGAACTAGCAAAAGAAGTTTTTGGCTCTGTTAGGAGCTGTCTCTCTGCATTTGCCATCGTGCTATACTGAAATAAAATGCAAAGGAGTTTTCGACACAGCAGTCAAGTGACCCTTATACCTCAAGAAATTCAATTTTTCTCGTTCGCCGTCATTTGTGCATGTAAAGATGACCTTGTTAACTCTCATCACACAAATCTCACGAGAATTTATTATATTGTCACATGGGCCATTCATTGCTTCACTATTAAGCGGCGTGTGCAGAGGCCATTCTAGGACTCGCGACTCGGCGAGTCATTGGCCGACTGGTCGCCGGCACTGATCATGAGGTTTCTAGAACAAATTTGATAGCATAAAGCCTTACTCATCTCTAGCTGAATCACCAAATGCTAAACGCTTACATTAATGTGCTTACGTTCGTCATCAGAACTGATGTTTCCAGCGAAATGTGTTCGGTCCAATATACGTACGAGCGTACCTGAGTGAGTAAACAGTATGTGGCTTGCACTAACAATGAGAGAAAAAAGCCACTCATTCTGCAGTCTGACAGATGTCATATGTTGTCCAAACAGAACAATCACAAGGAAAACGACGAGAATTGGCAGAAGAATGGGTCTTAATTCCAAAGGAATACATTAGGTGTAGCGACCATTGTTCTTCAATATAAACCAATTTCTTCAGTATCTTTAAGGGGGTTTTGTGTTAAGAATTTACAAGAGTGGAAAGTTTCCAAGATATTCTAAATCTAAGCTAGTGCAATGGGTTTCTTTCGCTGGTGTTCAATATTTTACTCTAATGACAAGCTGTACCTGCAGGACGACTGCTGGCTTTGTGTTCTCCCGGTTAAGCCCGTATTTATTTACATACTGTATGAGCTCAACAAATTAGACTTTTTCAGCTATTTGAAAAGAAACCAAAGAGACGTTTGCAAAAGATTTCCACAGAATTCTTGTTTCTCGATGGCCGGATAGTGTAAATAAACAATTTTTTTTAAATTTCAGTTTAGCAAGCTTCAAACTCTTAAAGCTTGAAGATTTCCTCACGGAATCTCACCTTCTTCCATCTGCTTCAGGGTCCACGTGGTCGAGGCTAGATTCAATTCCTTCCTCAGAACAAGAAAGCCCCGTTTTTCGTTTCCTCAGCCTTCGGTATCTAGACTCTTAGAACAACCCTGTGTGAGTTCGATTTCCTACGCCCTTTTCCCGACGCCTGCTTGCTGCCGAATTCTTATGTAGGTAATTTCCATCCCTTATTTTGACATTCGGAAGTTGTATGTCTTCCTCTACACTTACCATTAAAGGCGGTTTTAATGAAAGTGATACAGATGGTTGTTTGGACATAACGACGGAATATTTCCTTGTTCAATCATGCGTTGATCAACATTTCTGACAATTTACGTCTCAATATTGTTGAAATGAAACGGCGCAAAATTCAATCTACCAATTCTTGATGGCCTTGTGCTGAGTTACTGTCAAATTACAGTGAGATGAATCCATTCTATTTTGTGAACAGCTCTCAAAAACGTTGCTTCTCATTGCATTAGCAAGTCTAAAAGTCACTTGCTCTGAGTAGTTCTTATTTAGTGGAGCTAAAGCTTATTCACGCTTGCGATTGAAATACCAATCTAAACAATTTAAAATCGGGTCAGCTTGGTACCTCTGAACCGAAAACCCACTTGATTCGCTAGAGTTCAGGTGTAACGGGCCTAACCGATAATCCGAAAATACTTGACGGCCAAACCGAATACTGGGACGGCCAGACGCCATTTTACTTACATCAATCAGAGCGCCTGTAACTGGTGTTTTAATTTTTGTCTCACTTTTTTAGGCTAAATTCAGTCTGCGCTTCTTGGGAAAAGGCAACTAAATCGGACTTGCCGCTTGTGCTTATAAGACGTGGCGTTTTGACATGAAGATGCATTGAATATTGAAAGAAGAATAAAGCTACCTGATTGCTGCTAAATCCCTTGCCGCTGACCTGACTTTAGCCCGGAACATGTCCTAACTTGCACGGAAATCCACCGTAAACCTTTTCGACATTTTCCCCGCCGCTTGGACACGAGTGGATGGCTCGTGAGTGTCAACAAAACTTGACTCCGCCGCGTGTTGTTAAATGGTTTCATCTAAAGTTTCAACATTGTTCGTAAATTTACAAACGTTCAAGATATTTGTGAAGTTGGTGCCATTAAAAATTGATCATCCTTAACACTAAAATATGCTATATTTCGACGCCAAAATAATCTAACTTTGATGTTGTTTTGAGAGAGGAATATTTGTCACCGTGGTAATACGCGGCTCTGACTCGACGCAACATAAATATTCCTTGGAAGCGCGTCATCAACCAAACATTTTTTATCGAGTTTTAAACAAAACGAATGAATGAGTCACACAATCAAGTAAACGTGTGGTGTTCCTTATCTTTGTCAGTCACAGAAAACAAGTAACGTTCGATTGTTCAAGTTCGCTATTAACAGCCCGGCAGAAGTGTTAGCTTCACCGATTGTACTTTTATGAAATACTTCATTTTCATTACCAAACCACTACAAACCGCCATTACACACTCAAGAATCACCATGTGCCTCAATAATAAGTGCTAGGCCAAGAGTCTTATAAACCCTTGTAACCATGCTGTCGTTTCTTGAGCCGCTGCCATTTTCATATTAGTTCAACAGCTTTAAAGGCTTTTGAACAACCTGTTATTCCAAAGTGCGCTAGCTTGAGTTGTAGATGAAGCGTTCAGGACCAAGGGTTTTTACGCTATCGAGTTTTAAGCCGTACTTCTCAGATAACTCAAAACGCTTTCAAGCTGCTCTTGAAAAGAGACGGCTCTTTTAGTGAAATTCGATCATGGTCTTTCTGACATATAATTACTTATTTTGATAGTCGTTTATGCCAGCCGAAAAAAATTTTATACGCTAATTATTCGTTGTTTAGGTGAACGGGTGCTTATGGCACTCTACAAGAAAGTAATTTCATACTCATCATTTCTTACTTACTGAACTTTTTGTCGCAAAAAGAACAAAAACAAAATTTGTTTAAAAGTAATTGGGCAAGGCATTTTAGTAAGGCACTCTACTAGTGATCGTGACGATCTCGTGACGTGACGATCGATAACAGACCAAAAATTAGTCAATTCCTTCGCATAAAAGTTTCTTTGCCATTTGAAAAATCTTCAGACATTTCTATTGATAATGTTTATTTGTGATTTTTGCTTTGTTTGGCCTGACCCTGACTGTCAGTCCTGTGAAAGATGGGAGAAAAACAAAAATACCTAATTTTGTTGAGAAGTACGCTGGGCATTGACTTCACGAACCCACGGGGCGAAATTAGAATATCTTTAGTCTAATGATATAATGGACATACTGTCATTCACGTGGTGACACGAGCAAACATTTTGTTTGAAACGTCTGGTGGGTAAGCAAACACGTTGGGCGACGTAATAGCTTTCTTGTACAACATTTCACCCATTCTCTCATGGACGACGGTGAAATATTCATAAGTAAAATATGCCACTAACATAGAATCTTCTCTTTACCCCGACGCACATTTTACGAAGTTCGCCTTCGCGTTGTCACCAATTGCAAATACCCAGCCTTCCTCGGGTATCAAGCACGTGAAACCCAGTAATGGGCGGTTCATTCTACAAGCGCGCGCCAACGAAGAAACGTTCCACAGCGAACGAATTTTCTTTTACCTTTTGCCGGGGCTTCCACAATCGTACGAACAATTACAGGTGGACTCTTAGCAGGGGAGGTGGTACAAACTATGACAAATTGTGGAAAGAGTAGTTTAAGGGTACAACATGCTTTGTTTGTTTCCTTGAACCCTGTGTGTGCCGCGTGCTCTATTTTGTCTAACTTGGAGCTCTAGTTTTATAAGCTCTCGGTTGTCATTATAATTCTTAGGGATACCTGTTAATGTCAACCTTTTTCAGTGCTTTCCATCAGAGTAATCTACAAGCGAAATCGATATGACAAGAGCCCGCATCGTGTTCACTCTCCACGATCTGTAAAATCGCTCTCTTTGGGTCGAGCACCTAAAAAGCGGTCAAACGCAACAAGTGCAATTTTGCGAGCCGAAGCACTGAGTCAATGTATTCAGTTTCTCTTAAGTACTGGTGAAAGAACTGCTCTATTCAACAATGTAAATGGTAAGAGAATTGTCTTTCAGGCTCTCTTCTAGTTCTGTTTACTTTTGTGAGGACTACGACTCCTTAAGAAACTTTTGTTTATAAACCCTCTTCGAGTCAGCAATCTCTTAAACTCGTACAACCCTCGTTTTACATTTAAATGTCTTCAGAAAAGGTCTCGTTTCCTTTTTAGTAAGACGCAACATATACATTCCACTTTTTATTTAATATATTCAAAAGCGCGCTATGCCTAGCCATTAACTCCCGTTCATAACACGACGTCAAACGAGCAGTTCTCTAATTATAATGTTGACAATTTGTGAGAAGCCCTCACAATAAGTAAAATACCATTTTGTTTTGTCGGTGCCCAAAAGCTCCGGCTAAGCGTCATCTCCATTTGGACTAAGTGCGGTTATTGAGCGCCACTTCAAAATATGGTTGTAATTTTTAAGATCCGTAGTCCTTAGGAATAAAATCTTTGAATAAAATGAAACTGAATGGATGCTTTTCACGCGCTATACTGGGACCAGAACTGAGAACGAATGACCGAGACGATTAGTAAAGGTGCAAATTTTTAAAGATTTTATCACTAAGCCAACAGCTTTCTCTTCCGACCGACCATTAGGCGGTATTTGAGCTTTCAACTTCGATTAGATCGATCTTTCAAAAACTAGAGAGGCGTGAAAAATATAAGATCGTTCTACAAGCTTTTGAAGGATGAACAAATGAAACTAGAAAGAGCCGTCTCTCGAAATGAAGTTGGAAATGTCAGAATTCCGATGAAGTGAGCCATTGAAGGTGAAGCAATGGTTATTTGAGTTCTTAGCGGGGGGAGAGATGGTAGAGAAAAAAACCACCCGATGTGAGATGTCAGATGGTTCCTTTTAAACTAGATCTGTCATCTTGGGGGATTACGTGTGACAGACTATTCAATTGCTATCTTTCTAATTAATTGTGATGTCAACCTCGTCACCACCATAACCTATCAATAGAAGTTGACTTAGGCGAATTTGGGCAACATTTGTTAAATGTCAAACATGTTGTTCACCACTCGAGAGTCTGGGCACGCCCCAATATATAAGTAGGTGCTGTGAACAACGAGCATGACTGATGCATGAATGGCCGGGCGATAATGGCTGCCATTTGAGATCCATGTACACAATCGAGCGACGGTTTGAAATGACTTCTTTCTCTGTCAAGGACATCCTCAATCTACCCGAGGCCAGTATATGTACCTCGAAGAACGAAGCAACCCACGAAACGCCTGGAAATTTTCAGAGCTCTAGCGCGGTAAAAGGTCGCTTGTCTTCGTGCGGCCTTGTGTGTAATCAACTCCAAGAGCCCTCATATGAAAGTAAGAATGAACTTGATTTTGTATCTTTGATCGAGTCGAAAGTAAACGCCAGCCTTGGTGAAGTGCTAAACTCGATAGCCGGTGAATTACAAAACGCAATTCTCGAGAGTTATCGTCTGTCAAATAACACAGCAGCCAAAACTTTAGCACGCCATTGAGACGTTTATTGGCAAAGGGAGAAGAGGCAATTCCACACAAACAGAGAACTGAGAAGTGGTTTTAACGAAAAAATCAAATCACGTATTGTTCAAGACTTCCACGTCTTTAGGATGGTTCTCTCGCACTCACACGGAAATGAGAAAAAGCTAATTGCTGTTGCTAGAAATTCAGTTAACTTATCAAAGGTTCCCGGGGCTATTTTGTTACATTGCATGACTTTATGCTAACCATGCTTTTTTCCCACTTCAATAGATGCACACTCGAACTCAACAGAAAATCCCTCCACCTCCTGTGCTAATGACCAAGCATTGAATACGCGAGAGGAAAAGCAGGACGATCCAAACGACGCTCCAAAGAAGCGAAAACGCCGGGTTCTGTTTACTAAGGCACAAACCTACGAACTTGAAAGAAGGTTTCGTCAACAACGCTATTTATCTGCACCCGAACGTGAACAGCTTGCGAGGATAATCAACTTAAGTCCGACGCAAGTTAAAATATGGTTTCAAAATCACCGCTACAAGTACAAAAAACAAAGTTTCGAGAAAGGAGTTTTGAACGAAGGAGCGCCTTTGTTCACTCCAAGAACTGTTCCAGTGCCTGTTCTAGTGCGCGATGGACAACCGTGTCATGCCGCTTCAGTTAACAATTTTGGATATTTACGGCACGATCCGACAGATTTTTACCATTATCCGCCAGCAACTTCTTCATATCTTGCTCCTTCTCATCCTTTCTGGAACTGGTAGCGATCACAAGGTGGTGCTGCTGCATTTGCGAAGCATATGCTGGCCGTAGGACAACTGTACCTTATCCCTTAGACAAAACTTTGAAGGATGCAAAGTCAATTTTAGCCCTATATGCCACAATTCTGAACAACCTGCAAAACAAAAGACTCATTATTTAAAGAACCCTAGAAATTCTCCTGGTTGTATTGTGTTTTGAATGTAGTGCAAAAATTTTACGGAGGTCTCTTTTTTTTCGTGTACATTCATGGCAAGATTTTTCGGGAGCGAACAGCTGTCGTGGACCCGCGGTAAGACAATTCTTCGAGCTCGGTTTTGTTTGAGTGTTTTAGAAACTGTAAGTAGGACGTATCTTTGTATGTTATAATTCATTTCATTGGCTCTACCTCGCGAGCTGTATGTGCTCACCTCGTAGATATTTTTGTAGCATTTTGTAGGGTAAGTTGCTAGGTAGCTGTAAAAAAATTGTTTTAAGTTCGTTTAGTAAATGCATGTCTGAAAGAAGAGAGATAAGCCGAGAGTTCATCATTCTTGGGAAGATAATCCCGTCCTGTCTAAATGAAATTTAAATGATCATTATTCTTCTTAGCAGTTAAGTCTTGTATGCTGTTAGTTGGTCGAAATGCTTCAGTAACAATTCCACTGCTCAGTTTGTACACACAAAGCGTATTTCGCTTTATTACTTTTCGTACGTTTATAACAAAGAAAGCCGATTTACCAGCGCTAAGGCCACGCGTGAACTAGAAGTAACAAAGCAATGTTTGGCAAACACGTCTGTGCCCACTTCGGGGAATTTATAAGTTTTTCTCTTGGAAAAAAATTTTAAATAGTTAGAGCTAGTCACTAAAATCACAACACCGACGGTGATACAACCAGTTACTAGTCGAGTGGTAGTTGCTCAGGCAGGTTAAAAGAAGAGGTCGCAGTTTAGGTTTTCTAGTTTTGAGATTTGCTGCGTGCGTACCGTAATCGATCGTCGGTCTTGTTTGCTCGGTGAAAAAAAGAGGAGGGGTTATGCAATTCCTAAGAATGGATCTTCAGTAAATTGAATCAATTTTCGTTTGGGTTTTAGATTAAGGAAGAAACAACAGTATGATGGGTAGACAACAAAGGGGAGACAGTTTGTTACAAGGTTCGGTGCCAATTCAAATCAGAATCTCATGGAACGAGAAAACTGTTCCTGTAGAAAGTGCATTTCACTATTTTGGTCACAAAGCCAAAACTTAATTAGTACGATTTACGGAGCTGATGTTTTATTACCAGTTACTGAATCACGAAACTTGTTTTAATGAGAGAAAAACGAGAGAAATCTCCAAGAAAACACTATGAATAAAACATAACCGCACGGTGTTACGAGAACTCTTTTGTTTAGAAGTGTTAATGCCTTGGTGAAACAAGGTTATTCTGGAGTGTTTGACGGGCGTGTGCATCCAACTGGGGCAGTTTCAAGCATTTGTTTTCGTTTTAAGGCCTTCACCTTCGTCAAAGTCACTCGACTGTAGAAAGAGAACTCTGCCCACTGGAGTAAGTTATAAACGGCTTACTGGCAATCTTGACATTGGCTCAAAATGTCACGAAAATTGCGGTATAATCGTGAACTGTAGATTAGTTCAAACGACGGCTTACCGTTTACAACCGAAGAAATAACCCAGGGTTTTAAATGCCATTATTCTCTTACATTCTAACCACCAGTAACAAAGTAAAGCTGTGTTGGTTTGTAATATCCTGCATCCTGTATAGTGATCCAAATACACCGTACATATACATTTTTAATAAAACAGAGAAGAAAAGAAACTTAGTCTCTTTTAAGTTATTTGCTTTTCTCGCCCACAGCTAAACGTTCCAGCTTTTACATCAAGTTGGCGTGTATTTCCGTTAGTTTCCTTTTGATTTGTCACGACAGAAATCAGCATTAGCTGCTTATTGTTGAGCGCTGATTTGGGTTTGTTTGCACAGTCGACAACAAGAAATGAGATGAACTTTAGAGGTCCTTAACGAAAACGATGCATGTGCGGAAGGAATTTTTCATCTATTTCCTCCAGTATTGAAATGTAATTTGTTGCCTGAGCCTCCTACAGAAATAAAACTTGCCAAGCATTCACTATCGCGAGGCGATAGAGGCCTGTTCCTCTTTAATTAATAATCTCTTTTAAGGTTTCGTTTGGCAAAGATTAGCGTTTAGACATTTTCCCTATCATTGTAACCATTGCTACTAACCGCTGTCTTAGTCTTTCATTAAAGATAGTTTTCAGGTAGAGAAATGTTATATCTATGTTGTTTGCTTGTCCTAAGCTGAACAATTTAATTTCACTGTTCTCGCGAAACGAAATGGACTCGCCAATGTCGGGCAGAGAGCAGCCGGATAAACTGTCTTAAGATTGATGCGTTCAGTTTTGATGAAAATCTAATGAAGATATATTTTAGAATAAGTTTCTTCCCTCCTCGTGCAATAGAGATACCAAGAAAAAAGAGCAGGCTTGTCGCTTTCTTCAATCCACAGGTTATCGATTCTTAATGCAGCTGGTTGTAAGCAAACAAACTGAGGAATAGAACCCTAAAAATGACAATGAATGTTATATGGATTTTTCATATGGAATACTGAAATTTATTGGCTTCTGCCATCTGCTTAGAAAAGTAAGAGCACTTTGTTTTGACCCGATGATGAGCTTTCTTTCACGTGAAGTAAACCAGAGTCAGGCTCAAATTCCGCGGCCTAATGTCCTTTCAAAAGAGGAAGTGCGAATGTAAAATGATACGAAATTTCCAACCTCTTTGCCCGCGATGGCTTCATCAAGAATTTTTGCGCTTCTTTTAGTGTGAGTTGGCGGAGTATGAGCTTGAAATTCAAGGCAAAGGCTAAAGGCTTTTCAAAATGTTCAAATCTATTGAAAATGTTGTTATTCCTAGCTTGTTACTTGGAAACAGATAGATTGGTTTAAGGCTAACTACGGAAGAGTTCTCTACAAAGAAAGAGAATGTAACTACGGTCACACCAATAACGACTAAGAAATCTTAGCAAAATACTCAAGACCTTTAGCTTTCGATGTCACAAGTGTTCTTCAGGGAAAGACCATGCTTGATTTTAACACCAGAGAAGGCTCTTATGGAGAACACGATGTCAGTAGCGGAAGGTGAAGGCTGTGGCGTTTTGTTTTTGATGCGGTAACGGAGATCAGCTAGACCAAACAGATTACAGGGCGGACGGGACCGGCGAATTATTGTAATAAGAATGGAAAGGTAAGAAGAATGGCGCTTTCCAGAAAGAGAAGTAATTGCTGTTGCAATTCTTCAGGCATAATTGAGTTATATTCACTAAACTGCAAGGATGCTCATGCATTCACGGTCGCAGCTTATCCCAAGCTGCCAACCCAGCCGCCACCCGACATAATGGCTGCCTTGAAATTCGTCAAGATTGACTGAAATAAGAAGGAAAAAAGGGAAACAAATGATCGAAGTCATCTGCACCAAAATAAATACCTTTTTTTCAATTTCATTGCAATGCTTTCCCTACTAAAAGAATATTACGCTGTACCGTTAGTTGGTAAACGTTGGTTTTTTTATCAGAAGAACTTTCTTCGTAATATTATGAATTATCAGTCACAAATATTAGTAAAATTCTCCTGTAAGGACAACACATTTTCTTGAAGTTTTAAACCCTTATTGCTAAGGATGAAGGAAAAGTATTACAGAGCTCTTCTTTTCAAAAACTGCCATTGTAAACATGTGATTCTAAAGTGCGAAATTTTACAAAACGGATAAAACTGGAGACTGTTGTTCAACATAAGTTTTTTAAGTGACCACACTTGAGGGTTTAATCCCGGCACAAAAAGGTGCAACCATATTGCATTTTCGGAGTGAAAGGCAAAGGGTTAACCAAAATGCTATAATCATCTCTAGTTCTTTGCGGGTTTTACATTTTACACCTTAAAAGCTAATCATGGTCTAGACACCTTAACCTCTTAACTTCTGATTCACTGTACAAGTTTGAAATAAAATTCTTAACACCCATTCAAAAGTCCTCGAACGTGGCAATGGAGCTGTTTATTAGCTCTCTCTGCGATAATGTCACACCACATGGTTCCCTCGACTGACTGAAAATTGTACGAGTTATGAGATTCAATGTTCAATGGACGGCGAGCTGACCTCGCCGTTCTACCATCAGAGTTTTGAATTTCACAATATTCTCTCGTTCTTTTTTTTCCCTAGAAATTTGGCGCAGAGTCGTGTTGTACTCCAAAGGGGCATAGCCACATCTGTCATACTTCTATAAGCTGATGGTCCTCGGGTTATGTTTTCTTCTTCGCGCACATATTGCTTACAGATTGTGATTGTGAGGGCTAGAGGGCTATCGTGAGGGCTACAAGTTTGTTAGTACTTTTGTACTATTATGTACTACCCTCGTTAAATAAAGCCGTTACTTACTACTATTGTTCTCACGTCTATCGCAATCCAGGACTATACTTGAACACCATAAGGCTAGAGATGAAATGTCTTCATCTTTGTAAGACAATAAATGAACAATGAAATAAGTCTTGCCTTGCCTTGCGTGACTTGTTTTAATGAAATATTTTCCCAATAATAATTCTGTTCTTAATTTAGACACTGTCCTCTAGAATGCTTGCAAAAAGCTCGACCATTTCAAAGCTTACAACTATTTCTAAAGGTAAATGATATCCTTTTGTTTTCTTTGAATGCTTCTTCAACCACTGTGCCAAAAGCCACACCCATCAACGAAGTAGATAAAGGAATGATTTCTTTAATCCAATCGTACAAACGGCCATCAATTGCATCAGTTGCCTGCTGTCCTGAACGTATAAGGTGGTATCTTGAAATGTAAACAAAGCAGAGGCTAGAAATGTCCCTTCTAAATTAAAGTGAAAATACCGTACATTCTAGATCTTAATCACTGTCCTGGAAAGACAACAAATTGCCTTATTCAGGGTTTTACACAGAAAGTATTTCCGTTTGTGGGTCAGGCCAATATCGCGAAAGAAAACAACAGGGAAGTTCCCGTGTAGCGGATTATACTAATGAAGTCAGTTCAGTTACAACAAATTTTTACAAACCTCGAGTTATTCGTACTGTGCAAGCGATACTTGTTCAAAACTATGAGCTAAGGAAACAAGAAACACGCATTTCTGATGTGAGTAAACTTGTGTTTGGTGTAATTCGCTTCGTCCTCGTTACATCTGCTCCATTCCTCTTCCTATGACAAACAAACCCGTATAAGTTTCCGCTTTGGTTTACTGATAAGTCCATACTAAATTTTATTAACTGGATGGGCATCAAAAGCAATATGCGGGTCACTTCCACGTAGTAACTGTTCGCGGTTAACATTAATATTTCATTCCGTTGGCGCCAAAAAGTCTAAACATTGTACTTGTTTTTGAAAGGGAGCGCCTCCTTTAAAGTAAAAAGTGCCGCTCTTTATCGCCTTTTAAATTCAAATTCCCCCTCATTACTGGCATTTGGTTTTTTTCGCGATGCACTTTTTGACAGTATAGTTATAAGTCATGCAATCTTATTGTGTTTCTTCTCAACTTGCCATTGGCCTTGTTCAGGTAACTGAATTTGTAAATCTTGCACACATCCCTTCCAACAGATTACTACAGCTTGTCGCTAAGTACTACCCTGTGATACAATGAATGGTTCAAATGGCTCCACAGTCATGGCTATAGAATCGTGCATAGCGTTTAAGTCAAATGGGTTTGCGGTCTTAATGTTAAAAATGGGTCTGAAAGCTTTTAAAAATATATGAAACCGGGAAACCCGTCAGACCATTCCAGGTTAGGCCCGGTAGAGATGTATTTCTGGTAGTATGTCTGTCTGTTGAGCGATTCACACCATCCTAAACAGAAAAATACGCGTAAGTATCTCACGTTTTGCGAATTAAGATGCTGTAAAGATTATGAAAAAACGTACTAGAACTATGAACCGAACTGCGCCACACGTAGTAACAAACTTTATTTACTAAAACTGTATATCTCTTAAAGTTCGCAGAACGTGGCATAAGGACACTCTTTGACCCAGGTAACTCGGTAATTGATTTCAGAACGTTTCTAGCTCCATCTTTTCTACAAACTGAATAGACCAATTTCTAGAGTTTCTTTACGTTGACAAAGTAAACATGGCCATTTTATTAACTGCCCACCATCTCAATTCTCTTTTCCCTCGTCAAAGAATTTACTGAATGTATTTGACCGAATTGTCGAGTATCTACCCGCTCACTCGTTTGCCAGAACAGTGTTTTGAAAGTAAAAGTTAGAATCTACACAATATTGAGATGGAAAAATATAGCCAAGTTTAACAAAATGGTAAATTATAGATTCATGCTGGTCCTAGAAGGGTTTCAGATTACTAACTCTTAGCCTTTAATGAGGTTTTTTGTAGGATCTTGTCAGGCGCGTATTTTGGTGAACCCAATACGCCATATGCTTGAAAATGGAACACTATATCTCAGAGCTGTTTTGTTTTATTTTCTACCATGATAATTCGCTCTAATGATAAAGATAGACTCTAAGATAATTTCAAATGGCGAAAAAATAGGTGCGGTACTTGAATGAAGATGTTCAAACATTCCAATTGCTTCCACATTTCAGCGTGTGGGAAAAATGAATTTTGTACTAGAGCAATGGATGATGACGGAGGCACACCAACTAAGACTTTATTGTTTAAAAGGGACAGCTGATTCACGGTTTGAATTCGAAAACAAACATCAACGCAATACTAAAATTAAAATGTCCACTATTTGGTAGACTGAAAAAACAAAGCCATAAAGGGCAAACCAACAAACGGGTTAGATTAAATGGATGAGGAAATTCTTCGACTTTGTAAAGAATTAAGTGAGAATGAAGGTGCTCATGACGGGTGACAAACCGCTTTCCAACTCAATTTGACCGAGTCATGGCACATTTCAAATGAGAAAGAAAATCTCTTTCACAAAGTGGCTTGGCGGGGTTCAGAAATAAGACAATTGGTATGAGAAAAGAGTACAACTATAATTTCACACATTTACTATTTTCAAGAGAAAGACTGAATCGAGAGTTTTACCTTGACAATCCATGAACCTTTCTTGCTTGATTTTTTTCATTTTTGCACACTGTTTTTATTGCTACTTCGAGTCCCAAGCAAAACTGTCGAATTGTTGTATAGAATCTAAATGGTAGCAGGATAAATTGCTCCAAATTGGAAATGAAATGATTGACGTAATGGGGAAACTAATCTCTGATAATTATAGTCATGGTTAGACCGAAGAGCTGATAAGGTTTTTCTCCAAGCAAAGAACACAAGTTTTCTGAAAGAAAACGGCAAATTTTTTTGCAATTTGAACTAGGGCATTCTTAAGTCTATTGAAATGGGGAAACCGAATGAATAAGAACTTAAATATAAGTCATAGCAGATGACTGGGGGCAGCTTCGTAACAACGTGAAACGTTTGGGTTGTACGGGAAGTAAGGCACGAATAAGAAGTAAAAGATTCATTTCAAATAGTAGAAAAAATAGACATGGTACTAGCAAGCAATATCAAACGCATAAAGTAATACCCGAGGGAAGTGGGTTTGTTTGGCTACCATGAGCGGAAACAAATATTTGGTCTTGTTATGTACGGGTCATTTTAAGCCACACACATGGCTTGAAATAACCTGAGAACTCAAAGGATATGAATATAGTTAGAAATGTAAACTGTCATTTTATTTTATTTTATTTTATTTTCATTATAATTATTATTATTATTTTTTTTTTTGCGGCAAGTAAAAGTCTTATCTTATGCGATATCAACAGCAATAATTCCCAGAAGAAATACACTGCATTTAGTTTCGTTAAACTGAGAGATCTTACTGATCTGATAGTAAAATTGCGTTATCTTAATGACAAAGCCGTTTGAATGTCGGTATATGCAACTTTCAAGGCTCAGATATAATAACATTCTTTGTACACAGACCTTAATGCTGGAGCTCGGTTTCCTATAACGTGGATTTTTATAAACATCAATTGGCGATGAATAGATATCTTCGGTGTGTGGAAACGATTGTGCAAGTTTCACCTGACAGTCAATTGAACCACCATTACCTTGTCACTTTTTCCTTAAGTTTTCAGACAGAGCGATCATTTAAATTCTTTGTGGCTATAAACAGATAAACCCAGCAGTCTATAAAGAATATCTTTATCTCAGGATCCTGGGAGCATTTTCATTAGAATAGGTATAAAACTTCGTCGCTTTAACAACAAGACATCTAACCTGCCCGATTGATATTCAAAAGTTTTAAAGAATTCAAGTATGGTGCCGGGGTTATATTATAGCCGTTGTAACACCTTGTATGTTTTTTGGCCGATTTCCTATGCGATCCTTTCACAAAAAATTATTACAAACAGAAAAGTACAGTAATGGCAATGATCTCCAAGTGGTTATCAAATGACCAATTTACAGATGGCGCTAAAGGCGAAAAATATGGAGACAAATTTTCCTCACCTTCCCTTCGTGCCACTTCATATTCTACATGACCTCGCGTGCAAAACATTCTGTTTACCAATTCCAGGACACATTATGCGCTGCGCCAGTCTGTTCCAAAGAGTAACAAATGCGGGCGAGTATTTCGAGAAGAGTTTTTTTTCTTTACCGTAAAGAAAAAATAGGAAAAAAAAAGTAGGAACATTTGTCGTTCTTATAGTATAAGAACGACAAATGTTCCTACTGAGGAGCGAACGAATAAATTTATTAGCATGTAAGCACTTCAGTCCCGCGGAACCTTGGTGTATAAAATATCTTGAATTCAAGCCTCCCCTACAGAGCTCTTCTCGCAATTTTTCAACACCCCGCGAACAATTTACAAGCTTTTTGTTAGGTTTTTCTTCATTGTCACTTCAATAGACATTAAAATTTATATCTTGTTAAAAAATTAATCGTAAAGTAAGGAAGATTGCATCGTTGCTAGCCCCTCTTTTCAAAAAAAGCTTTTTTGTAACGCGATAAATACTTTCCTGGGTGTTAGTTTTCGGGCCGAGAAGACAAATGTACACATTGTGACTGATATTTCCGATCGAAACATAATAAGATTTAACCAAGTAATTAGGAGATGAGGCAATATGTCCTTGTGTTTACTCTGAGCACATTTTCACATACAGGTTCATAACGATTTGACAAGCTTATCGTCTTTGTCCCTATTTCATCTGTTTGTTGAAATGGCTTCCCGTGCTGGCTAGAAGAAAGAAAGATTAAAAATATGTTAACTATTCATTGTTCTCCTTACTGAATTAAATATAAAAACACGGAGCTTCATTTTGGTTAGAACAGTTTTTGACTGCGTTTTTGAATTCATTTTCTTGTGAGAACGGCGGGTGTGTTTGACGCTAGACGTACATACGCGACCGGCTCAGTTATTCAAAAATACGTCTGTGGTTCTACACGACGGAAACACATTACATCAAATTAGAACGTTAGATAAATGGCATATCGATTCTTCGAAGCGTCTTGATGTCCCAATACTTCAAGAATCCAAAAGTTCATAAAAGCGTCACGACTGCTTCTTAAATTGTTGTTTTTAGACGGATTCCAATGTCAACTGTCATTATACTTTATATATTAAACTGGCGGCCAGTTTATCGCGTGTTTAATTACTACCGGCCGCAAAGTTCATAAAGAGAGTTGACAGTCCGTTTTCCCATCTTGTAAGCGTCTCTAACTGTATATTGACAATACAACTGGTGTGTTAGCTCCACACGCGCATCTCTTTGTGTTGGTGAAATTCATCGATAAAATGAAAACGAATGAAAACTTAACACATTGCTCAGACGTGATGCTACAGGTGAAGAAGAAAGGAGGAAACAAAGCCACATTTATTAAAACACGACACAATTTCATATCTGTTTGTTAATAAGCACGCAGTCTGTCTTTCAGGATATTCGCGACGATTGAACTTATGTCTCGTGTAAAGATTGTCCCATGCGAAATATAGCCTCCGTTTAAAACAATTTACCCCTTCCTTCATTTTCTTATACATCCGGCAGTGTTGGACTTGTTTTTCCGGAATTATAAACCACGACACGTCCCTTTGTTAGTCTACAAGGCATCTGCCGTCTATCTTTTTTTTCCAATTCCTTTCGGGAAATTTAGCAATGAAACTTCAGTTGCAGCGTTCCTGTTTGATTTTTGCTTTAGTTGCGTGGGTAATAGGTATATTTTACTACAATTTCATCCCCTCTATAAGTTCCCCTCTGTTTCCATATTTAAGCCGCGTTTAGTTACGAAAGGTAACTTTTACTTCAAGGAAAAAGACCAATGCTTCAGCAAAACAAAGAGAGCGTGTTCGAGTTTGCTATTCCCAGAAAATGGAGCGTTGTACAATACCACGCTTTGGGAATAAGGGCGATTTACAAGTGCGATTCGTGTTATGTTATTGATTTTCTTTTTTTACTTTAAGATGAAAGTGCTTTAACTTTGCCATGCAATATTGGGACGGGTGAAGTTAACATCTTTAACATAAGAGTATCATAAAAACGTTATCAGTTTAACCATAAAAGAATCCTAAAAGGCGAAAGTCCTCAGGCAAATAACAGCATTCGCAGGTTGAAACTTTGCCAATAGTTTCAAGCTGACACTAGCTCATTTTAATTGTGCAGTAAGTCGTGTACTGGAAGTTCTGTTCAGGCAACTTAGTTTTTTCAACGTGCGCAGCCCACACGCCAGCAACCACTTACCGAACCGTATTTCCCCGGCGGGCCAAAGAGTACACGGCACGGTACTCTGAATCCATAGTTGACCCCGCATTTTCTTTTTTGTTAGCTTAGATGCTTGTGGTGATTTTCTGATATTTATAGGACCTCAGCGGTCTTGATGTAAATTGAAGAAAAACTAAAACCGTTAAGAATACAGCTTGCTGTGTTTTGTGTGTATACACATAGAGGACAAAATCACCTGCGATGAACGCAATGAAAATTGCTAGCCAAAATCTTCTTTTTTAACATGTGTTGCAAGTCCCTTCTCAGCGTTCGTTAAATCGCTACCATTCGTTATTTTCGTGAGAGATCACTGATATAAATGTAGCTGTTGCTGTTCATCAAAAAAACAGACTCAAAAAGGAGGAAAAAGAACGAAAAAAGTGTATCATTTCTACCAGAAGAACATCCATTTGGCCAATTTGTTTTTTAATCTTTACAAACTGTGCTGGATGTTCTAGAAAGCCACCTTCCCGCGCTCCAGGGCGGGAATTTCAGGATAACTTAATGTCATAGTGTGTTTACTTGCATAAGACCTCACGCATGGTCAGGAACAAAGACAAACTGCTATAGCACAGTAGGCTTGTCCTTCTATTGACGTGTAATAAGGTAATTTTGTCATCGCTCAACTCTATGAATGGCAAAAGTAGAGTTAATTAGTTCCCACAAACCAAACCCGTCCTGACCTGGGGTACTGTGTGAAACGGTTTGTTTTACTCCCTGAACAGAGTGTCAGGTACATATTCACCCGCCATAACCTAGACGAGAAACAGTTTGTTCCCCCTGAAAGAATTATAGGGCATGTTTAACTTCAATTCCCTCTCCAAAGAATGATTGTTTCCGTGGCTTATAAAGTTTCAGCAGTTTTATTGTGTACTTTTGATCGATAACCCGGCCGGCTACTGTTTCTCTTAGTTTGAAATCACAGTTGTCTTTCTGCTACAAAGCAATGCTATGGAACATGACCGCATCATCTAAACCCACTAAGACTTATATGCAAGTATTTTGTACATGGTCTCGCCGGTATAAAACAAGCTTTCTTTTTATGACCACCAACAGCAACGAAGCAACATCGGTAGTAACTAGCTCTTTTTAGCCTCCGTGTTTTTCGTTTTTGAAAATGTCATTGGACAGTGCTAAAGACCACACCTTGGGACTTTGTTCTTCGACAAGAGTGATCGATTGTTCAGGCTTCATGTATATTTTTTTAACGCCTTGGGGTCATAATAATAGTATTCAAAGTATATAAGACAGTTATCATAGTAGGTAACCTGTGATACCACAAAAATATACCTCAGTACTTGGTTCAAACTTCAGTTAGAGCTTTAGAAACTGAACAATAGAGGAACATGGCAACTAGGAGAAATAACACATCGTGTCGATTGATTGCCTACTTGATGCAGCTGTTTATTGTGAATTGAATTATCACATAATGAACCAATTAATACATTAATTATCCTGCCAGCAGAGCTTCCTTTATAAACTGATTTTGTCAAGGAAAAGACTGAGGAACGAAGCCAAATAGCTCTGTTCATTGATTCATGTCCGACAAACCCCTGTAATTGGCTTGTCTGTTAGTTCGTGCGTCCTTGTGATGTTTCACACAAACTTTGCGTTGTGATTCACCGATAACTTGTAAGCGTTTTACAGGGTCAGAGATGGAAGGTGGGAGAGGAAATGGGGGAGGACAGGAGGGAGCAAATAGGACAAGACACATGAGAAAGCTTCTTTGAACTTAAAAACCGAACAGCTAATAATGCTCTATTACGACTTTCTCTAATCTCGTTTATAATTGTATCTCTACTCAAGAATTTAAGCATCTAAATATCTGTGATAAGGTTTGTTTGGTTTCAGAGCATTGCTAGATGTGTTATTTAAGCGAACGTGCGTGAATTTTCAGACGAGGCAAGTGAAGGAACGTCAGGGAAAACCATAAATGTTGATTTGTTTAGTTTTTTGCTGTTAACAAATGCCCTGATAACAATATCTGTTTTCTGTCAATTGGTGGCGCCATATTATATTCGTTGTGTGCCCAGGTCAAAAAGTTAACCACGCCTACCATTTAAACTAAAAAAGGCAAAGACAAGGGGCGTAGAGATGTGCAAATTAAATGAAGAATGATTGTCTTTAGGTGGAATGTAGTTAAGCGTCTCCTCGTCTCGAAGATCTCTCAAGACTCCAGAGATGCACGCTCTAAGTCTACTGAAGCTTCGTTTCGTTATGATAAGATTAAAAAACAGCGTATTCCATTCCGTGATGTTTGCTATCGCAGAAAACATCAAAGCCATCTCGATACCAACCACTTGTCAGAAATGATAGCAGATGACGCCAAAAGGGTGTCCCTTGACCCCTGAAGGCGAAACCAGAATTTGGATTAATAGCAAGGAACGGGGCAGTGAAAACAATGCACCTTTTGGTAAACTTTGAGTCACTCGATGCACCATCCAAAGAACAACATAAGTGTGTTCTTATTTTGAGTTTGAAGATTCCTTCTCAAATATATGTCTTCAAGAGTGCAATAAAACCAAACGCAACCGTGCCTGACCGCAGGACCGCCGTGTATATTCTGTTTCACTATAGGGTCATGTATGCCTCTTTCTTACCGTTGATACTAATCCGCTTCAACAATTATTCCAAGCATTTCTCGCAGTACAGAAAAAGGCAGAAATGTTTGTTGAAATTCAATTTAGCCGTTTCCTGTGTTTTCAACTCTGGGAGATATGATTCTGCCACATTTCCAAATATTCTGTCATATTGACAGGGACACGCGTCCAGTTGATCCCATAATTAAAAGGCTTGTCAATTTTTCAAAGCCTGCTCGAGCAGCACCACGTTAAATTGAAATTTGGCTAATTCTATATTTTTTTATTGATTAGGAAGCGCCAGTTCTTAGCTTTTGATAGTTTTCGTGGTAGTAAAGACCACCCCCAAGCTTCATTAAAAACTAATCATTTTGGTAGTTTGGGGTTAAAATGCGTTGCAAGGATTTACAATGTATTGCTTTTTATATTGGTTACTGCTTGCTTCGTTAGAACTTTTCAGGTTAACCTCTGGGAAAGACATGTCTCGCTATAGGGTTCAGATTAAACGCTTACACATATCTCCTTGAAAACATCAATACTGAATCAAAACAAGTGAAGTTTCTCTGTGTGAAGTAGCTGTCATCAGTTGATTGAGGAACCAAAAAAACGAAAAATCTTCAAAATACATCAAAAAGTTTAAACGATGCTTTGCGGGGGAAGCTATCATAGTCAAGATAAAACAAAGTGCAACCATTTTGGGCTTGGCAGGAAAAACATACATCAATCAGTGTGAAAGTTCTAGCGTTCTAACAAAAACAAATCTGTCAGTTCCGTCATGTTCAGTTATTAGCAATCCAGAATCCTTCAGTCCTTCATTCAAAAAAGTTGGCAATCTTTAACGAGTGACAATGCACCGAGAAACATACAGTTACGTATCAGAGATCATGCACCACGCTACAATCTAAGAATGAAATTAAATTGAGCCCCATATGGCGTATTGCTCAAGAGCTAATCCAGTTAACTGTATTTGATAAACATTTCGCTAAATCCCGACATTAAACAATGTGTTTCCCGCCTTCTATATTCCCGAGTTAATTCAGTGTTTTGAGAGGCGTGAGGTAAAAATGACATGGGCGGGCGGGAAGTGGCTACGGATTGTTCAATTACAACACAAAAGGAAAACGAACAGTTGATTTTGGCAGCTTTGCAGATAGGATTAAGGTTTTAATTGGGAAATGTTGTTAACGAGCACAAAGTCGCTTCAGTAGAAAGGCCCTTTTAAACTGAATCGTTCTAATGCCCATAAAACCTTGTGGTTTTGTATGAAAGATTTCAATATCTATCAATTTAATTAAAGTAAATGTCGAAAAAATGACATCTTTTTATCACCCTAAATAAATTCTCCTCAAACAGTGAATAATAACATGTGTTGTATGTCAATTCAGCCGAGTCATAAGTGACGTGTCTCAAGCTTGCTCATTAGCCAACCCACACATTCCTGCCTACCCTTTGATCTGTGTACAATCAACAGTCCAGCAGCCATCTTGTGAGCCCTCTATCGACACTCGAGGGCCGTGCAAAGTTATGTCTTCTTTCTCCGTCAAGAATATCTTAAGTCTCCCGGAATCGTGTCTCCAAAGCTGCTCAAATTCTTCTCCAAGGGTTCCTAATATTTGTCAAGGTGTTAATCTTTCTCCTGCTCGCCCTACAGGATCTAATTGCATTCTAACAGCTATGCCGACACCTTCCGGCCAAAGCCAAGACAACGCGGCCCCAGGTAAGTTAACGGCTGTGACTTGAAATACTCTGTTAAACAGCTCCAGACTTCTTCAAAACTTCTTCCATTATAGACTTCTTATTTAGATGACTGTATACTTGTTTTACAAGTAATGATTATTTATATCCAGACAAAGGACTGCTCGATTTTCGTGACTCACAACATGAACTTGAGATCTTTACAAGGGTCATTTAAAGAAGAAAAGCGTGGATGAAGTATGGTTATGGAGGATTTTCCCTTTTTTGCAAACTTCTGTGTGATTTCTAGCATTGGGAAGAATTCCTTCGTGTCCAACTATTTCTAATCGTGCAAGGCAAAGTTATCGGATTAGCCTCTGAGAACAAATTCTGCGCAATGAGTCGCTCTTATCTGTGAACCATCGAGTATTGTCAGTTCTGACCACAGGGTTTGAGGTAGCTTACCACACTCTGTAGGCCGGAGTCCTTGAGCGCGTCTCCGCCTAGCTGGCTGTTTAAGCCCAAATCACCCCTTAATCACTGTTATCGACTCTCATCTAACGCCTTTACCCGTTCAGGTCCTCAGGCACATCCTGAATTAAATGAAGACTGCTCAGGGCTTGACGCGTTACAACAAGCCTCACCGTCCGTCGATTCTTCAGAGCATCCCAAGAAAAGAAAACGTCGCGTTCTCTTTACAAAACAACAAATCTACGAGTTAGAGAGACGTTTTCGGTACCAGCGATATCTCTCTGCCCCTGAAAGGGAGCAACTTGGCAGGATGATAAACCTTACGCCGACCCAAGTGAAAATATGGTTCCAAAATCACAGATATAAGCAAAAGAAACAAGCTACCGAGGCAGGGGAGTTTAAAGATACCCATTCACTTTATCCTAGAACTGTACCTGTACCGGTTTTAATTCGAGAAGGACAGCCGTGTTACGCCAGCGACTTTAGCAACCCAGTTGGCAATTACTTCGCAAACCAGTTTCCACCCGCATATGACTATACAAACTCCTATGGAAATTCTTACCCCTACACGACTCCAATCTCGTCGATAAACTCATCTTGCAGGCAGGCTTATTCTTATTGTAAATGGTAAAAAGTAATGCACAAGGATCTATGTACAGATAGTGAACAGTTGTGGTCTTTATTTAGCAACCTTCACAACCACCGTCATCATGTTTTGGCTCTGTGGGGCTGACAGAGTCGCGGGTTCGCCAAGACAGACTGACTGAATTCATTCAAACTGTCTGTCATTGCAACGGAATTGGACAACGCCATCTGGTCTACAGTGAGGAGTATTGCGCGTCCCAAGGACGAACAAACTGTAAAATATACTGTACAAGTAATTTAACAATATGAAGAGAGAATTGTAAATTGTTCCTTCTTTCAAGAAGCGACGTTCCGTCATTTGAGCTAAGTAGAATTTTTCATTCTCTAACGTTAAATGCTACCTAAGATTCACGAATCACCAATGCAGGAAAATTCAGTTACTCTTTTCGTGGGAAGTTCTTCCTTGATATACATCAGACATGCTGCATTTATTCATTTTTTATTGCCGGAGAGCACACTGCAGACATTAACTGGAGTGTCGTGTTCCAGCGATACAGCACACATCCAAGGTGCTGGTAAAGAAGAGATCCTTAAGACTAAACTTTTAAGGAACACGAGTTTAAATCTTCACAAAAAATACAATTTTAAAACAGGAATGCTAGTGATTGATATATATGAATTTGTCTCAAGAGGCAACCTGCCTGTGTAAAGAGACAGGAATTCCAAAGGGGGGCGAATAGATTGTCTTCTCGCCATTGTTTCAAAAAAAGAAAAAACATTTGAACTACCTCTCATTCAAAGGCCATGAAAAAAGAGTGAAGAAAGCAGAGTTTTCTTCACAGGCTTGCTGGGTTTATTTCTAAGGCAGGAAATAGATTGCTATGTTTACGAAAAAATTTCGTCTCATGGAATATCTCTGGAATTTCGAACAAAATATGTAAAACAGTTGATTGTGAATTCTTTTGGGAAGGGTGTCTGCAGAGAGAGAGAGAGAGAGAGAGAGAGAGAGAGAGAGAGAGAGAGAGAGAGAGAGAGAGTCTTGCAATAAAAAAAAAATTATACTTTACTTTAATTCACATTTAGTCGTCTTTCGACCTTGAAATTTCTTAGTCAGCTGAAGAACAACAAATAAAATCTTCATTCTAAATTATATAGGTGATGGATTCTTGAACGAAGCCCCAGTAAAAATATATGGCTAGTGTTGGCATTTCTTTGCTTGAACAATCATCTTTCAGTGCTGAGTAATCCCTCGTTAAAAGCCCTTTTGACTTTACGTTATACGATGCAGTTCCTATCATTAAAGTAGTGCAAGAAAGCTCTGAAGGTTCAGTAATCTTAATGATGTTGAATCTCACGAGCTAGAAGGCAACTGATTCAACTAGGAGTGTTTGATTTTCAATGAATTTTTCAGACAATTGTAAAAACCCATGTGAAAGAGTGGGTGTGTTTATTACGAGGATAAAGGGCTTAGCTTCCTTGGATAACATAAAATGGCAATTTTACTAACTGTATAACGATATTAAAAAGCTAGGATCTAAGCTCAAAACGATTAGTTAACATCTATAACTTGTTTTCCACACCATAGTGTACATATATATAGAACGAATAAAACGAATTGAACGAAATATTATAATTTTTGCGTCTTGTGCTTAATACACGGATAGCTGCTAATACTTGGTAAAAATTCATTGACCTCTATGGAGTCTATGGAACTATGGAACAAGGTTGCCACTGCTGTCTGATTAGTACCTGGTTTCTTTTTAAAACGAAGCAGAGTGAATATTCCAACTCTTGGTGCAAAGACGGACTGAGTCAGTTCCAAGACTCAGAAAAAGTGTATTTAACACCCTTAAAAAGGTGAGAATATTAAGGTTAAAATATTGGTCGCCAGTACCGCTTTGTATGCCCAAAATGTTTCTACTTATAAATTCATTCACTGAGGTAAGATTGTTGTAATGCAATTACAAATCGTGGCAAGTAGAATTGGAAGTAGCGACGCGAGTGAGATTCTCTTCAAAGTTAAAGCAACGTGTGATTCTTTTGTTAACTCACTGCGTGAAATTGTCCACGTCCGCGGCCAAGATCTTCTTTTGAAATATCCATAACCGGTGGCTATTATTTCCCGTCGATGTGGCGCAGTTCCTTGCCTCTGCGCTTGGGATTAGTGGCAGCAATATCTGCTCAATGTCGCAGATTCTGTTTTGTTGTCTATTTGAAAGGTTACGTGTTAAATACGACAAGTCGTGCACGCCGTGGTAAGCCAGGCTTTGACTAGACTTTTCGCTATGATATTTTTATTGACTGGGACAACGCTGCTGGACATGACTTTTCATTGAGAGCAAGGTACGGTTTTCCTAGAGAAAAATGTTTCTGATTTCAGGATACCCAAAACGATTTTCAGCAATTAAAGGTAACATACTCGGTTTTACATAAAACTTGAGTGTGGTTACAATAAATATGGTGTATTTCAATCAACTCTTCTGTAACCGTGCGGGAACGAAGTTAGTTAGAGTTTACCCATACGCCGCACGAATACGAATTCGAAGCTAGAATTTCTTTGCAAGAGAAGAAAATTACTGAACATTAGACAATTCTCTCTTAGTTATTGTCACTTCTCAAGCTAGGACCGTCAACCGAATCCAGAGAGTTTCAGAAATACGTTACATCACTTTTTCCAGGGTTGTTGTTTGAGATGTACTCTTTCTCACAAACAGTACGATGTGATGTTTGCGTGTTGTGCAACGTTCACCCGTTATGGAAAAAAAGTAGTTTACTTGGGCATTCCATTGGGAACAAAACTCTCGGTGGTGATAGAGAGGAAAGCAAATCAACTTTCGACGGAAAAGATTAAATGTGCAAATCTGAGCCGTATTCAGTGAACCGCTCAAGATAGAAACCCGAGCCTTCTAAATGACCGATATTAGAATGATAAAGAAATTTGTTCGCAGTTTTCGATTTTAGGCTACCATTCTACTTTATTTTAGAAACCATTTTGAAAATTGATAATGGCAATGGGGATATTCTCCGGTTTTAATCTAATTTATTAGCACGGCGGGTAAATAAACAGGTATCTACCTCCCTCCTCGTTAAATATCAATTATATCAGATAAACTCTATTACAGTTTCCCTCAGCTTTAAGACATCTGATTGAGTCAGAGGCGGGTCAAAATGCGCATGTGCAGAAATGTCAAGCTATTTCAGTGACAAAATCCAACAACATTTATCGGAAGATCTTTTCAAAACATTTTAACAGAAATTAATAAGCGTTTCATTTTTCTTACAATCGTTGAATTTCTGCCAACTTGGCATTATTCTTCGGCATTTAATTCCATATTTTTAGATCCTGATCGCTTGGAAAACAGAGTCAGAACGGCTGAGTTGTAGCGCAACGTCGGAGGAGACAAGTAACTTGTGATGTTCTACTCGTGAGTCAAAGCTCTTTTGGTATATCGCCTGGCGTTAATAGTTAACAAAATGGGCCTGTTTAATAGCTCCACACACTGAGGGGTCTAAAACCAGAGGTGTCTATCTCTTACTTGGCCCTGGCCCACTGATGAGTTTACAATGTTATCTAGACCTATCAAAGTATGTCGACTAGGAGTTCCAATGTGAAAGTAAGTGCTGGCGTTGGACATGGAAGAGGATATTGATGAATTGATATGAGGCAAGACGCTTTGGTAAGCCAATGTTGCTGTCCCAGCTGCATGGGCGTTTGTATGTTTCTCTCCCTAGGGTATAGGAGGTTACCAGTTTATGAAAGGAAGCTTACAAAGCCAAACAATGTGAAGGAAATACACATGGAGTGATTGTGTAATTTGTTTATTTTTTATGGAGGGAGATTTCTTGGGCTGTTCCTGTCTACGACTGGAATTGCCTTAGGCAACCCACTAATTGCTTCTAAAACTGAACCCCAATTCTTTGAACAAACTCAGTAACTAGTCAGCGGTTTTATTCATGTTCAATGCGGGGTCATGGCCTTTAAAAAAATGTAATTTTAATCAACAAGTTAATTATTATTTTATTGACAAACTGGAAGAAAACGTCTTTCCTGTAATGTTGTCCTTTTATAGTTCATTTGTCATTGGTTATTCTCTTATTGAATACAACAAAATGAACGTTCACTGCTTACATGGATTATATTAAAATATTTTAAGTTTTAGCAACTATCACAGTCTAAGAAATGTGGGTTCTAGGCATGCGCATGGCTGTTATGACTGAAGAGTAGATTTAGATTTAGGACTGCATATGTTGACGAGCTTTGAAAAGATGGTGAGGATTGAAGGGGAAAAATGAAAGGCTGGAAATTAAAAGCACTGAACCTTTGTGTTAATACAGAAAATACAGAAAAAGCTAAGTGTGAGGGTTCTGGATTGAGTTCAATGTCATCAGACATAAAAACTTTTTTTTTCTCAAAACACAAAATTTAACCTGCAAAAACTGGAGCTTGATGTGCTATATAATCTGTAGATGACAAATTGGACAAAAATTTGAAACTTTGAGTTCCGAGGAAGAAAAAAGAACAAATGAACTATTGTGGATTCGGTTTTTGTTGTTAAATTCTATAACTGTAGTGCTCAATGAAACCCTATTATTAAGACCCCACGATAAAATTTGCTGAAGAAACAATCGTTTCTGTGTTCATGTATCATACACCAAGTTTTATAATGAGCTGCTATACTTCTTAGTCTAGATGAAGGTGGAGTCATAGTTCTGAGAGTTGATTTTAGATTTTTCGTTTCTTAATAAACTTCAAAAGCATTTTAATATTTATCCTAGATGGTTCCCAGTTCCCACATGTTCGTTTCATAGCTTTGTAGCGTCTTTCCCCTTTTCTCATTGCTGTTCTCCAACAATGGTTATTAGCATCTGTGTGACGTAATTTTTTCGCACTTACAACGCCATTTCTCACAGCAGAGATGTTCGTGACAAAAAGATAAAAAAGATGTTTACTTTTAAAAACAAAACCTAGTAAAAAGTATTGTGGGGATAGTTTCTAAAGAAACTGGTGCGGCGTCGGTGGGAAATTGAAACACAAGAAATTGGCCGTAAATCAAACGAGTTGATTAAGTAAGTTATACCACCGTAAGGTAAAAGGGAGGTTCTGACTTTTCGAGCGTTAGCCCTTCGCTCCGACGAAGGGCTAACGCTCGAAACGTCAGCACCTCCCTTTTACCTTACGGTGGTATAACTTACTCAATCAACTGACTCGTTTGATTTACCCAATTTCTAGTAAAAAGTACTCGGACTTCAGACCTCTTAAAAATTATGGCATTTGTATAGGTGCGGTGTGAACTTGCAATTGGATTCCCAAAAGTCAGACATCTCAAAAATTGTGCCATGTCGACAGAAAATTGAACATTACTCGAACGCAAGTTATCTGCGTCGAATGGCAAACAACTTTGTGCGAAGTAAACTGGTTGAAATATTTGTGATGCAAATTTGCAATTTCCGGCACTTTTGGACAGCGCAACACAAACATTCATACAATAGGCGTGATTTTCAGAGAAGGGTAAGAAAGGATGCCAAGACGTGACAAATTTAAAAATAAACCGAACTTAAAATACCCCGTATGATAGACATGATAACACCACAATCTACTGCGCATGCTTCCGATGTTACATCCCACAAATTTTGCTTTTTTTCGCTAATATCAAGAATAGGCTGCTGCCTTGCTAAGGCTCGCCAGCAATTATGGGTGGCACCAGGATTCATGACTAGTGCTGGCTTCTGGTGGCGCCAAGTAATGAACATCCCGGCAGGATCTATTGACCGCACCCTTTAACTGTATCCAAACTAGTGAAAAATACATGAAAATACTGAAGTGATCCATGGAACTGGGACGGAACATAAAGCCACCAGATATTTTCCCAAGAAAAAAATATTGCAGTGCTGTACGAAAAAAAAAACAAAACCCTGAACTGATTTCCATATCTACTGCGTGAATCAAATGGCGAAGAGAGCACGCTGATTTTAAGTCTCTTTTTTTTCTACTTCGTTGAAGTCTGGAAGAAAAGAAGGGAGTTCAGTTTAAAACCAAAGGTTCCAGATTTCTTTTTTTTAACTCAGATGAATTCAACCAAAAAATTTCTTTCTGTACATACAGAAAGTGATCCATATTTTTGAGGAAATGAAAGTTAATCTGAATTTTTGCCAAAAAAAATAAGATGACGTGTATTGCAACTGCGGTTTTGGTGTCAAGCTGTGCTAAATGAGAACCGGCTAAATACGTCACAGCACTACGAAGGAAGCAGTGCTAATGAGTTGTCAAATCGTATTTTGCCATCGAATATCTAAGGAAAACCATACTGTATGATACAAGAAACCGTACCGCCAGTACAATACTGTTACTGTTCAGTAGCTTTCCAATGAATGGTCATACTGCCTGGTTTGATCCATTGATGAAAACGTTAGAACCACACTATATGGTAAAACAAACAATGGCTGTTTTTATTCTAGGGGACGCATTATCCATCTGGAGGAACTTGAGCAAACATTCGTAGTTCGTCTGGTTGTGAGTCTCTAGTATAAAGACGGGCACATGGCACATTATGCTTCCAGACGAACAACCTAAAATAATGCGTCGTTCAAGACGTACTAGGAAGGTTAGTTCGTCTAGTGGCATCAAGTCTTGTGCCCGTCTTTGTACTAGAGACGCATAACTAGACGAACTACGAATGTTTGTCCAAGTTCGTCCAGATGGATAATGCGTCCCCTAGAATAAAAACAGCTAATACTGCCGTGGACCAAATGGTCTGGTTTAGGTTGTAATGGTTCCAAGGTTTATTTTATTTTTTTTTTTTTGAGGTCGCCGGTGAAAGTCTCATTATAAATGCTCTGGGCATGTTCGGCAACGGTTTCAATCTCTTCTCCTTGGCGTTCTTTCTCTTTCTAAGCTTTTCCCTCCTCCACTTTATAGCATTTTTACCTGCCCTACTCGCTTCGAACGAAGACGAACCGCTAAATAGAGTGCTGTTTTGCAGCTGAAAGGATTTTTATTACTCAAACGTTAATCTACATATCTATTTGTTTTTTCTATATTTGTATATTTCCTCTTTCTCTTGGCTTTAATTGATTGCGGAAGAACATTCCATCATCGTTTCATTGAGCTCACACATTAGAATAGAAACTGAAAATCAAAAACAGGTAGGTTATTCAAATTTATAGTTCGGGCATCCTGTACTTTCGAACACAATCCATTCAACTTCCTCCCATGAGGAGTTGTCTGATTTCTGCTGGTGCTTCAACCCTGCATATTGGTTAAAAGAGAGACTGTCCTTGCGGGATCAAAATGGCTTCTGGTAGCCGCATTTTGACCCAACTTTTTGTTTGTATTATAATGATATCCGCATTGAACGCAAAACGTAAGTTTCAGACCTAAACAACACTGCTTTTCACAAGACAGCGTGCACCTAATGCTCATATATTTTTCGTTTTTTTTTTCACAAGATGCCAACAAACGTCTGAGACTTTGCTTGTAAAACAAAAAAACTGTATTTTCCCTGTAGATCGTGTACCTAATTATCAGACTTCAGCAATGGGTTCTTCTTTCACCTGCGAATCGCAAAGAATTTTTCATCACAACGTAACTCAAGGTAAGTAACTGTAATATTTCCGGTAATGTCGGTTCTCTACCAGGAGCCCATGGGCTCCTGTATCTACCTAATTTTCTTTAAGTGCAAACCTCTGATAAACACATTTGGATCACTATTCTTTCTTAATTGTTCTCTCCCAGTGCCATACCTTGGGTGTTGAGGTAGGACGTAAATTTTTTCTGTTCGGTACATTTCCAAGGAATTTAAAGCTAAAAGGCTTCATGCGAGGGTGATAAAGTTACACCCCGCATACTTGATAGTGAAACTAATTTTCTGCGGCTTTTTGGTGCATGTACTCTGCTTAATCGCATAAGGAGCGGAGGACTTTTGCAGCAAAATCTCATAAATATCAAATACTTCTTATGTCTTAGTTTGGCCGGAATTTTGTACATCCTTGGGTTTAATTTATACCTTTATTCAAATGTCATTATCAGCGTCCATTACAATGTGTTGATATAGTTAGGAGAAGTTGTATTTTGGTCACTGTTGCTGGTAAAAGGTTAATGCATAAATACTTTCGCATTTGGGTAGCAGTACGGTCGGCTTCCAGACGCGACCCCGTATGACCTTCAGTCCAAGTCCACCAGGGGCCGATGTAAGGAAAAAAGTGAACAGGGAGGACCGTACGGGTCGGGTTAAGGGAAGATTTTTGGATTTAATTCCCTCAAGTCCCCTTTCTTGGCATAACTGGGTCTCTGAATCATCAGACAGAATATTTGCGAGTTCTGTTCACCTGAGATGAAGCCTTGAGAATCGGTGGCTTATGCTATCAAAGCCAATTTCCTCAACGCAGGCAATGTGTAGCAAGACAAGCCCTGTAAAATCCTGTCAGGCCTCGTCCACACTAGAAGGTCTCAATGGGGTGATGACTTTTACGGCTAACGGTTAATATTTTTGGCTATTTTACGTCTAACGGTTAATATTTTTTACGGCTAACGGCTAAAATTTTTCAACATTTACGCCTAACGGCTAATTTTTTCCCGTTTTACGGCAAACGGTTAAACCCTATTGAGACCCTTACACTATGCCAGATAAATTTAAAAGCGCAACTTTATTACGGTTAGGTCTTCCGTCCACACTACAACGCAATTGTCCGCATACAAAGATCCTCGAAAATGGAACTTTTTGAATACGCTCTCTAGAGTGGAACAATTTGAAAATACAACTATTTTGTATTAGTGTGGACGGAGAACTTTTCGTATCCGAAACTTTTTGAATACGCTTACATCATTTTGTCATGTGATTTATCTTCCAAGTCTCTCTCGGTCATATTTTCAACATGGAGGACAACATGATGTTTTCTGTGTCATTAATTTTGACAATAATTTCTTCTTTAATCGCTTATTTAGAGTTAAGTATTGCTTTAGTTTACATTGATATTGTACGCAGAGAATCAGGAATAACTTTAGACAATTCATTGGTGTCTACAAACTTGTCGGGATTGTCCTTGTATTTGCTTTAACAAGACTCCCCATAGTAAAAAGAATTTGATGAAACTGATATTGGAGTTATGTATTGGCACCAAGATGAAGATCATTGTTTTATGGTTTTTGCTGGTTCAATGTTGAAATTACACAAGCCACTAATTCAATTCAACCGTATTTCAGGTGAAAATTTAGAACTACTTAAAATAGATTTAGGTATTTTAAAATTAACTAATAATTCAGAAAACGATGAAATAATTGATATTAGACATCAGGGTATAGATTTACTTAAGCAATTCTTTTCGATGTACCCAAACGCCGATCGAACTAAATTCAAATTCATTGACAAAGTTACTTGCGGACAATGTATTTATTGGAAGTATAATAGGCGTGAAATCATATCAACCAACGATAACATTTTTAAATCGTTTTACGATAATTTAAATCCAGAAACAAGAGCCCAATTATACCAAGATTTGGGTTATTAAAACTATCTAAAGTTATTAAATTACAATGGATTTTTGGGAAACATTTAAACAAACATATTCAGAAGCTAATAAGACTCCCCATATAATCGATGTTTTTTATTTCCATCGATATAACTAGGCAACAATTCCACGTCGTCAGCGGACCAAGAGAAGTAATCTGTATTATCTTTGACAATAGCTGTTTGCTTTTTACGTCATGACATCTCAAGTTTGAAGAAATTTGACGAAGCAAAGGGGAACGCGACGAAACCCTCGTAAACAACTGCAGTTGGTGGGAAAGGGAACTATCGCGGGCTCAATGTTATGCTTTATAAAGCGAGATTAAGTAATTATGCCGCCGATAACACGCTGTATATAGTGTGGACGCAGAAGATTTTATCCGTTTTCATGTGTGGACAAATAACTTTTGTTCCGTTTTTGATCCTAAAGTTGAGTTTTCAAATTTATCTGGCATTTTGTGGACGAGGCCTAAATCTCTTCTACCACGGTGTGGTTTGCATGTATCATTTTCAGTCGTCTCGAGGTTAACACATTTCTCTCAAACTTGAGAAATCTGACCGATTTCCGTAGAACGGTGAAACCTCCATGCCTGATCACTTTGCTTGGTGACCTCTGTTATTATTTTATCTCATTTCACCAGGTTTTCCTCCCCGTGTGAAAATGTCATGCACTCAACTAACAGTCAAAGTTGACCAATCAGTTGACATCACATGCGAGGTGACTTCCGGTACTTTTGCAAAGGTCACATGGTATCTGAATGGGAAGCCCCCACAAAGGAATCACGTGACTGTAAACCGTGGAACATGTGGACAAACATTGAAGGTCAGGTCTGCTGACATACGGGACAGTGGTAACTATACATGCAGAGTAGCTAATTCCAATGGAATAGTCAGCAACACCTGTGTTTTGACTGTAATGGGTAATATATTATTTCATTACTTTTTATATCTGTTTTGTTCACCGCTTATATCTAATGAGTTTTTTTTTGCTATTTATCCACTGCGATCTGGGAGGGTCCTGAAGGGGTGGAGGTGGGGGGTACCAATCCCATTTCCCAGCCCATTTTTTTTTCGAAATCCCACTTCCCAGTGCTCCGAATCCCATTCCCACTGGCAGAATTCAGAAAAACACATCCCAGTTCCAGTGACTTGAATACCATTTCCCAGGGCAAAACCCAGCCAATCCCAATGGAGCGTGTTCGCTCACGTGACCAGCAGCCATATTGGTTTACAGAAAAAAAAGAAATAATTTGCATAAAAATAGAGTTCAATTCCCCAAAGAATCTTTTTCTCCTCCAACATGACTGCCGTGACGTCAAGTGAACACACTCTATTTCTCATTTCACCCCTTCAGGACCCTCACTTGAAATCTTCGCTTTGGCACAAACGCAGGCTTGGAATCGGGCTTAACTTAAATATACGCTGACAAGCTGTCTCTTAACTTCAAAACTAAATAACTTCAGCCACCACTGACGCTTCAACTCAGGAGCTCCTTAATAATATCCACTTGAGGACAACAACTCCTGTATACTCCTTCAGATAGCTCCTCCAGACAACTTCACGGCAAACGCGATCTCCAGGTTTCAACTCCGGACTACCTTAGACTACTTCTTAGCGAATGTACCAACTAGGAGGAGGGGGTAGGGATAACGTTTCACGTGCTAAAAAATCGTACTTTCACGAATAACGAACATGCATTTGGTTATATCACGGACTTGAAAACAGCATAATTCTGTTCAGAACAGCAAGGCTTCACTTTACAACAGGACATAATAACAGAGACCAGGCGACAGTTCTGATTAACTTTAGCGTGGTGGCCGTTACGCTTAACTAATGGTAGCCTAGGAATGGTAAATCTCAATCCACACATAGCTTTTGATGGCTTTAATACAAGAACACGAAAGTAACAGAGTTTCGGGAACGTACCCACAGAATATTCGGAGGGCAGAAAAAACCTGTACAAAAAAAACCCCCCAACATGCTCTAGAAGCCTACACTGGGCTACCTGTGTGAAGCCTACACTGAGCTGAAGTCTACACTGGGCTGCCTGTGTGAAGCCTACACGGTGCTGTCTGTGTGAAGCCTGCACTGGGCTGCCTGTTTGAAGCCTTGATATGTAAACGGTTCAATTTTATGAAACTGTTTTATCAAACCATGCAAATTTGTCTCAGCTGCGTTCAGTAGAAATGTAAAAGGATCTCACTATAATGAGTTCAAGTTTATCGGCTGACCGAGTCAAATGTGAGTCTGTTTTAAAAAAGTGTTAAAGCAGACGCTGAAGTAGACGCTCTAGGAAGTGTTCACTCGAGCTACTCTTAATGATAAGTCTTCGAACAAACTTGAATGTCACTGAGTTCAAGTAAGCCTGAGGTTGGTGTATTATATGACTGGTTCCGCAGACTGTATATCGCACCTGCAATTCTTGTCGACGTCGTGTTTGAGCTGATTTGTAAACCACTCGTACTACGGATACTTGTCCATCGTTATTGTTTTCGGCGACAAAAACCGGTAGACCCTGATCTGGTTGCCAGCGCCCGGATCGTGGATTCACTAAGCCGTATTTCGACTAGCAATTTTCGAATTTTTTTCGACTTCCTCTGCCTCGGCGACGTTTTCTAACTTGAAGGAAACTAGAGTTCACGAGGTACGACTGAATCAGTACAATGAAAAACGTTTTTACTTATACACAAATTCCTCTCTTCACGAAGACATACCGCATGCATATAATTTACACTTTTGACATATCTTACACAACTCACAGACTCGACAACAAACAATACAACAGCGAATAGAAATCTGGTATCTTCTAATGCAACGCAACCGAAGAGAATTTTCGGGTTTACCTCGGTGTAAAAACCTGTGAATTTTTTATTTGTTTTTTTTTTGTTTATTATTTTCCTAGTCTCTATTGTTTTTCTCCTTTGTTTTCTTTTTTTTTACGTCACTCGTGAACGTAACAGGTTTTCACACCGAGGATGAGCCGAATTTTTAATAATTCCAGGATATCTTGCTTCGTTTTCTCGATGTCGCGATTGGGATAAAAGAAAGAAGATCTTCTCCTTGTGCATGTGGACCTACTCTTTGGCCTCCTTATTCAAAATGTAGAAAGTATGATCGTCACTGTAAATATGTAAGGCCTTGTCTCAATAACTCAAACCGACCTTCAGTGCTACCGCTGGGCAATGAAAACATGTGTTCGTTGGGGGGTGCTCCTTGAATCGTGGGCTCAGTAAAGGCGGTTTAACCCATGTAAATGAATAAAAACCCTGGAAATGTGAAAACCCTGAACTTCCATATTGAAACTGTTCCCAGAGGACCTTGGGGACTGCTGAAACACTAAGTGGTGACCTGGGGCGAGATTCTTAAGCATCTGTCAGGAAGTCAGGATTGATTCAGATTCGGAACTTGGTAGATAGCTTTTTACGGTAGCAGCTGTTTTTTTTTTTTTACGGACATAAGAGACGAATTCACATTTCACAAAACAAAAAACACTTGAATCACGCGTCACATTAATTAAGGAGATCACGATTCACAATGCAAGAAAAAAGACGTTAACGTTTCACGACTCACGAAAATACCCTATACCTCCCTCGGCTAGAGCGGCTATGTGGTAACGTTCCTTACATAGTGGGTCTGAATGGGGTTTAATGGTCTTTAATATTTGGTGTTATTTTCCCATAATTTTAAGTGTTTAAATTGGCCAATTTTTTCATGTTTACTGTTTCCGTAGAAAATACTTTTAAGTGTTTGTAGGATTCTTTGGACATCTTCGGCAAAGGTCGGACTTCTTCGTAAGTCTTCGAAAATCTTCGACAATCGTCGGGAATGTTTAGCAGGCTTCGGAAATCTTCTGAAATAATCCGAAATTGTCGTAAAGTGGCCAAACACTCCTTGATATACTAAATAAAATAATATTGGCCTTTTTGGTGCCTTTTTGCTTCTTTCTGGAAAAAAATTACTGTTTCATAGAATTTTTTAATGTTAGTGTTAAAATGCCTAAAATTTAACTGTTTCATGTTACAAAGCCAAAAAATAAAGTGTTAAGTGTTATCGAGGTACCCCCATTCAGACCCTCTATATACAGTTACATAGAATTCTAAAACATTCGGAAAGATGATAACAATAACTTTTAATATTAAGATTACTTCATGCGGTTACATCATGTTACGGTGTTCTAGAACTTTCCAGAAAGAATATTGTGTGACTCAGCAAATATTTGCATATTAATAGGTTCTAGAAAGTTCTCCTTGTATCATTACTTTCAAATACAGAGCCCGGGGCTATCTGGGTAACAAATTGGAAACTCAAGTTTTGGAATCTGATTGGAGGTTTCACACTTTTTTAATGGCGTAAACGAAACCCTTCATTTCAAATTGTTATTACAAGCGATTTTCAAGCTCAAACAAACAGACTTCAAACGACAGAATTGACTTGACGTTTGTTTCACAACGTAGTCGCTTTGATAAAATTGATAGCCTAAGATCGCGAAATTGACAACTTCAGTGACAACATCACACGTGCAGGAGCCCATGACACCAAACACGTGGTAAGGTAGCGGACCTCTGAGAAAACCAAGTTGGATAGAAACAACACCAGAATTGAAATGCACCAGTCAGAGCGGTCCACCCAATGTCGCAACCACCACCCAATTAACTACTTTTTAATATTGTCATAACGAACTGTCAATGTCATACATTTTTTACCCTCTTTTACTCAATCTACTTTTCTCAACTGAGGTTTCAGCAGCCACTAAGTAAGTGAACCTTTGTTTATTTAGAGTAGGGTAAATCCTTCAGTCAGTTGACCAAGGCAATCAAAGGCAGCTCTGCTTACTGTCCGCCGAGTTAGAAATAACAACGTTGTATTTTTCGTTTACTTAGGTGACAAAAGAAATGAAGTACAAATTGAAGACTTGAAGCTATCAGGGCGCCGTAAGAAAGCTATCCTGGGAGGAAGAGCCAAATTGATATGCTTCATGTTGAACGCGGACGTTGCTACTTGGTTTAAAAACAGTAAAAGATTGAGGACGACCGAGCGACACGTATGGCGTACAAGACACATATTTAACCAACAAGGAATAAAATTTTCCCTGATAATTATTAACGTGACAACTCATGACGAAGGTTGGTACATGTGTCTTGGTTTCAACAACGGAAAGGTAGTAAAAAAGACTTTCTTTCTACAAACAGGTTGGTCAAAAATTCTTGACAGGTAAAATAGTTATCAGGATAGGAACGTTCGTGATTTCATTGGTGTCTTCGTTTGCTCGCGTTCCTAAGAATAGTTTATTACTAGCACAGTTAAGGTCTATAATAAGAGACCCTAAAAGGCCTGGTTTGATCATGTGTACATGACTCCGTCCAATACGGATACAATTTCTCCCAAACAGCTGACTGCATAACCTTCCTAATGCCAAACTCAAAAAATATATTTCCGGATCAATACGCTAACGACTAAAACAAGCCACGATAACAGGAAGCTCTTCTATCTGCGACGATGCAATGAGATTAGCAGTCACGACTCAGAAAATTTTTAATATCGATGGCATCAAGAATGGCCGATTTTACCGTTTACGCGCCCAGTGCACTATGGTTGAGTAGGGGTTCTTTTAAATCAGAACATGGTCAGGTTTAATGGGCCCCTGCAGTAGTAAATCATATCGCTTTACAATACTTTTATTTTGCTATTTTTAGGTTTTATCTTTTGGGTATCTTAACATCAAAATGCTGGCTCAGTAAACGATTCCGATTTAACAAATCGAATGTGGTTTAGCGCTGTCTGTACTCTTATCGACAACGAGTACGCGTCATCACAGTGGTCAAAATGTTGTGGACTCACGATAAGAGTACAGACAACGCTAAACCACATTCCATTTGTTTTTTATCACATAAGCAACGTTAAAGCGTCAAGGAAAATGATTTTTTTTTCAGAGCGTGACCAAGATCGCGACACAAAGAAAGAGCAAGCGTTGTTTATAACTTTCTCGCAATCCGATTGGTTTATTCCCCAAAATGAGCGTTTTTGATTGGCTATTGCTTTGCGTGACACATTGACACGAGCAGCGTTGTCTAGACTCTTATCAACAACGGCAAATTAGCCAATCAGATTGCGAGATTAGTAGCAATTGTGGTAAAATTGTTCCTTCCAACAGAAACTTGTCCGAAAGGATACCATTGCCCTCACAACACAAACCGTGCTGTCCGCTGCCCATCTGTTTCTCAAGGTATTTATTGCATCATACCTAGTACTGAAATAGCGGCTTGCTATGCAAAAATGTAATAGAGATCTGAAAAAGTTACAGAAATGAAAAGATGCGCTTTTCCTGCGCTATTGCCGCTTTGTACTTCAGATACTTAGCGAGAGAAAGGTTTAACGGCCAGTCACATTTTGAGACAGTAATATAAAGTTAACATGCCACCGCTGGTTGTTGACTCAATAGACTGTGTTGTCAATTCGCAGGTGTTTGGAACAAAACAACTCATGCGCAGCTTATTGAAGAGACAGACTCTGCCATTCTTACTGTAAGTGGAGGAGCCATGTCACACTGGTCATTATGGATTGAAATTTCGTTTCTTATAGGTTTTCTTGTAACTCGAAACGTGTAAATGAAGATCTGTTAAGATAACTCACAAGCCTGGTTTTTGCTTCAAAGTTTGCTAGCTGTTAGAATAGCTTTAGATTTTTCTCGAAAGAATAATAATACTGCGTAGTTTGGGAATAGTTTACTTCACAGATGAAAAAGTTACAACCAAAGCAAACAGTACTGCACTGTTCATTAGCATCTCAAAGAATGGTCACACGCATGGTTTGATCCACAGATGAAAAAGTTAGAACCACACTGTATAGTAAAACAAACAGTACCACAGTAGATTACTGTTCAGTAGCTTTACAAAGAATGGTCACACTACATGGTTTGATCCACAGATGAAAAAGTTAGAACCACACTGTATTGTAAAACAAACAGTACCACAGTACAGTACTGTTCAGTAGCTTTACAAAGAATGGTCACACTGCATCGGGTTTGATCCATAGATGAAAAAGTTAGAACCACACTGTATAGTAAAACAAACAGTACCACAGTACAGTACTGTTCAGTAGCTTTACAAAGAATGGTCACACTACATGGTTTGATCCACAGATGAAAAAGTTAGAACCACACTGTATAGTATACCAACAGTACCACAGTACAGTACGTTTCATTAGCATTTCAAAGAATGGTAACACTGCATGGTTTGATCTAGAGATGAAATGTTTAGAACCACACTGTATAGTAAAACAAACAGGACAACAGTACAGTACTGTTCAGTAGCTTTCCAAAGGATGATCACACTGTGCATGGTTTTACGATTCATAAGAAAAGTGTTGATGACCAAAACATTTTATCACAGTGCAGCACTGTGCAATACTTTAGAAAGATGTCTTCGTACGTGAAGAACACATTCTACACAGTCTGCACAGTTCTCTCCCTCTTCATATTGACCTGGTACAGGAGCCCATATGGGCTCCTGCCTGGTAATAAACTAAGAGTGCATGTTGGGTGCCCGGCGGGGTACTCCCAGAAAAATTGGGTAGGGGTGTGTGGCCCGCTTCCCAAAACCCTTACCCTATTTATGACCAAAATCTGCGATTTTCCCTACCCTACTTATGAACTGACCAAAAATTTAATACCCTATTTATAAACATAATTAGTAAAGGACTTTTGTTGCTGGTCCTATCTAGGCGTTAAATGGGGGACTGACAGGCAAAGTGTGCATGGGAGGAGAAGGCATGATGAAGAAGTAGCTTCTTGTAGAAAAAAAAGAAAAATAAAACGAATTCAAGACTAGAGTGCAAAAATCGATACCCTATTCATTACTGAAATGGTGGCATAATGGCTAAAATCGATACCCTTTTTATGACCTGAACGGCTGAAAAACCATACTATTTGGGGTCGCACATACCTATATATCCCATGATGGATGATGGGATCAAGGCTTCCCTTAACTCAGCAGCAATTTTGAACAGGACTCCTGTTTTGACTGAAGACATTCCTTTTAGCGAGAAGCCGGCAGACTCTATTGTAATGCCCTCATTTGTCTTCCAGCTTCAGGTGTCGAAAAGTTTACTCTTGGTAACTCCTAATGACGAGTTAATGGCTACGTCTCGATTTAATAAAGAATTGAATGAGGCGCAAATTAAGAGATCTCTTGAGAAAGGTTACGAATGAATTTAATCCACTGTATAATAAAGGTTCTCATAGGTATCATAACTGTCTAGTTAAAGCTTTTATTCAATGAGCTGTGAAAGGAAAAGGAAAAACAATAAAACGCGCGAAGAATACGTTTTCAGCGGTGTATCAGGTTACTTCGGCATCTTTCACACTGTCAATCAGTTGTCCGTCAACTTGAGTTCATAAAGCGCTCCGTTCTTACTGTTTTAACTAATGGAGTCGGTTTCCATATCATTGTGAAAAGACGGTACTGTGCTTTGTAAAGACCGACAAGGTAAATAGGACCACCAATTGCAGCTCAGGAACGAATCAAGGTAAAATGAAAATGTGAGAAGAGATACATATGGTGTTGTTAATACCCAAGATTACCCAAGTTCCTGGAGATTAGATGCTCGACCTGTGTGGAAGAGAGAGGATTACACGTACATTATGTTTAAATCCACAAGTTCGTTTGCTGGTAATGAAAGCTTGTCAAAAGTTGTACTATGTGTAAATATACTTTAAGCAAATCACATTCTTCGGGCTTTTGGAACTGGCCAACAAAAGCGCCTTTATTCTCATAATGTAGTAAACAAAGTTTTTAAGCTCGAGCTTTCCGCTGCAACATAAAATGGAGACTCAAAAGAGCCGCATGGTGTTGGCTACAGATCCCAAACCGTACCTTGACTTCTCTATCGAGAACATCTTAAAGACAAAGAAACCAGACGGAGATGACTCCCGCCTCTTCAGGGAGGCTCCCAGGAGCTCAAAATTGTCGCATCAAGGGGCATCCGAAACAACGCCGAGTCCAGTCACCACAAATCTCCCGTGGCTGGCGTATACACGCTACTGCCCGCCCAAAATTCAAAGTAAGTTTTTTACTCATTGTAAAATAAGGCTGCATTGATCGGTGTAAAACGACCAAATGGTGCTTCAATACTGAACGATACAGCCAATGAAGTCAAGCAATTAATTTAGATTTTTTTTATGTTTCCTCTTCGCGTTTAAAGCAGTAACGGAATTTGATGGTTGAGTATCCTAACTGGTTCAGTTTGTAAACTGAATAGGTTATTCAGGACTTCTGCTTTTGAAGTACACGAGTAACGTAAGTCATATGTGATTCATATAAGATATTCAGTGCTGAGCAGATGCAAAGAACTCAGTTGAATCAGAGAAACTGTTATTGCAAAACGGTTCCTGGAGCGAATCATACAATAGCGAATTTTATCATTTTTTTGTTTTAGAGCTGACATTATTCTTCTCAAATTTGATTGCAGGGACGAGGCATCGATATACGACCCGTAGGAGAAAGATAAGCTGTAGTCCACGAGTTCCGTTTTCAACAGAACAATTAACGGAATTAGAGAAAAGTTATGAAAACAATCACTATGTTACAACAAAGCAAGTAACACAACTTTCTAGAGATCTTGGCTTGCCTGGCAATCGCATAAAAATCTGGTTTCAAAACAGACGAGCGCGCGAGAAGAAGAAATCACGAGAAATGCAAGATGACTACCAGTCTGCAACAGAAATACATCTGGGAACCAATGCCTACAAAAATCAGCAAATAAGTTGTAAGCAAGTTTCAAAATTTCCAGGACAGTTGGAAAACTGCTTGCAAAGCACCTACTCTTTTCCATTAATACCAAGCTTTGTTCAACGTGAAGTTGTTCAGCGACCGACTTACAGAACCATTAATTGTTGGGATGAAAGTATTATTAACTTGCCTTGGGTTGGTTTAAGGAATTTAAGTGACACTCTTAACCAAGGGGTCCGAATTTATCGCCTGTAGTTTTTTTCACTCCTTATGATTCGCAGACATCAATCCATTGATTGAAGTTTGGTTTTGCAATTCATATATATATATATAAATATATATATATTCATTTTCATGTTTCCATTCAGCAGTCTTCATAGCACCTATTTTTTGTAAGTGATACTTATCCTGTACACAATTTATATCTTGCCGTATAGTTTGAAAATTTGGCTACATAAAGTTCACGCCTTTAACAAGCAATCTTTCATTCTTATATGCTGGATTACTACCAATATATCATTGAAATAAATGTCAGTGTAGCAACAGGTGGTTTGTATTTTGTAATTAAGGTTCAAATATATCGTGCAAGGTTTTGGCAATTGCTTGTTTAATATTTCTTATAAACGAGATGCTTTTGAAGCTATGAAATAGCGAGCAAACAAGCAGCTTTAATAAAACCGCAGCACACAATAGTTCTACATGTACAAGAAAAGGCCTTGAACTTTTGTGCTTGTTGGGTTAAAATTTTTTTTTGTAAAAGTGACGTCATTGATCCGTGGCGGTTACAACGTGTCAAAAAACGGCTACTCGTGGCGCCATGAAAACATCCAGTCTCGAAAAACTTAATCATTGCATTGTTAACGTTGAATACGCTGTTAATGAGCCGCTTGGTTATCATGTATGTGCTTGTAAGTGACTCGGGTCAAAAGTTTGCTCAGCGGGTCATGCTCATTTGTTTGAGTTAGTCAAATTGAAAACCGCCGTCTTTTTAATTCAAAACTTGAAGCATTCCGACCATGACAGACTGTCTATTAAACATTGAGGAGATTTAATAAGCACTGCACCGATTATTACCTGTGACTTTATAAACAGCAACTACCTTGCCAGCTGCAAAGGATTTGAAGTCCATTTACACCTCCACTGTCACTGTTATAAGCTAATTTGAGAGTAGCAGAAATGATGGGGATACCGGAAATGTTTGATTGCTTGTACTATTGGAATAAGTGTGTAGTGTGTGTATGTAGTGTGTTTGTGATGATCTTTGGTTTATCCTGCTCATATAGGTTTACGGCCTTATTGTGGTGCAAATGACATTCCATTCAATTCCAAAGAAAAATGAACCGCCGAAAGAGCTACCCATTTTGTATGATACTCTACATAAACAAATTTACAATCTGCTTCTTTCATTAAACCGTTTAATCCCACAGTCACGTCGTTGAATAAAACCCTATGCTACTGAATACCGGCTGAACAACGTGTAGCTGCGTGTGGACAACTTGACACTGTGTGGCGTTGTTTGCTTTTCAGGGTTACACACATAATGAAGTTCTGTAATTTCAACAAGTTTTTTTGCATCGTCAGTTCTTGGGTTTCTGACAGAGAGCAAAAACGTGCTAGGTTTGTACGCTACTTTCGATTAATGCTGTTCGAGTTAAACTGGGAATTCCAAAGGCGCACTTAATGCCGCATTTTTTGCACCTGTGGTTTAGTGTTGTTCACGCCCATCGCGGCATCCTTGAATCGATTAGACTGATAAAAAACACTCTCGCATATTCAAGAACGATGTATATAGGTAATCAAGTGGTTTCAAGAGCAATTTGGAATAAATGAACACAAGTCAGTTTTTCAGACTAAAAAAATTGTACGAGCCTGCAGGGCGAGTGTAATTTGTTGTCTTTGAAAAATTTTTGAGTGCTAATTTATACAAAATTGCACTCGAAACCATTTGATTGCTTGACAATAATTTCAAATTTCTGCACTCAATTTCAAGTCCCTGCACTGTTTGGGATTAATTGACTTACTCTCAGGCAATCAGTTACTTGAAATGTTTGCATGTGTATTACTACGCGAAATATTTACGATAACACGGTAACTATTCAGTACACTTTGAGGACTGCATTTATTTCCACATCATGATCATGACGAAGTGATTCCGAAATATTGTTTTGCATACGTCCCTCAGTAGAATTTAGTATCTAACAGCAGCACTCAACCGCAGTCAACACGTTAGTCTTGATTGCCTGAATACAATTTTTTGCCAGGCCCATCGTGTGTTTGCGGGGAAGTAGTCAAAACTATAGTTCATGCATTGATCAGTAAGTACAAAGGCAGTAAACTCAGCAAGTAATAGTTTTCTAGTAGAAGCAAAAAACAAGTCACTTTTGCATACTCAGACTACTCTCTCTGTCTGATAAATACTAAGCCAGTAGTTTAAACATCAAGCCAATCACAATTAGGTCAACACACAATGTTCCTCTAGTCTCAATGCCTTACGCACACGTGTCTCCTCAGTACCAGCTCAGTGGTAGAGCGCCCCAACTTGTCATTATCGAAAGGTCGTCGGTTCGAATATATCTTTCACAAAATACATCTTTCACAAATACTCCAGGCTCAAAATATACTATCTTCATTATTTCACGACTTATTCTCTTTGAAATTCAATCCTCGCAGTATATGTAGAATGTTCGTAGTATGAACCTACTTTTATCGCCTCGCTCCCATGAGTCTCCTATAGCGCCTTTTCACTCACTTGATCAGCGACCATGCCGGTTTTTGATGCAAAAAAGAAGGTTTTTTCATAAGAATAGAATTTAATTCCTAGAGAATCAGTTTGGGACACCGACATGGCGCCTTTTCTTTGTTTGGGGACGAGAACATGGCTGCCGTGACGTCATGTGCAAACGCGCTATAGCTCAGCGGTAGAGCATCCGAGCTAGTAAGAGGAAGGTCACAGGCCCCACTCCTATTGGGAGAACTCTCATTTCCATTTCAAGTTTGCATGTAACAGAACTGAAAAATGCTTGTCCCACACATAGTTTACGTTCAGAGGTTCTTCGAAAGAGATGTTTTTCCACTTTTATTTTCAACTTGGATTCTGCGAGCCGGATTTGGAAATTCCCAACATACAATCAAGATACAGTTACTCGGCCTCTTAGTATTGAACTATTCAAGTATTTAATAACATTTAATAATAATAATAATAATAATGATAAGAAGAAGAAGAAGAAGAAGAAGAAGAAGAAGAAGAAGAAGAAAATCGAGGAAGTGGAAATCTTTCGAGCTGGTCAGAAGATCATGATAAAAACGTCCAACAAACTAACGCAGTGTTATAAACGTTAATATGCAGAATGAAGCATGACTATCCATGTATAAAATTTCAGCTATTTTGGTGTCTGTTACCCTTGCAGTTTGTGAATTTATGTACTAAGGGATCAACAGTACTCCATGGTTATTTTTTATATGTGACAAACTATTGCAAATGTGAAGTACTCTAACTGTTTGCTCAGATGGTTTGGCTGGTTGAAATAGTAGCTGTGTTCTTGTACCATAAATGAGACGTTCAGTTACAAAAATAGATAAAATAAGAACAGTATTGAACACAATAGCGACAAGAAGATTTTCAATTTGTTGCAACAATAGCTTTTAGCAAGGATTTTGAAGTTTTTTTGTATCATCTTCAACAACACAAAGGATTTACAGCCAGAGAATTCATTCTCCTTGGTTATCTGTTTTCAAGGTGTAAGCTGTATTTTTGTCCGTCTCAATTCCTATTGGTCATTTAACTGTCGTGATGTATGTTGTTATACTCAGCCAGTTGGCGCTGTCTTAATCCCTCTACAATACCCAGGGTAAGCGACAAATAAATCTAATAAGCTTTTCTTGATACACAACTTCGCTGTTCAAAATGATTTCGATATTGAATTTTTCGCCTTTAACCTTTAAATTTGCATTTGCGTAAGAAAAAGTGTTAATTAACCTTAAGGAATCAGTAATGTTGTGGCTTCGGACCTAGAAGCAACTTGCAAACCACCACGTGTAACCATCAGTGTTTTTTAATCAGGAGAGTTGAATTCTACAAAACCCTCCCTTTTCCTGGTTTTAGTTTCCCAGCGTTGTCTGGCCCCCGTATTCACTAATATTAGCAAATCATGATAGATGACAATTTTGTTTTATTATAACTGGAAAACGTGACATTCACATTTCTTGCTTAGATATGATTTGCATAATAACCAACCTTACGGTAGGAGATCTTGTTGTCAAGTGATATTCTTCTGAAATTGCTGGTTTCTCATTCCTGCACCGTTAATTGCTAAACCAAAGAGCTGACGTATTTGACATAACTGTTAATTATAAGTTTACTCCCAAATATCTGGACTGTCGAAGGTTTCTACAATGGTCGGAACGTGTTTAAGTCAACCGCATCTTTTCGAAGTTTTAGCAGTTTGCGAATCCCAACGTACCACCATCGTGTTTGATGTAATGATTTTAATGGTACATGGCGATGGTCTTATGCGGACTATACGAGATACATAATATCATGATGCTTCTTTACAGCATATCACAGAATACGCCTGATACGTTCTTAGTCTCCACACCACAAACCCTCAGGCTGGTGTCTATGTCAAAGAAATACAAAACAAGTGATATTCCATGGTTTGCCACGACGAACATGATATACAACAGATATTTCGCTCTCTGCAGTCTGGCTATACTGTATGTATCTACTACTGAGTCCTAGCTGTTGTAGCGAAGATTGATGCATATCTTGTACATGTGTTGCCGGCATGAGATGGGAATAGCCGTGTGATTTTAATCCTAGCTGGAAGTTTAAAAGTAATAATAATGATGATGATGATAATAAGAAGAAGAAGAAGTAGAAGAAATTTTTATGATTTTAAACACAACTGCTGCAGTTAAGCCTAGACAATACTAGTAGTCTGAACAGAAAGATTTTTACCTTAATTTTAACAACTATAAGGCATGCGATTTCAGCTGTTGTTGTCTGATTTTTTCCAGCATCAACTCAAAATATGTATAATAATCGTTAGTTATTAAAACGTCTCACTAACTGAGTATAAGACCTTGTTTTTAATGTGTTTTACTCTGTTTATTTATTTACATTTAATTTATTTTTATATTTTAAGCTTATGTTTCAAGACCTGATATGGTTACAAATGGGACATAAAACATATGAGCCCTCTCTTGTTAAAAGAACAACAGTTTGGTCGCGCTATCCCCTATTCTATTGCTAAGAAAAACTTTTCAATATTTCTATAACAAATTCGTATCCTCCATCCATTTTTCCCTGTGTAACCCAGAGATCCTCGTATCATGGACGCACCAGTGCTCCCTCGTTAATAATGACTAATACCCGGTCCTTGAATAGAGTGAAGTAATCAGAGCTGACCAAACAAAACATGTATTTGGATCGAATCCGCTTTGTGCATCCCACCATACACCCCTCAGTAACCGACGGGGTGAAACCCGACCTGGTGGTTCATTTTACCCTCCCTGGTGGAATTTTGACCTCCCTGGCACCTGGTGGTTTTTTGAAAACTCCCGGGTGAATTTTATTCCTCCCTGGTGTAGAATTTTAGTTTCTCTGGTGAGGCGTGCTCCCCTGCAAGAAAAAGTCACGAGTTTGGAATTCCGGATTTTTGTCTGCGATGGTAGAGTTTTTGTTAAAAACCTGGTGAACAACCAGGTTCCACCAGATCTGTTACAGAGGGGTGTTACCATATTCCTTACTCGCATTATTCTTATATCACGAAATTTTAAGGGTAAAATGATTTTCTCTTCTCAGTTTGATTGAGGTAAAGTTGTGATATCAGCAACTCTTCCTTCACTATGACTAAGCACAATCAATACCAGTAAGCATAAACTCTGATATCAATCCCAACATGATGTAAGTTGCATTTCTCTATAATGAGTAGCACCCATTACCTTAGATGACACTTTGGAGAATCAGGCGTTTAATTGATTCCGTACTGATCCATTCCTCTGCATGTGTTTGCTTGGCAAGCCATGCCTTGGTGTTACGAAGAGAAGTTGCCGTATCAACCCGCTTCTCGGAGTGAAATGTTGATATCAGTATATTTTTTCTGCATTCTGATTTCACACGTTAATTTCACAGATACGTTATTACCAATATGTAAAGAGTATCTAAATATCTCAAATGTCTAAAGAAGACCTTAACAACAATTTGTTGAGCTCCCAATGGTTAGTGCCTATTGCAGTTCATTGTTCTATCACTTAAACAGTTCAGAGTTGACAATTTTACTATGCCCAATGGGCTCTTCGTATGCCTTATAATGGTTGATGTCCCGTGCTTGTGCTCCAACGTTCTGCGATTAATATGTTCTATATACTCGCTGTTTCTGAGTCTAAAACTTCTGTTGCACGTGTTTTCTTCTCCCGTGCTCTTCGGTTTTGAAACCAGATTTTCACTCTGTGTTCTGTTACTTGAAGACTGGATGACAAATCGCGAACCTCAGAACCCGAGAGGTACTGGGTCTGTACAAATTTGGCCTCCAGAGCGGCTAACTGGGCACTTGAGAAGGGAATTCTGGGATTTCTATCTAGTTTATGTCTCCGGCAGCCCTTGCGAGGTTTGGATCCTGAGAAGAGCAGAAAAATTCTAATCAGTGTTGTAATTGGCCGATCCAGCTACCGCCGAGAGCAACGAAAATTATTGGCTGATCTATAAGTAACTGTCCATTACCACTGTCCTTTTTTAAAGTCAACTGTCGGAAACACTCTCCATTTTTTAATCTGTAGAATAATTGGTGAAAAATACAGCCGATGAGCCACTCATATTTGAGGTAATTACAATGTTTATGATTTAATGCGTAAACAGAATTGCTTCCAATAAATTCTTGAAAGAAAAATGTGAAAATGTGAAAAACAAGGGTATGGTGTTCATGAGAAGGGAGTCGTAAATCAGTATCGATTTAAGTACGACTCCGACGTGACTGCATGTGTATGAGGTGATAGTTTACTGCACATGCGCTTTCCTACTGCGAGTATCGAGAGGGGGGTCACGTGAGAGACACGTGCTTGTCTTGGTTTGAAAGAGAACAACAGAAGGAATATTCTTCAATTTCCTGGTTAACAAATAAAGAAGAGGAGACATTTAAGATGAAAAGAACAATACGAGTCCCCTATGTCTGAATGACATGCTACAATGTAAAACAGCAGCAACAAAGCAGCAAACGCCATTTAACACCGTAATTAGCAGTGTTTCTATTAAACCGAGCAGATTATTGAAACCGTCAAACACCCGAAATGTTCACAAAAACCAAGGAAATGAGAGGAAAAATGCTAGTTTGAAGGAAGACCATGAAGTAACAGAAATTAAGAACTTCCAACTAGAGAATTGTCACCATGTAAACTGATTACTTCCCTTCTGTTTTTAGTCAAAGACTTAAACGTTTATTGCAGTGAGTAACTTTAATTGTACCAAACATATTGACATTGCCGCCAAAACAAAGACATTTATTTTGCGGCATGTTGCAACCAAAGCCATCACTACAAAATGGACCGATAATAAATCTTGTTCCTTCCCGGAAAGAAAACGAAACTAACCCAGCGTATTCAGCACAACAACATTTTTTATTCATTCCCGTAAATAGGAAACAAGGTTGAATCATAATAGCTGCAAGTTCAGCTGTCTTTGTTTCATTGGCTGCACGAATTGAAACCTCTTCACATCAAGGATCCCTCTTTCAATTTCATTCACGTCTTAAACAATGAGCGAAACACCTTGTAGTTAAAGGGAACACTTTACTTTTGTATTAACGCTTGACAAACAGCTAATGGCGAAGGACCCAACTGCTTCTTCATCGATTTGCACTTTCTTCAAATCAAAATTCTGTTACATTTTCTTTTTTACGCTGACCCAGATCGCTTATAAAGCCATTTATCAAGTCAAGATATTCCTTGTTTTCGCCTCATAGTTTGTATATAACTCGAAGGACAAAGCCCCTTTCGAAAAAAACCTACTTTGAAAAAACTAGACTGTCGTGCTTAAGAAACAAAAAAGTTAAGTGTTAAAAAAGAGGAGATAACAAAGAAATATACAAGAAAACAAGATTGGTTGCTCCAAGTCATAATTTTTTTTTTAACTAAAAGTCCTCGTCACTCTCGAGAGTCGTATCATTCGGTTAACTTGTTGTGTTTATTCAATCAAAGGTGTTCTTTCTCCTTCCATGAAAGACGTACTTTACAAGACTCTCATGGTTCCGTTTGCAGTAAAGGGTCGACAAGAAATCGTTCTTCGTTTGTAAAACTCGTTAGTTGAGCGGGAACGAGAATACTGAAAACCAAACAAGGCCAAGAAAGGACTGATACATCGCAGGTTTCCTAACAAAGTGCTAATAGTAGATGAGCCTCTATTTATTCAATGGTCTCAGGGAGATTTAACACTGCTTTGTGTAGTGAGTGTTGTGACGACACGGAATTAGTTGTAGAACCTGCGGTTTCCCGTCAATGCAAAGATATTACAGTTTGTTTTTGGTTAAACCGAATGAAAATATGCTAAAAAACGAACCAGAAGACGTGCAGATACAACCCAAACTACGAGAAAACGTCCGGCAAATTGCATCTAATTCCTGAACGTTCCGTGAGAGACCTACAAGGCCGGATAAAAATCTAAGGACGAAGACGAACCTTTATAAGAGGAAATGCGACAGTCTGAATGTCGCATCCAAAAGACATGTTTCAATTTTGTTTGAGGTAAACTTTTAGGATAGATTGTCGTATCTACAAGCAAATACAATAGGAAGCAGGACGAGTAGGGCTACGAGCAAGCGACATTGGATGATTCTATCACAAACAGTTCCTTTGGATATCTTTAACGAAAACGTTATAAAGAAATATCTGAAAATGATGCAAAGAATGATAAAACACTGAACACAAAACAGTGAAACACAAAATAAATCATTGCCACTTACTTGGAATTTTAGGGGGACAGTAGCGCGTGTAAGCAAGCCAAGGAAGACGAGAGAACAGCGCCTCAGCAGGTCTTCGTTCACTTTCATTTTCGGTAGTGTCATTCATTTTCGCGCTGTCCTGGCTTTGAACAGTTTTTCGTCCAAACGGTTCTTTAGCCAGTATATTTTCTATCGAGAAAGAAAGATAAGGCTTTGCAGACACGGTAGATGCTTGCAAACCGCTCTTATCTGTTTTATTGCCGCTGTCATCCGCCATTTCTTGTTGTTCTATTGATAATCCCCTGCAGATGGCCCAAGTTGAGTCCCTGACCTCTGAGAGAAGAACTAAACACGGTGTTGTAACACAAAGCTGTATAGTGTTTCAACCTGTTTGCTAATGCATTCTTCAGAGGTAGTTTTAATTCATCTGCTATTATGAAGACATTGATCGCCTGCGTGACAACCACTGTCAAGGTTATCCGTCCAACTGACAAACCCTTCATCTTAGCGAATATTTTACTTGTCAACCAATGGTGAAGATATCTCTTTAATCCCGGATTACACTCATAAAATCTTTCATTCTCTGTTTTAAAAATCATTGAGAATAATCGCTTTAATATGAGATGCTACTAGGCCGGATTCGCTTCTATGATATGATTTCTTTGAATTGCCAAAACAAAATTAGCCTGCGTCCAACCTCCATGCGAATTTAATGCGATGTGTTTGTTGATAGACCGGTATCAAATCGTACCGATTTATTAAGCTATAAGAGCATTATGCATGGCACTTCAGGCTGTCAGGACCTAATCATTGTCCCGAGAGAATGCAAGCATGGTATGGCAAATGACTTCTCTTTAATCCAAGAAAAGCAGAGTACAAACTTCATCTTTGATTTAGCGTTCATTGTGCCAAAAACTAAATTACCCCAATTCTCTCTTGGCATTTCAAGTCAACCTGATTGCGTCAAGGGAAAAAACACACGCCATAGCTTGGATTAAGAATTAAATAAACTCAGGTCATTGCAATGAACGGAAATTAAGAAACTCTTAATAATCGTTCAAACTGTTCTGTGTTGAACAATATCTTTCGCGACTAACCAATATGTTTCAAAGACTTTCTACCCGAGCTCAATTCACAAGACTTTAATTGATAATAAAAACTTCAAGGTAATTAATTACTGTAATGACAGGATACTATTCCATGAAGAGCCATTATAATAGATAGGAAATTCGATTTTACAGTTAAAAAGATAATAATTTCATACATTGAATATTTGCTCAAACAAATCAAACTTGGCGAACAGACGCCTTCTATACTTCAACAAACAGCGAGCGAAGCTTTCGACTGGGAGTGTGCGCGAGTGAAGTCAAGTTTAATTTAATTGATCTCTTGAGACCAACAGTAAAATCTTTCTTTTGGTTTCTCCTGACAACATAGAAACTCGTCAGTTATGTTTTTAAAGCTTCAAAGCACTGTCCATTCTACCATGGCACGGTTCACTTCAAACAGAAAGCCATGTGTTAAAGTGACACTGCAAAGCTTTATGACATGCTTGGTAACAAAAAACTTCACTCTGTGGAGTAATCAATGACTATTCTAAAGAAAAAGTACAAACAAAGCAAAGATAATGACAAGACTGAATTTTGGTTTTTGGCAAGCTGACAAGTGTGCTGCTGAACAATGGTTGTTTGATCTCAACTTGATATGATTGCGAGAGAAACCCATACATGTATAGTTTCTTCCCTTTGTCTTGCATTTGCAATTTTAAGCAGCAGCTCTTGACTTTTCGGTCGAGAATTTGCCCCAAGCTGAGTCGATCACTTCGTTCCTATTTCGGAAGTTCTTTTTTTCTTCAGGTAAATGGAGTTGCATACCTCTTAAAACAAAATGATCATCTTAACATTTGAACCATAAGTTTGTTTCATTTCTATCTTCAGCTGGTCAGATCTTTCCTTCGAATCAAGATCAGTTCTTGATGTTGCTACATCAATTTCTTTCGCCTTATCTTTGGTCAGGAAATTTGTTCCGTCATTCCTTGGTTTGCCGCAAATTGTGTGAAAGAACTGAAACTGAGAAAAATGGCTACTGTTCATTCCCATAAGTTACTATCTACGAGGTTATTTAAATCATTTCAGTAAAAACCAAAAAGAGAAAATTCCCGAAATCAGGTAATTCCAGGTATACTGATCATGTGGCTCACATGAAGAAACAGTTGAGGAGTTTCCTCCAAAGGCCTTGTCACATTTCATGTTCTCATCGACTCTCACGGACAAATAAACTTGCAATTTCATGGTATGGTTCAAAGTTTTGATTCTGGGATTCGGAGAGAGGAAGGGTGGGAAAAACGCTTTTAGACTCGCGAGTCAGATGAGTTTGAAAGAGAAAACAATTAATTTTGAAATTCACACCAAAGCAAGGATTCCCCCGGACTTGCAAATTCTAACCAGCTTGGTGAAAACACCGCACAAAGCATCTGAACAAGGTATCATTGACTGGCATAACAGCAACAAACATGAAGTTATGAATACGAACCATTTTCATTGATAGGCACTGAAGAACAGAAACGCAACAGAGGCAAACCGCGAAATTAAGCTAAGTATGACTTTCCTTTTGGGCACTTGAGAGATAAACAAGTTATTTCCGGTTTTTGTCGGGGATTATCAAGCTGGAATAGCACAAAGTTTACAAGCAAACTGAACGGAATTCCACTGTCCTGTTCAAAACAGGGTAAGAAAATCGATCGATAAGCAATTTCTTGAGTTTCTGTAATCTTTCGATAATCCATTCATGCGTCATTGGGATTTTCTTTGAACACATTCAGGACTCAAGGCATTAAAATCACAACCTCTTCAATTTTGTCACAATACAATTGAGAGCACAAAGATAAATACACGGAGGCACGGTAAAGGTGATTAATTTTGACGAAATCCCTCGTCTTAATTTGTCACAGAAACCGACCTGCCGATCGCAGACGAGCAACGGACAAAAACAAATTGCAAATAACAATAGCATTAATCGCTCACCATTGTTCAAGTGTTAGTTAGAAGCATGCCATGTTCAGTTCACAAGTACTGCTTAGCTCATAAAGAGGTGCAAATCTGCCTTAACTATTGATCTATTGGCACCTGAGCAAAACGACTACTTAATTCTTTCCGGAATGAATTATCAGGTAATTTAGATTATTACCCCAGTTCTACTTGTGTGTTTTAGGGATGAGAACAGAAAATTCGATATTAAAAGCAATGTAAACTTGTTGGAAGGTTTCAAACAGTTTGTACACATGCTCCACAAGGCTGCGCTAAGAAATTCGATCGATAGTTAATTGTTTATCTTTAATTTTCATTCATTTTATTACACCGAACACCCTCTGAAGTGGATTAGTGGATTAATGCTCATGACGAGTGACCAGTTTGGGATCAATTTATCAACCAAACTGTAAGTTTATGTAAGTGCCCAGGGAAGTAAACCGGTTTTCTCAGCCCACAGATTACCTGGCTGTCCCTATCTTTAAATTTCTTGATGAAAAAAAATATTAAACATTTTACAACAACGCCACTCGGCTGGGTTTGACTTTGTTTTACGCTGATTGCCGCGGAAATGCTGAATATGTCGGAACGAATTTCAAAATCACCGCAATAAACTCGAATACATCAAAGGTAAAAGGATCATGTATTCCTCGTTAGTATTACAGGCGACCTGTTAGTACGTTCGCCGGTGCCCCGGTGTAGAACTACCTCTTTAACTGATTTCATTCAGGATATTTGCAGTCCCCAAAGGACTGAGCATTAACCCTTTAACGCCCAGAGACAACAACAACAGCTTTTACATTGCTGTCTACATAAAACCCTAATAGCCGGCATAGACCTTTTTGTTACTGAATAGCAAATTTGTACGGTATTTTTGTTTTCGGTTATTTTTTCCAAGACAATAAGTTTAAGATTGCTTCTTAGAAAAAGTTTGGAAGTTATGGGGAAAATTTCATTTTATACATTAATCAAGTTGTGACAGATTTGTCTGGGGAGGTTATCAGCTGGCAAGAACAACGATTGTAACTTAGAGAACAAACAATAGTACAATTTCTATGGTCCAGATATTAACAAGGAGCTAAAAAACACAACAAATCATTGTACTGCCTTTAGGAGCTCTCGTCTCAAGATGCGTTAAATGCAAGACAGACTACCAATGAATGTGTCTTAAATATTTTCTCAATTTCACTTGAAAGTTACTGAAAGAAACTTGTAGCCCCAAATCCAGTGTTTTTGCAACTGTGGATAGGGGAAAATCAAAGAAAGACCGCCCAACACTTGGGCAAACATTCTTAGCTTCCATATTAGAATCACTAATAACGGCGATTAAGCAAAAGTTAATCACGATAATAAAATCTCATTAGAAGCAGGTATCTGCCAAGATAAACTCATCCGTTATCTCTTACAATGACAAAAAAATATACAATGAACACAATACACTGAAAAGCCGTCCAATGATCATGACCCCGGCACTCGAAGGAAAGGTTCTATTACGACTGGATGCAGGCGGATAGTTAGGTCACTTCAACCAGTATTTGTACCATTGAAGCTAGATGAAAGCTATTGCCTTATCTGGAAGTTTATGCCTATTAGGACCTATGATGCTATAGCCATGCCAGAATTGATCCTCCCATAGCTCCTTAATTACAATAACAAAAGATTTTCGATTTCATCAAATACTCAAAGCTTTTGTGCAATAAGAAAGCGTGTTTTTCAGATTATGTTCTGTTTTCGAATTCCCTGGTTGGGCCGGGTGAAAAATATAAAGATATTTTTAGCGGATAGTACAAATCTATGCCTTCAATCAGATCTCCCCAGCGCGTAGTAAAATGCAACGAAATTTCGAGGTGCCATGTCACAGTAACCCTCCATCTCCCTCCTCACCCTACCTCCCTTGAAGCTATGGTACGAATCTGAGAAATTCTGTGGACACGTCATGTTGAGTAAGTTTAAGTCCAGCGTAAGCACCAGTTGTACGACACAGAAGTCTGCCACACTCGTGTCACTCGAACACACGGTAAATGGCAGGTTAAACAACTTCATTTGAGGAGAACTTTGCGCTACTATCTGTTGCTACCATTAAACATAATAAACTGGGCTTTAGTTTGTCACTTACAACATTCAAAACAAGTTCATATGAACTTACGTTATGATAATATCTCTAACATATGGCCGGTATCAAAGAACAGTTAAGCCTGCACCATTTACACCTTATTTAAGGTTGTCTGTGAGTTTATTTAAACCTGACATGCGGCTTTTTTCACGTGATATTTACATAAGATATTTTCACAACTTCGTCTCGTCTCGGCATGCAGTGACCTACGTTTTCTTCTCCGCCAGTGAATACCTGTTATGCCTTCCCAAGCGAAAGCGCGGAAAACAACAAACTACCAATTAAAAACAAACAAAAGACATACGAATAAAAATCACTATCTACACTGAATGAGGACACAAAACTAAGCTATTAATATTGACTACATACATGTACTGTACTCTTGACTGCAACATTTTGTCGCTTCAAGGTCTTCAAGCACAAGGCACGCACGTCTTTTTATTACAAAGGCGATGTAGAGGTGGGAATTAGGCTGGCGAGCTTGCGCCGCTCATTGCTTCAAGTGATTACTCCAGGAAGCGCTCAGGCTTTTAGTGTGTAACCTTAGAGCATAAAGATAACTTGAAAACGCAGAGTATATAGGCGGGAGCAGTGAGTACTAGCAATGAATTGACACTCTGATAAATCAGGAAATAAAAATGAACTAAAACGGCCAATCTTAAAATGATAACACGCGCTTTGTAACAGCGTTTTGTCTGGTTCGCGACTGTGGTTAATAATGCACCATTTAAAAATCTGTTGTTCCAAATCGATAAGCGTTGAAGTCAACACATCGGTAGAGTCTCTCGCAGTGCAAGCAAAACTCATCCAAAACAGCGCAGTTTAACGAGATGTTTGCACCCCTTACGCAAGGAAGGCTACAATCAGCTGAGGCACGGTTCAGTTGATCGTGGTGCGGCGTTTGGGAGTGTTTTTCACCGCTAGCGTTGAGGATGGAGTTCTCTTCCTGGCTTCTTTTCTCCCTCGCGCGTCGATTTTGAAACCATATCTTGATTCGATGTTGTGGTAAATTCAAACTGCTCGCTAGTTCAGTAACCTGCGAGGCAGAGAGATAACGATTCTGACTGTACTCTTCTTCCAAACTCATCAGCTGGCCAGTTGTGAAAGGCACGCGAGGACTACCACTAGAGCGGCGCTTGCTAGTCTTCAACCTTCGTCTTGACCCTGGTGAAAGGTAAATTGGAGACAAATTTAATGTTTGATTGTACGTTTTATAAAAAAAAGCACGCAATTATAACAAACCAGATATATCACATTGGTCCAACTGAGGACAGGAGATTTGCTAGGCAAACAGGCGACTATCTTACTCACAGTTTCTCCATTCTCTAGCTATCTGAAACCCTGGTCTGAAACTTGACAAATGGCTAAGTCATCTGGAACTCCAGGGCGCAGATCCACTTCTATACTAATCACATTTTGTACTAAGAACTGACTTTTTTATTAGGATGACATGTCCATTCTAAACCTTAAGAAACTTTAAAATGCTGAAGAACCGGTTTGTTCACAAACTGATCAAGCAGCGTGAATAGAATTCAACTTTGAAGTTGTGTAGGACTTACTTGGAAGTTTCGGTGGCGAGTAGCGAGTGTAAGACAGCCAGGGCAACTCAGTGACGTTTTTCGTGTCTAAAGAAAGCGATGCTGAAGCATCAAGCTGATCCGCTACACACCGCATTCTCCCCATCGTGTCGAGACTTCGTATAGTCCGCGGCAGCGCTTCGCCACTTACATCCCTTCCCAAGATACTGTCTATTGAGAATGCCAGTCGGGGCTTTCTTGAGGTTGGCGCCTCTAGAGCTTTGTCCCATTGATGTTCGACTCCCGCCATGATGAGTCAGTTCTCTCTCTCTCTCTGCTCGTTGGAAGACTGTTGTTTATCAAACATCACCTTCCTTGCTAAATTGATGTAAAATCGGGGAATTTTATTCAGTTCAAGTGTATTTACACATAATACATACTCTTGTCAGCCTTTATTAGCAACAGATGAGTACATGGATTACATAAGCTGATTCTAATTCGCCCTGATTGCTAGAATACTGTGACACGGTGGCACTATTTAATTCAATAAAAATCTGCGAGCAAAAAAACTTTTGGACTTTCCAAAAAAAATTTTTTGAGTCAATTTGCGAGCTGCGGAAGCCGTGAGGAAACAGAAAACCGTTCTCTTCTTCCATCTGTGTTTGATTAGTCGGCTTTTTTTCTGATATGGTTCAATTTTCCTTTTAGGTTTGCTTACATTTACACAAATCCATTAGACAGTCTCGGGTACTGGTTTACGTTGCTGTAAACTCCACTCTAACATCGGGTCTCTATCCACTAATATATTGTAAAAAAAGATGGTATCCCGACCGCAACAGGCTACGCTCAGATCGCAAGATGGTCGTCTTACGTCGTTGTAAATGTTCTATGCAATAAAGTCAGTGTTTCTCTTTGTACATAAACTGTATGCCACAAAAAACATCCCTTTGTTCTGTCAAAATCGGTCCGTGAGAGCACGAACTCGGATTGTTTGCCAAAGGCTTGATTGATTTCGGACATTTCCATTAAGCTGTCATCAGAGGCAGGCATTTCACTGTATTATTCTACTTTATCAATAATTAATATTTCCTAATAGCAAAAGCACTTTGACAAAATCTTATCAGCAATGTTCCCTCGGGCTTACGTTGGCTGTCTTTCACAAGGCTGTGCAAGTTATTAGAGGAAACTAAACGGATGGGATTGATTGCAAATACAACCGCTGCCACACACGTGTTTCGTGCTCGCAGAGTTTTTTACAAAGAGAGCGATAATGCTGGGTGGATATTGAAGGTAGTGGCATAAAGCCGTCCAAAGTAAACAACTTCATAGAGAATTTAATTTCTATTGAGAGAGTTTGAATAGCAATTGACTCAACAATGGTTATCTCTGGGTAACGCGTCAGGACAGTCATAACACATTTGATAAAATATGTTCGTTTTATTAAATTAATCATTGGTTGGTACAGAAAAATAACCCGCATTCACCATTTTACAATGTCCAATGGGGCGTGCCGGCATTCGTGTGTGGTCCAGACGGCATGGAGTCGTTTTTCAGTGTCTGTGTAAAAAGTGTGTTTATAGACGGCGTTATGGATAATAAATTCGTGAACTTGCTCTTCTAAACTCAATACTCGAGAACTTCGGGTTTCGAACTACTTAAATTAGTCTTAGCTGTTGAAAACACAGGAGTAATTGTGTGGTCATGAATCAAAGATAAAATTCATTTGTCATGGTCACAAAAGAACTTGTCACACGTCAAGTTATTGTAAATGATGCTTTGGTAGTAAGCCATTAACTGTGTATTGGAACATTTTTAGAGAGACTAGCTGGTGTTGATGTGGTGAGGAATTAGATTATATGTGTTGATTAACAATAACAGATGGCGATCAGACGCCTTCACCGCTAGGTAACGTTTCATTCAACTTCTAGCATACTGTAGTTTCTTTATGCAGGAACCCATTTGCAATCTCATCTGATCTGAATCCTCCCGAAATGGCTTGATATCTAAGCACTTAGACGTTGAAAGGTTAGCCTGCTGCAGCTTTGAGAAAGTCAGCCGTTTAAGACATTTCTCTTTGTAACGGCCTCTCAGATAGTAAAGATCTTCTTGTACCACTCACTGAGAGTGACCACAAGTTACATTCATTGATTACCTCAATTAATTAATCTTTCAATTCAATGCTGTGAGATACCCAGACAAAGGGTTCACAGAAGACGCTATACCAACACAAGTCTCAGTACTAAGATTTTCATATCCTCGAATTTCGCATTTTCATCTTAACAACCACCTACAAACATTACCCGTTTCTTTCTGATCCCAGCAGAATTCACAGCTAACTATCTAGAGCGCGTTACGGGCAATGTGAAATAGGATGACATTGCACCGCGTATCAACAAGCCAAAGTAGCCATTTTAATAGTGAATATGGAAGAGAGAGAAGGATGTAGAAAAGAAATAATACGAACTAAAGCGATAATAAATCATTTACACAAAACATCTGTGTGATCCACCTTCAAGTTACTACGTCGTGAGACAAATGAAAAAGTTTATACAAAAAAATATCTCAATTATGTTTGCCTGACTCAGACAAACATAACTGAGATATTTTTTTTGTTGAACTGAGCAGGGCCGACTATAATACTGAGACAGAATTTCATATGGAGTGAATGATATGAATTGTTCTACGGGAACAGGTGACTGAAAGGAGAGGGAGGAAGTAAAGCTATAACGTTGACGGAGCACGCAGCAGGACAATGCGAGAGGTTATGGCTTAAACCCAGACCGATCTATGTACAATGTCTTAAAATAACTTGAGACACGTTGTTTCCGTTGCTGTAAAACATCTGCAACTGGTAAGATCCTTAGAGTAGTTTGCACTACCACCTAAAGATGGCGATCCACGCACTGTCACTTCTATACTCCAGTAGATTATAGTGGAGTCCATCAGCGTTCACTGGAGCTTCGGGAAGTCTAGTAATGAAATACCTCGTCCTGGAAGCCATGATCCAGAGACAAGCACACTACACATGTAATATACCTCGTTTTTAAAGCAATGACCCAAGACAAGCATGTTACACTTTCAATATACCTCGTTCTTTCAGCTATGACCCAAGACAAGAATGCTAGTAGACATGTAATATACCTCGTTCTTTAAGCCATGACCCAAGACAAGCACGCTACACATGTAATATACCTCGTTCGTTAAGCCATGACCCAAGACAAGCACGCTACACAGGTAATATACCTCGTTTTCTAAGCCATAACCCAAGACAAGCACACTACACATGAAATATACCTCGTTCCTTAAGCCATGACCAGAGACAAGCACGCTACACATGTAATATACCTCGTCCTGGAATCTATGACCCAAAACAAGCACGCTACACATGTAGTTTACGTCTCTCTAGAATAGAAAAATAGGGACTCCAGTGGAGTCTAAACTTGTGTATTGGCAACCCTCCCATTCTGGGGACGAAAACGAACCGCTGAAGACTGAAACAAACCCTGCCTGTTACCACCCTCAGCGTTTCGCTTACTTGCATTCATACACATTTACGAAGACCACCCCCGTGAGCTAAATAAGGAACTACCCGCCTTCAAGTGGATTAATCTCGCTGTACAGGACACCTTAAATTCACCTCCTCAGCTTTTCAATGACGGATTGTTTTGTTGTCTACTAGCCTGATTAAAGTTACTGTACTAATTAAGTGGCGAATTAGCCGGTTTTCTACGACAAGTTCCACTAAGATAACACAGTCCATCAATGTCATTCTCCAAATATATATCAGGTGGATCAAGTGTTTCTTCAAGCAAACGTTCGTTTGTGGAGTCAGTTTCCTTCTGACGACAATTCAATGCAGGGCTCACTTGAGAAGTTTCAGTATTTTGTGCGGATAGCGTTCGTTCCTGCAGAGGTTCGTCCGTAAATTGACACCTCTGTGTATTTTTTTGCAATTTTCTGCGGCTATTCTGAGACGCTTTCGTCGTTTTTGAAGCTATGGCAGCCGCTGAAATCAAACGCTGAATCAGTTTCTCTGCCGCTATAGCGTTATCACGTGACTTGTTTCCTCTTTCGTCTTCAGCAGGTATGAAGTTATTGTGACAAGATTGTTGTCGTTTTAATGAGTGAAGTTCCACCATTTGTTTTCCTATTTGTTCCTTTAGACTGAAACACTGGAAGGAGACAGCACTTCATCAGAGAACTTCATTTAAATATCAACAATGAATATTGAATATCAAACTAAACGAGTTTTACGGAACTGGACGGCAATCGAAAAAGACACGATGAAAGAGGCATAATTTCATTTCCCATAATTTTGAGATTAATTCGCCCACGACAATTGGTATATAAGGCTTACCTTCAATTTCTAAACTACTGTTTTCCTTACCTCTTCTTCCAAATCTTGTATTTTCCTACGACCTTGAACCTGAGAAATTGTGTGAAATAAACAAATAAGCAATAACCATTACACTCGTGTTGCATTTTTTCGTGAGCATTCTTTCAAGTTCCCGACGAAGAATAAATGGCCTATGAAAACTTAATCAGTTTGGAGTACGGGGTATTCGTTATGATCGTTAACATGTATTTACAATGTAACTGTTCTAGACCAATACACTGACCTCTTTAAAGTCTTCCTTTAATTCCTCCAAAATATCTCTCATTTCCTTAATCTCTCTGGCTGGAGTAGAAACAACAGGCCTTTTATATTACAATCTCAGTAGCGACATAGCATTATATAAAAATAGTGTTAGGGAATTAGCTCTCCTCGCGACCGATTGTTTGCGCAAATGATTTGAATTTTGGATCAAAACAGAGAGATTGTGGTGTAAATGAATAAATTAACTTTACAATGGAATGCGGGAGAGTCAAGATATAAACCCTGAAGAATGGAGAAAATTACTATGTTTTGAATTGATTTGTACAACCTTAAAGACCTAAGAAAGCAGGATACCCCAGGAGAATTGCTACTTAAATCTTGGTAGTTAAAGGATTACTGAGAAGTTTACGCAGAACAGTCAAGCGGAGAAACTACTTTAAGGGGTAGAACACACGGAAATTAATATCCTGTGCCCAGTGTTTGAAATACAGGAACCTCCGACGTTGGTGAGCTACGATGTATGCATGTATAAATCCTACGTTTACCACCAAATCTCTTCAAATCATTCAGACAAGATAAATACCAAAATTAGATTCCATTTCATGCAGTTTTTCGGTGCCGGGATCGGGGCGAGGAACTGCGAGCGTCCCCTCAGACTTTGTTCTTTGCAATCTACAGCAAAACACAAAACAAAAACTATTTAATCTAAGGGTCTCTAAGGAGACTCGAGAATGTACCCACCTTCCTGGTGTGGTTGCAAGATTTTGGGATGCGGTTGATTTGAGCATATCATTTTTATTCTTATACTGGTACTTATAGACACTTTACGCTTTACCTGTCACGTCCTTGACTTTCAAGAACTGTTTTTGCGTCAGGATACTCTTCTAATGCCTGTCAAGCAACGTAAAAGCACTCGGCTTATGGTTAAAGATGTTATTTATGGAAACAAAAAACCAAAATGGAAACATTGTATTAGTTACGTTTCCAACCGGCGACGTAAATTAATGATTCATTTGAGCCCAGTTTTGACCTGCTTTGAGCTTAACGCCGCAGTTGGTTGAGCGTCGCACCAGTATTCAAAAGAGTGGTGGGTTTGAATCCCTGTCTAGCTTCTTCTTTAAAATCTTCAGTTACGCAAAAATAGTGTTGGTTCTCGTGAAATAGTCGTCGTCAGTAATGTTAACGGGGTGGCCGGATTAAAAAAATTAAAACTAGGTTAAAAAATATAATAAAATAAGTTGGCGTAAAAACTAGACTTTCCTATGCTGAGGTTCCATTTTGTCTTAATTCAAAAAAGAATGTCTGAGCTGCGAGAGGTGAACCCTTACACTGTCAAGATATGAGTATAGATTCTACTGAGTAAGTGCCATACAGTTTCTTATATTCTAGTTTAGAGAATTTCGTGGTCTATCAATTTAGCTTTCTTAATTTGATCATGTCATCAATTCTCAAAGTATGTTTACGCGATAGTGTATAGGAATTGTAAGGGGAATTTATACATGGGTCACCTGTGGCAGTGAAACTGTGAACCCGCACACCTTACCTCCATTAAATCTTTTTGTGACAGACATAGTAGTTCAGAGTAGCCAACAGAGCGGACATTAGCAGAGCGCCTACAGGGGAAATAGAAAATTTAAAAAAAACCCTTGATTTCCTAGCAAAATGTTTTAGCAAAAAAGACGTCGGAACAAACCTGGCATTACCAAACATTAAATATTTCAGTTTATTTCAATTTCAGACTCTAACATGATATGGCCTGAGGATGATGATGAGATTTTTGTATAGCCTAGTTTTCAAGACATAAATCTAGACATAAGATATAATAAGGGCGAATTTTGAAAGCTTTTTAATTGACTTAGAAAGTAACTGCACAGTTGCTTTAAGTTGTGTACTAGGATTCTTGTATTTCTATAGGGTTCGTATTAAACGACAACCCAACTACGCTACCCAGGTGCTTTAATACCGTGACTGAACAATCTAGTGCTGTATATGACCGCGATGCCTTAGTTTACTGACCACCGATTGCAGCTGTTTGGTGCTAACCAATAATCACCAAGTATGAACTAACGATGAGCTCATTCAGTCTAAAACAAGACATTCACAACACATTGGTTTTGAATTGCTACGATAAGCAATTGGCTGAACAAGCTCTCGCTTCTTTCCAGACCAATGAAAAGCAAAAGTTAAACTCATCGTCACTTGCTCGCAGGCGGGGCGCTATACCTGGCTCAAGATAGAGTCAGTAAAACATTAGAAACTTGATGCAGAGAATGGGACGTCAGCAGGCACAAAGTTTTAATTCAGACCTTTTAGAATGATAACTACAACAACAACAACATCTTTATTTGTACCTTTAGAGTTACCTTATTGTAATAGAAGATAAAGTTAACTAATAAATAAGAAAAGGTACGGACCTTTAGAAATAACTTTTTAGAGTCAAAACTGCCAGAAGGTCAATGTTTGCAGGATGTAATTTGATTAATGAAAAGGTCAGAGGTATAATGCACTCAAGAAGTGAAACAAACACACACCGAGAAACATGCACAATGAAACACATACAAACAGATGCACACACAGACATGAACACACAAAACACACAAAACACCCATACTATTAGAAAATATAATAAACACAATATAGATGAGCAAGTTATTAATTTGAAGTAAAGAATATAGCATATGTAAAAAATATTGTTTAAGGGTGAGAGCAGACATAACACAAGAGGAAAAAAACTATGATAACAAAAACTATAAACAACAAGAACTACAAAGTTGCCGAAATCACACATCCGCCATTCTCCTCTGACCGCTGACCAGCCGACAAATCTAAATGCCTTGTAAATGGAAATTTAATAAAAAAATGTATTGTATTGTATTGTAACTAGACCGGTTACGGGCAATGCTTCATAATGTACCTATTTCGTCCACCGTCAAGCCTCAGTAAGCTGATTTCCCCAAAGTAGTTTCCTTCTGAAAGCGAAGCGACGGCGACCTCCTCACCAGTGGTAGAGTTTGTTATGACCACCTAAAATGGTTACAACAGACAACAATTGATGTCACCGGTGAGATGTGCCAGTCTATCTACCAGCGTTTTGGCGAAGGAAAAGCGTGGATATTTTATTAGTGCACAATAAATATTTTGTGCAAGAAAAAAAGTTAAACCAGAATGGAGGCTTTCTTGTTAGTCTCTTTGGTTTTGGTTTCTCAAGCGTCAGTTACAAACCGTTCAAATTTGAAACATCTTTTTTTACTTACTTCTACTTTCCCGTTGTTGATAATATACATCTCTCGGCCTAAGTAAAGAAAATCAGCAACAATAGTATCGATTATATTATTAGTCATTGTGAATGATGCTGTTATTATGTAAACATTTTCATTTGTCTGACGACATTATAACTTGGATGCCGCGAAGTTTCGACCGCTAACCGCTGGTCTTCTTCAGACGTTGGATTCGACAGGTTACTGTGCATCTTTATGTAGTTTTTTTGGTACACTTTGATTGGTGCGTTTCGATCCTACCAATGTTCTTGTTAATCGTTGTTATAATATATAATACAACAAACCAGCAACAACTTTTTGGTAACTGCAAGGTTTGTTTTATGGACAACAAAAATTAATTCCTTTAGTTGCACTAGACAATAACTACGATGTACAAATAAATTAGGTACAACTGTCATGATGATAATGATGGTGAGGATTCATATTATTATTATCATTATTACTATTGTTACTATAGTTCATTATTACTTAAGGGATCACCAAATGACCTCATATTTAGTCTGCTAAACCTACATTTACTCACCTACTTCACCACAGCGACAGATATAATCACCAGGGGAGAAAATCTGCGGACGAAGCTTCAAAACTAACTCACACAGTAGACCCTGTTCACAATCTTTGAAGATCTTCACCTGGAAGACGAATTTCAACACTTCAGAATGCACGGCATGTCTTGTGTGGCATGTTCTCATCCAATATAAATACTATTTATTAACCGAGAGTGACCTCGGCCAGGAAGTCAATACATCAAGGCCTCCGTCCGAGATTTCCCTGTAATGACCGAACGGACGAGGTTAATAAGTTATTTATTAATTGGCCTTTTTAACAATAAACGGAAGGGTTTTTCAATAGCCCCCTTTAGCGCGCAAGAGGTCATTTGAGTGTTCACTCCTGACCATGCGATCGAAACCAGAAGTGACAGAAGAAACAGTTTCATTGAAAATGAGACTGCTTTTGTCATTACAAGAAAATCTTGCCCGCTCAGCAGCCAATCAGAGCGCGCATACTATTGTAGCCATATAATAAAAGCGAATAAAATTGAATTCCGTGCTGAAATCCTATAAAAATTACTTTGGTGTCCATACTACTTTGCTGTATTTTTACTTTCTGCTACAGCTTACCTCTCTTGTTTGGTAAATTCGAAGGAACTAATATCGTAACCGCAAATGTCATACTTTTGGTATACGTGCTTTTTTACCACTGATCCCGGCTTAGGAGTGGAAATCCACGGTGACCACGCCCACAAATAGAGATTCTGGTATTTAAGGAGGGGAAATTCTTTTGAAAATCGCCGATGAGCAGCTAATCTACTTTCACATGAGTTTCCCCCCACAAAAAAAATGAAGAAGGTCAGAGCTTTTTTACCGAGTATGGAAAAGCACAATCATTTGATCTCACCCTTTGTCAATCCGGATAGATTTAATATGCTTTCGTTACCTTTCTTAGCGTTTCCATATGAACATGAATCGCAATTTCAGCTCTGAGTCTTTCAGGTAACATTTCCAAAGAAGCGCCTTCTTCGAGTGCTTTTGTTCTGAAGAAACAGCCACCAACAGAAATTTTACTGCACATGTCCATAGCGTACAATATGATCGGTAGCTATAACTCAGTTCATTCTTAACGGCAGAATAACCAAATGTTACAACTCTAGGAATCATTACACAAAACACACAAGACATGATTTATTTGCGAACTATTGTATACCCACTTGATGATCAAAGCCCTAAAATCAACAAGAAATTTATAAAAGACGGAGGCTGTATGTATTCATTCATACAGTGCAACCGCGATATAGCGATACGCCAACGGAGCAGGGAAACTATATCGTTATATCGCATTATCGTTATATCCAGACTCCCGATATAACGATATTGCCGTAAAATAACCGAAAATATCGTTATATCGGGGTAAAATTAACATGCACTTTTTTACTACATATTGTCTAATTAAACTTGTAATGAGTATCAAATGATTCACAACGTTTCAACGAACGTTTCAAGCAACAAGTTGCAAAGCATTAGACGTTATCAAGGTTACACAACAAAGTCTGTGGTATGAATCGTAAAAGGAAAACAAAACAAGACCTAAACATTTAATAACTGTAATCGTCTTTACTTTTCGGTGTTTGTATTAAATTTAAAGTTTTTGTTTAAATTGTAACTGTGTACCGATACTGAAATATCGTTATATCGGGGAAGATTTTGCACTCGGTGCGCTAAAAACTCATCGTTATATCGGGAATATCGTTATATCGAAGATCGTTATATCAGGTTTCTGTCCCATACATTTTACTGTAGCTTTTGCCGGTACATAGCATATTTATCGTTATATCGGGGTTCCACTATACTTGGTTTTCAATTAGTTAAAAGTAATTATCGCATATACCTTTTCAGATAAATTTTCTGTACGTGCCAAGGGGCACTTATAAAGCCTCATTTACAGCCCAAGAACGAGTCCATGGTCCAAATAAATAACAATACGTATACTATCAAGAATCCCGAACCTGCAGATTGCGTTGAACTAAAAAATATTCAGCTAAAAAGGAGTAAAATTCTCGCAACAGAACCTCTATCTAAGACTGATAACTGGGAAAAATAGATATAAAAAAAGTTCCTTAACAACCGACCTGCTCCACGTGTAGTGCGCCCATTTTTTTACTCTTGTTTGTAGAGTTTCTGGTACTTTGTGGTGTTCCATGAATTGTTTAATAGAATCCATCCTATCAAATGGAATATATGCATTCGCCATTCTTCATATTTTGTTTGGTTAACGCTTGCGCGATTGTTAAATTTTAACATGTACAATTCTACGGACTTCCCTTTAACAAATCAATTCTACATAAAAGAAGACTTCGGGGCCTTGCGTATAAACTTAAAATTCTTTAAGTCGTCGTTATTAGAAGTTATATAAACCAATTAGGACTTGCTTTTTTATTGCTTTTCGATATCAAGAACCCTCCACCAAACCGACAGCATTGGCAAGGTTGAAAGCTCCGTACCCTGAAAGCTAGCAATACAATTTGAGACCGTGTAATGAAAACAACGAAAGATTTTTTATGTATTCATCATAATTGCTGTTTTTGTTGTTATGATTATTAAGGTCAATACTACTACTACTACTGCTACTACGTCTAATAATATTATTATTTCTATTAGTAATGGCAATAGGACTGAGTGGAGTCCAATTCGGTCTGTAATCATACGAGTGATTAACAAAACCGGACGACCGCGTAGCGGGAGTCCGATTTGTTTAATCACGAGTATGATTGCAGACCGAATTGGACGACAGAAAGTCTTATTACCAATTAATCATAACTTTAACAGAATTTGTGATGTATAAACTTCTTTTTTAAATCTAAGCACATGAAATTCCAAGATTTTTTATTCCAGCAATGCAAAAAAGGCCATTTAAACACGCGCGTGATGGCGCGTACTGTCCAATTACTCAGGCCTGACGTGTACTGTATTATTTAAACTGTCCTATTATGGCTGAAATCAGGGCAGTTGATAGCCAATCAGATTTTAGAATTTTGTTATAGTTATGATTATTATTGTTATCATTATTATCATTATTAGAAAAAAGTCTTAAAATAAAGACTCGGGGACTAACCTGCCTTGAAAATTAGTCCTCGCTGCATTCATGTTGCTGATGACGTCGCCGACATTGCCAACCACGGTAGCAAAGACAAAAATGCCGAGAAGAAACATGCAACCAGTGAAAATGTATTCCTGACGGTGAAAGCAGAAAAAAGGGCACCTCCATTGTCAAATTATGATAACATGAAAATGCCTTAATCAATCTAGGCGGCTGCAAAGAACTTAAAACGTCTATGAGCCAGTCATTCTTGATAACCGGCACTTGCACGCATTAAGAAAACTTGGCCGAACCTTCCGCAACCTCGTCACCGATCATTACTGGATTTAATTTCTTCAACACTGGTTTGTTGATAAACGGGATGAAATCCGCGTCTAAAACCAAATTGCGTTATAGTCGGTCTAGCACAGTCTACCATATTCCATCGCTTATAGTCTAAATCTTAAATCCTGTTTTTTCTCACGGGTCATCGGCTGTGTTGCTGCGAAATTTCGACTGTAATAAAGATTAGTAGTGATTAGCTAAATATTACCAGCAGCGTTTCTGTCTAGTGAGGCTATTTTTTTAAACTCATTTCTCCTGCAGGAGGAAGAGGGAGGCTCCCTTCTCAGTGATTGCTTAAAGTAATATACTGACTCAGGTCCCTAACGGATCTGGCACTCTCCACCTTTTGTCCCTCTGGCCTTGCTTCGGTGATAGAGTTTATAAGGCAACACAGAACCACACTGACATAACGTTTAAATTTAGATCCACTCACTCACCAGATTTGTATGCGGCTTGGGAGTCTCTCCGATTGTCATCAACGTAAGTACAGACCAGTAAAAAGATTTCACATACTTCCTGTTGAAAACAGTTAAAGAGCATCGTCACTGATAAGTCTTGTTGTTTCCTTTTTGTTTGAAGAGAAGGCGAAGAACGTGAAGACAAATACCATTATGTTTTTGTTTTTGCTGTGTGGTTATTGTTGACGAACTTATTTTCCTTCTGCTTTTAATTTCCAAACCAATTTACTTTTCATGAACGTTGCTAGAGTCGAAATTTGGAAACACAGCCATGAGAATTATGCTATTAGTAGGTATATTAAAATCTAAAGGATGTCTATAAATATAAACAATTTTATGTCATCATTTTTGAAATTTCAATTCTGATAAGGTGAGTTTCAAAGACTTGAAACTTAAAGTGGTTACTGCAAGAATAATGCTTTTTTCACAGTAAGGAATATTTTTGCTCCTGATAGAGTTTAAAACTGCGATAGCATTTTGAAAATTTGATCCATTCTTCTTCCAAACAGCTCAGTGCAAGTTTCTCTCGCAGGAGTGTTTTCATTAACCCAGATCGGGGGACTGGTTCTCGCTCGGTCAGTTAGAATGACTCAGTTGTATCAGCCCGCCTTTTTTGGCGCGAATAATTACCGCGCTTTTTTCGCGCTAGACATAACTCACTCACAAAACGAAAGGTGTCCTAATTTCCGTGCAGGGTATAATCAACATAAACGTTTTTCAGAAATAGCAGGTCGGGCTGGTCAGACCCCACAACATGATGGTTAGAACCTAAAGTCATTCACCAGGAGCCCATTCACCTTGTAAAGTGATCATTTCCGGCTTCAGATTCTGAGTATACCCAATCGTTAATTCCCAGTCCTTCGTATTCTGATATGGCATAGTAGAGACAAGCCACCCAATGCATGGCCACGCTCAGGTACAGTATGAGTTTGAACGCACGCAAGTGATTCGGCTTACTCGTTCGGTAGTCACTTAACAGGAAAAACGTCTCCACAGAATGCCACTTGAGAAGCCTGGGCAGCCGGAAGAACGAGAACCGACAAGGAACTAGGTATGAAAATAAACGAAACATAGTTTCATGCTACACAAATTGTGACCTAAGAAGTTACCAATCACAACCCGACCTGTCCAGAGTTTTCTTCATGAGTAAAGTGGTTGGCTGTGTGTTCTCTACATTTATACCAGGTGTGTTGAATAATAGCGTTGCTTAGTTAGCGTCTGTTCGGTGAATTGTAACTTGTTCAGTTCACTTACTAAACCAGCGTGGCATCACCATGAAGGTTCATTTCTGAAACACCACAAAGTTTTAGCACGTACCGAAACAAAACAAACTGGAGAGTGATTTCAGGGGTAAGATACAGATGAGATCTATTTTGAATCTTCTCCTTTTCCAATATGTCTTTATCAACTGCATTGGATCCTTAACCTTGGAAGCGAAAAAAATAACTTGTAACAGTCGTTCCTGCTTGTAAACAAAATAATTCGTGGTAACAATTCTTGTAAAGATATATATATATGAGTGGGCAACCACGAAACAGGCTTGTAGGGATAAACCTGTAGTTTGTTTGTGTGTTTTTTTCTCCCGCAACAACTATATATATATATATATATATATATTAAACAATTAGATTACGAGCTCGCAGCCCGAGTCAACTATCACGCATAGAAATCGAGAGCGAATAATCTAATTGTTTTAGTATAAATCTACTAGTCGTTCTAAACTTTGTCTTTTCTGGAACAGACTCGACCAGTAAACTATCTAAATCTTCTTCACAGACACTTCGAAAACGTGAAGAAGCGGCCGCCATTACGCTACTCACTCTCTATCACAGAATAGATAGTGGGTAGCGTAGCCAATCAGAGCGCGGCATTTGTGATAGAACGCTAGTAGATTTATACTAAATATATATATATATATATATATATAAACGAGTTTTTCGACGCTAATTCTTTTTTTAAACTGGAGTCTCTGATCTGTCTGATCAAGTAGGGTGAGTGGGAACTTCATCACCCAGAATGCTATTGCACATCCGGGACCTACAGAATATCCCCCACCTGCAGTTCCCGGACGTTTTTGTAAGGCTTTGAGGTACCACCCTACCCACCCATCCACACGTTTCGGGATGGTGTACTACGTAAATTGTCTTGGAAAAAGTTCTCGTTTCGTAATTCACTATTCACTTCAGGATTGAAGACAAGACATCGTGTATTTTCTTCAGCCTTTTTTATCAGGTCATTAATTTACCTTAATATCCCCTCTGCAATGCTTCAATTAAAACTACATATCATCATTGAATGAAAGAAATTAAAGGAGGTTAGCTCCCATACTCGGAACGAATTCATTGTGGAATGAGGGCCACCAGTTATTCAGTTGAAGTACTGTCCCGTGTTACCCTCGTTAAATAAAGTTGATTATTATTATTATTATTATTATTGTGTACGAAGTGTGGGTGATTTTATAATAAAACGTAAATTGAGGGGCAAAAGATTACTTGGAAAATGATGACACAAAACTGGCAAAAAATATGCGTTGGCTATCCCCTCATGATGTTTTAGTATCAGATACCGTCTGAGACGGAACCCTAAAATGTGAGATCAGGTTAGATGTGTTCAATCGTGTTGTCAGTAAATGACTGACTCTTGATGGTAGTTCAAGGCGTTTTGCGTGGTATGCTTAATAGTTTCTGGCTGAAACGCAGTTCAAAAGTCGTATGAATTCAAAAGTGCGTGTTGTATTGGGCTTCGGCTTCCTCGATCTCAAAGAGTGGATTGTACTCTGTTCAAACTTCCAAAACAGTCAGTAAGAACCAACAGTCATGGTGAACTTATCGAGGCAGCTGAGCACTGAACTGTCAATGCATGCCATCCTGTTCCGTGATGCTTTCCATTGTGTGTTTCGCTGCCTGATTCACGCCGAGTTTGAACTCAGCGCTCACTCGTCAAATGTTGAAAGTGTTGAACCAAGAAAGAGGTGAAAACTACGAGATGTGAGAATAAATATTTACAAGACAAGGATGAAATTGAAACGAGGGAGGGAACACCAAAAAGTACCGAGTGGAACCAAGGTAAATGCTGTTTACACGTCAGTTCAATGCTGGGAACAACACCGTCGTTTCATTTTGCATTATAACATAGCTTTCGGAAATCGCGCGCTATCATTGGCTACTACGCGTGATCCGCCATTTGCGAATGGGTTACATACTGATGTCAAATTGTTAACCAGTATAAAAGTTGTGAAGTCTTATATATATATGTTATAAAAGAAATGGTAAACGGTAACCATCAAGTTATGGACGAACTTGGGAGGTTTGCTAAGCGCTCAAGAAGCTAGAGATGCTCGAGTGCTTTGCAAACCTCCCAAGTGCGTCCATAACTCGATGGCTGCACGGTGCACGTTTACCATTCCTTCATTCCACTTCACTATTAGCAAAAATAATTATTGAGTCTTTTATTATAGTATGGCAATAGATTTAGAAGTGCATGTATGCGTTTAGAACTCGTGGCCTTCAATCGATAAAGCGGCTGGCTGCCGCTTTATTGGAGGAGCTTTATTTACAGCGGCTGGAGTGCCTCCACCCTCTCATCCTCTCATTGCTGATTGCCCTACATGACTGGACTAAGGCCTACTCTGGGACCTTAAGTCGCAGTAACTTTGGGCAACTCTTGACGATTTGAGGTGAAAAAATTGCCAGAAAAACATGGCGACTGAAGGAGACTTAAGGCGACTTAAAACGACTTTTAAGTCGTCTCACAAGGCGACTTAAGGCGACTTGAGCAAAATTGACAGAGAAAAACATGGCGACTTAGGGCGATTTAACGCGACTTTAGGCGACTTAAGGTACCAGAGTATGTCTGGACTAAAATCAGTCCCAAATTGCCTGTGACAGCTGCCTATGTTATCTTGGGTAGGTGTTACTTTTGATAATTCTCCTTAGTGAGTGCCATACACTTCCTTGTATATCAGCTTGGAGAATTTGGTATTAGATCAATTAGATTCCAATGATGCCCGAGTTTTTGTCCTGTTGCATTATGATCAAACCGTGATAGCGTTCCTTTTTCCCATTTGGTATAAAAGCCCTGGCAAGATAAATTCCCACATAATTTGTTTAGAAGCAGTCCAGAATTTAAGGAAGGCGGACTTGCTGTAATGGAGCCTATAATTTCAATATAAATAAAATTTATTTTTTCCTGAATTGGCAGAGCAACATTCTCGCTACAAAAGCAACCAAGGAAATACGAACAGTCTGCCGAACTCAAACAGTACAGATAATCAACAAGAAATCAGGGGGGAAGTTAAGCGAGTACTAAGTAACCTGGCCTACACTATTCACTGCCCGAAAGGTGACAGGGGAAAAAAAGAGAGGCCAGGTCCCAGAGGCCAGCCTGGAAAACACGATTCAGCTGGATCTCAAGGGCCTCAGGGAAGTAGGGGCGATATTGGAATGCAAGGAATGCAGGGTCCACCCGGGCCAAAAGGCAAGCAGGGGTTGAAAGGATCTAAGGGTGACTCTGGTAAATCAATTTCAGCCCCTTCTATTATGTCTCCTCTGAGGTCCATTGTGGTGAATCAGCCAGATACTGCTTGGTTTCAGTGTGAAACCGAAAGAAACCCAGAACCTAAAATCACGTGGTTAAAACAGAATTCCAGTCTCCTGCCCTGCAAACACATTTTCCAGTCACGTGGTGAACTGATAATCACAAAAGGATGATGGAATGTACACATGCTTGACAAAAAATATTCTTGGAACAATGAATGCATCCGCGACTTTAACGGTTCAAGTGACAACAATAATGATATAAGATACTTTCTGTCTTTGTAATTTGATGCTCTTGTTTATTCTTATTGAGTAGGAAGCTATCGAGGAGAAGCTGGAGTCACAATACGTCCTAATACGTCATAATGTGCTTAAAATTGCTTAAATGCTGCGAGAATCAAACATTTCGACTATCTTTCCATTCGAAATGCCAATATTTGATATACTCATTTTGTAAACTTGAGTTAATGCAAGAGAACATAAGGGACAGAGAGAGACACTCGGGTCGTGAGCTGGTGCGATACGAGAACTTCACTAAAGTTATTTATAACAACGGAAGTCCGTTTTCAGAGAGGTCGGCATGACACCACTTTAACCCAGTCCTTCTAGCCATCTGCATTTAATGGCCTCTTCACGGTTCCTGAATATGTGTGAGTTTGTCTCATTATGAACAAGAGTCCTACTTGGTACGCCATGAGCATCATAATGAGTTATGCGGACCTCTCGGAAAACAGACTTTCGTGTTCAAAAATAACTTTTCTGAAGTTTTCATATCCCAAGGGCTGGACAGAAGGTGTGTACCTCTCTGTCTCTTATGGTGTCTTAGGTAATACAATAACCACTGTTTCTTGAAAACATAATCTGTTGAAATCAAACGATTTTCCGACTGAGAGCTCCAGTTTCAATTACCGTGTTTACACTTAATGAGGTCTCTTTGCTTGTTTCCATACTGCGTGGTAATTAATATCTCTTGCATTTTTGCCCGTTTGATGTTACAGATGGAGCTCTGATTACCCAGAAGCCTACATCCGTCATTGCTGAAGAGGGACAGAACGTTAATTCTGGTTTGTGGTGCTACTGGTCAGCCAAAACCTGTAATCACTTGATAGCCGGAAAGGTTTCGAACACGTGCCAAGTAACAAGTAAAGAGTTGAACAGGGAAATCTGACCATATTGAATATAGCAAGGACAGAGGCAGGAGACTACATCTGTACAGCAAAGTTTCTGCTTAGTAAATACACAGCTGTGGCTCTAATCATTGTTCTTAATAAACTTACACTTACAATGTTCCTTCCTCCAAGGATTTCAGATGTAAGATATTCTGACGCGATTTTGAGTTGCTAACGCTCGAAACGTCAGTCCCCCCCCCCCCCCCGCCCCTATTTTTTACCTTACGGTGGTATAACTTACTTCACTAAAAAGTGGTTTTATTTCTTGATGCAGCAACGAATGCGAAGAGCATACGCAAGAAAACTTCGCAATAAGATGTCGTCCTTAAAATAACAGTGATGACCCAAAAATTAATTTCCTCTAATTTTCATCGGAAGAGGACTATGTATGGGGGATTCGCTCTCTTATGTCAGTCACATTCTCCAGTTTTCCATCTATCATGCCACCACATTATATGAACGACTGAATTTTATGATTGCAAATACGATAATTAATTAAGGGAGGTGAAGGTCTACACATACCATGATTCCTTGATCATCTCGATAAGCTGTTCTTAGTTGAATACCAATATCACAGGTATACAGACCATCTGCTAACAAGTCCCCCAACCAGAACACAAATCTGAAGCAAGACTACAAATAACAAAACATAGTCACTGTGACAAAATCTCTTACAAGTTCTTAGGAAATAAAAAGAAAAGAGGAAACCAGTGCAAAGTAACTGAGGCTTCAGTTGCTTACTACGTCTGCTTCTCGCTTATGATAATTGAGCATGTGTGACGGAAATTGTGAAGAGAGGCGCAGGACACTTAATCAGGCGTTGGCCAAGTGACTGCGAAGGCTCTACTTAATGAGATTCCAAAAATACAAGAAAATGCACGGGATTGATTTATGTAAACACAGTGGTGCACACTTCGTTTACCTCTTCACTTGTTGTTTCAATAAAGGCAATCCTTAGAATAACCGTCCAGAGATTAAAGAAAACTGCCGCTGCTACAAAGCCCTGAGTGAAAATATACAATATAGAACTGTAAGTTGAGCGCTTTACCGGAATTTTTTTTTTTTGATCAATTAGCGTCGGTATCTGAAATAATTGTAAACAAAGATGATTCAGTCTGGAAAACGTACCATCCATAAGTAATAAACGTCATCTTCCGAGTCTACCACAAATCTTTCAGATCGTGAAACCTAAGTTGAAAGATCAAACAAATAAGTCTTGTATAGAGCAACTAACTAAAGCGCAGAACAAATGCATAAATGTCGGAGCCCGGGAGATTCGCGCCACTTTTCCCGCATTAACATGCAGTAGACGCGTCTGTCTGATAATACATGCGCATGGCGAGAGGAGAACCAACCTTTAGTAAGTTTTCTCCCAAAGTTAAAATGTAGTTACGAAGTCTGCGGGTTGAATGCGACGAGGGGTCTTCGACTTCTTCACTGATGTCTTCAAGTGAACTAGGTGTTAGGTTGCTGTGTCAGAGAATAACAGAAAATGCAACAGAAATAATATAGAAACTGTTACCAAACAACTGGTTTTTAACAAGAGAGGATAAAAATCAATGAAAATATAGCTGTAAACTTCATGAACTACGTAACACGGAAGAAATGAGAGAAAACAATTTATCATATAAACACCAATGAAATACTAGGTGAGCTTTCGCCCGAAAACACGTCATTTCAAGTATGAAAATAACACTATTGTAATGGTTACCTAATAAATCCCACCCTATAAAAGTCGTAGAACTACAAAAAGCATTTAAATAAAATAGTTTGGTATTTCACTGTTGTTAATATGATAAATGGAACACAACATGGCCACTTGGAGATAAGAAATTTTTCTTCGAGTGTTGAAAAACATCGCACTCATTTGCTGCGCTCACTCGTGAAATATTCTTCAACACTGGAAGAAAAATTTCGTGTCTGCGCATGCCCCTGAAATATCCTCTACATTGCTCATGGGAAGTATAGCTTTCAAATTTAAGCAAAACAGAGAAAACTCTGGACAGGATTTATACGAGAAGGCAGGCTAAAATAATTGTAATTTAAGGCAATCTATTGCAAACAAGTTAGGGAACGAGGTACAGGAACTGACATACACTCAGCAAAGCTCCTGTACTTTCTCAAGGCAACCCAATAGAAAGCGAATATAGCTTGTTCCTCACCGGTCTATACCACTGTTTGTTGGTTTCCTGCTTCTCAAGGCATCGTTCCTACATTGAACATCGAGAAATGCAAGAGGACAAATTCATACATAGTTTCATCGTTTCTTCGCAGAAGGAAATTAGGCTGTGAAATTTAATGATTTTTGTATTATAACAACGACCTTTACAGAGACTTTAAATTATAAGCCAACAACTGTTAAGAGAGAGAGGGGCAGACGTTCAAGACCAAGGGTCCATATTCTCCCAGAACCACCCTCGTGCCTGGTCAATATGGTGCATGTCCTATATACAGTGGTTTCGCTTTTCGCCGCAACTCGTCATCTATCGCTAAATGTATCCCTGACTGGAACGTTAGTAGGTTGGTATGATGGGCTCCTGTAGGTTGGTTATTCAGCTGATAGCAGGATTCATCATAATGTGTGTCATAGTCGGCGAGTTAGTTTCTTCTAGCAGGTGGTTAAGTAAAAAAATCTGAGACCACAACCATGCATGCTTCCACCGAATAATCTCAATATGAGTGTCTTAACCGTTTTTGAATAAAAATATATACTTACGGTGTTTTTTCATCCTGAGGAGTGCACCGAACAGAGAAAGAGTGAGAAAACATCAGCAACAAAGTTGTTTGTTTCTTATTTACCTTAACAACGGCTCCAGGAGCTCCCTCACAACTTTCAGGGCTTGAAAGTTGTGAGGGAGGGAAAATGTCTGCGGCAGTAAACACTGACATATCAACAAAATTCACCTGTCATGAACTTTCAAGCCACCATTCATGAAAGATAATCATTGTTGTTATATACCTAGACTTTCACTCAACAAAACGAGCACTGTGATTGGTTGATTCTTGGTCACGTGCCCTTGAACAAATTGAAATGTATCCCGACCGGGAAACAATTGCGCAGTTGTTGCCCGCGCGCCAGTTGTACCGTCTTTGTTTGCTTTTTTTTGCTAAGGGAAAGTCTAAATATATAACAAAGAACTTAATGTATGGTCCCTCGGGAAACTAGTTAGTTTTGTTTTCCCTCGAGTCCTGATGTTTCCCTCGACTTCGTCTCGGGAAACATCAGGACTCGAGGGAAACAAAACTAACTGTTTCCCTCGGTACCATACATTAAGTGTATATTAAAACACGTTGAATTACTCAGATATTATTTAAGAATCCCAGTTCCAGTTTTCTGAGTTCACAAAGCTACTCGCTATACTTTGTCTTTAGGGGTATTCATGTTGGGCACGTTGTTTAATCAAGTTCCGATTGGTGAGCAATGGTTGTTTGTGTTAACGATGCTACACTATGCGCATTTCTTAACCAAATACACACCATTTTCTACCAAACTGTCAGTACTATTCTAAGGCGTCAGTGGTAGAAGGTAGAAGACCCTGTTGCTACCACAAAAATTGAAAAATAGAGCTGCAAAGCCAGCGGCCATGGACAGCTGTTTCGGCGTTGTCAGGCCTCATCAGCATGGTACAACGTGCAGATGAGCTTTTGGTTCCAAAATGATAAATATCAAGGTGATAGAGAATGGTAGGGTTGTGGGATGTGGCTTAAGATGACGACGTCAGAGTGTAATAACTCATGAGGGTATTTTAAAGTCATAAGTATGCGCACTATTGAAGGCGGCAATTGCCACATCCCGCACTGAACCCTACCATGATTATCTATCACCTTGATATTCATCATGTGGAAACTCAGAGATCTGCTGTTAGCTGTGCCATGCAGATGAGGCTTACCAAGGCTGAATCAGCTGTCCATGGTTGCTGGATTTGAGCTCTACTTTCCTTTTTTTCCCTTCTAGCACTGACCTCTTAGTGCTCATATTTGCGGCTTTGACATCAGTACCCTTGATACACTTTGACGTTGTCAGTACTATACTTCAATACTGTATTCAAAGACATCTAGTCTAAAGCTGATTATAACAATTTCTAACAGATGAAACAATTTCCCAGTAAACTTTTCGCTTATGCTTTTAAAATAATATAATTTTTAACGTTTATTTTGATTTTAATGTATTCCAGGAAAATATGTTTTCTTAGTTTCGACCATCTCAAAAGCAACCGAAGGGAAAAACAGCAGAAGAAGTAAAAGTCACTGCTTGGCGCTGCAGAGAACTCTGAAAAGAGTGTTAATTCAATTGTAGAACTTCGTTGACTTAATACTCGGCCCGCCCTTGACACGTTGTTGTCACTGACCACAGTGTATGCGTCTTAACCAATCTTTTGTGTCTTTTAAATAAACAATAAACGTCCACAGAATATAGGTTATTCACGAACTGTCAAAATAAATTTTACCTCTACTGTTGAAACGATTTTAATTTAAAATTCGATTTTTCATCAAACATCAATAAATATGAATATGTACAGATACCTCACTCGAACGAGGGTTCCAAGCTATCTTGCATCACGGCAAAGTCAACCGGTTAAATTCTGTTTGTACTATATAAGTTAGTTTAACGCGGAAATAGGTAAACAAAAACGAGATCACGATTTTCAAAATCAAGCCGTGGACGGTTCAAACCAGCAACGAAATAACCAAATAAAAACGAAATCTCTGGAGACATTTGGAAACAAGTTTTGAAACAGCCGTGTACGGAAAAGGTTATGATCATAGCAATGTATAGATTAGTACTACATTAGTCATGGCGACTACACAATGGATTGACGATTTTCTGCATATTCCGACTCAATTAAAACTGAAGAGAAAACGTGGATTGTGTTGAGGCCAGAGCGACTAAAAAACTTGCCAAAGAGGTAATTTGCTACTCTTACGTTTTCAGATTTGACAAGACTGGAATAACTTTGTAAAAAAATGTATTGTAGAAGGTCAAGAATTATCGCTTGGTCGTTTTGCCTTGAACAGTTTTACTAAGCCAGTTAAAATGAGGCAAGCATCATACGATAAAAATGCAGACCTGTAGAAGGGGCTACTGATATCGTGTTATAAACTGTTTAGTAAGAAGCTACAAATGTACACACAAGACAGCCTAACAAAAAGACGAACAACATACCAAAGAGTAGACATTATGTTCTGCAGGGACAAACCGCAAACGGAACAGTCAGAGAACCATTTGTCAACTTACCAGCCTGAGAGCCGGAGTAGATCCAGAAATGCGCCTCAACGCATCGTAGTAAACATGATCTTTTGCTTCTTCTTGTGCTTGTAAAACTTCCAAAACCTGGGTGAGCTTAGGTATGGAAACATTCCGGCGAGAACTTTGTTTCTGAAACCATTCTCTCGCGGTTTTCCATAATTCAGCCATTTCTGCCTCTGCAGTTTGCCGCGCAGAATAATTTAGGGTTGACAGGCCCGCCACAACGGAAGATTTTTACGTAACAGAAGTTTGCTTAAGCAATAAACTGAATGATGTCACGCTACAAGTGGAGGAACTCAAACAGAAAAAGATTGCGTGGTTTTATTGGGGACCACTGAAAGAAAAATATTTATAGAGAAGATCTGGACGGAGGATTAACATGCGTCCTCTAACAAGGCGAACCCATTAAGTATTGTGTTGTACGAAGACAGGATGTTACTACCTATAAAATATACTCTCCCTGACTATGTGAGTCTATTTATCATTGCTAATATCGCAATTGGAGTGCATCGGGTTTCCAGATGGTTTTGAAAAATTAATCTACAAAAGAAACGAAAATTTCTGAAAATAAGAATCAGCTAAGCATCAGCTGTTTCGTCCTGAAAG